>OX422207.1:662775335-663212835 GCA_949130495.1 Sambucus nigra
AATCCCTCAATTAAAGTAAGAGACGAACCGTTATACATGATAACTAAAGATTGAGAAATAATGATAAATATTATATTATGGGTGATGAAAGGTACCTAAAGAGATATGGTAATAGTAGTATATTTATATGACTGTGTTTATGCATATACTATATATGTGTGAAAATCATGCCCACGCTACTTGCTATCCTTGAGGTTACCGCGCTGGGACAGTCTTATCTCGAATGGGCCTTCATGGGGGATATTAACTCGTACCCTAGAAGATAGAAATCCTAGGTACGGGCTATCGGATCGATAGTCGGATGTTCCTAAGAGACGTGTGGGTATGTACTGACCTCTTGGACTTGGAATCTATGCTTTGCCTCAATATTGTTTGTGTATGTGTTAATACAGTTCGAGAGTGATTCCGAACTTGTATATCCCTTAGTACGAGTGAGACGGGGATTGGATAGCAGAGTATGCCCGCACCATAATTATTATGTGGGGTGCCGTTAGAATATATATATTATATGAGTATTTAATATATATATATATTAAAATTCTGGAATTTGGGAACTACCTACTGTGTTTATGGTAAGTAAGAAACGTATAATTATTACAATTGAGAAAAATGTGTTTTAAAAGTATAACTTGCTACGGAGAAACTTTATTAGCGATTAAGGTGTAAATGAGAACTTTGTTGTCAAATGAAATTACCCTCTTAAATAGTTGAATTGTTCAGTTTAAATCTTACGAGTAAACTAAGATAAGATAAGTTAAACCGTTGGGAAGGTTAGTGTGATAGGTGTGCACATTGGAAGAGAGGTGAGGATTCCTCAAGGGAGTGCCGCACTAATATGTTGTTGCATTGGCCAGTAAACATTTTAAATATTTGCTAAACAAATTTTAAATCATTTTTACAATTGGGCTCTGACCCGTTTCCATTTTCTTTTCTCTCTTGTATATATATGTATATATTATAGGTGCCCGGCCACAAGGGCGTCTTGCATAGGATCCTTTGGAAGGAACGCGCTGCAGCTTAGGTGGGAGTTGCAGGCCTCTAGCTTAGATGACTTCATTTATTTGATTCCACTCCTAGCATATTTATTCAGTTGGGCATGGTCGCCCGTTTCCCATATCGAGTTATTTTATTGGACATTGTGATTCATTTATTTCTAGTATTATCACTTTGGGATTTATTACTGTCTGGATGTTTTACTTTAAGTTTTAAATGTTGGGATTTAGTTGTTGAATGTTTAAAGTATTTGGATTATATGTTCCAGGATAATTGTGGTGTAATTCTTTAATATTGAATTATGTAAGGTTTTAAATCATTGGTTATAAATAGAATTTGGAAAGTAATGTCTAAAATGGTTTTGACACTTAGATTAATTAATTAGGGTGTTTAAATTTGGAAAAGTTATTTTTACGACAGTGATGCTAAGAATTAACCAACTGTTCACCTTGATTTTTAATTTAATAAAGGAGTGATCGCCCGGTATTTAATTAGGTGGGGTGTCACATATAGATATGGTGGCGACCTATGACTACCTCTACTTTGCGTTGATCTATCTTGTGATCTCTTGTATATATGATATGGTGAACATGCCTCTGCTACCTACAGCTTCGGGTAGGGGTACGAGTAGGCCGGTGGGGTACGCCCACAGTACAGGTGGTGTGTTGTCGTCAGCAATGTAGGTGGAGCTTCATTCAGTCAGCTTGCTTTGCCTTCGTATAATTTTTTATTGGCTGGATAAGGATCACTGTGTATGCCGTACCTCCCCAATACGGTGGATCCGGGGGTGTTGGGGCTTACAGAGGATGTCCTCCAGCCAGAGGTAAATATTTTCTCTTTCTTTGTCTTTATTTAGATTTTTTTCTTTAGACTGACTAATTTGCCTTTTGTTTTTGTTTCTTTTTCTGTATCATGTTCGGATGTTTACTACTTGGATCAGGGACATCTGAGACTGGGTGTCCTTAACGACTGCCTACATCGGGAACTCAGCCTCGAGTCCTTCTTGTCTTTATCGTCTGCTACCTCGAAGGATGGACCGGGATTGGGGAGTAGACGTTCCATATCTTGCCGTTAGGGGAAGAGCGCTCATCGTAGGGATGGGGGGCTCTTAGAGAGATGAGAGATTGTGATTGGGGGTTTTGGGCTGAGTCCCGCTATTTTTGTTGTTTCTGTTTTTCTTCTTTTTTCCAGAAAAGATATAATAATGCAAATGCAAATGGAAATATATATATATATATATATATATATATATATATATATATATATATATATATATATATGTATGTATAATGAATGAGATTTTTATTTATTTATCTTTGCTTAAATGACTTAACTCTACGTGCACTCTTTACTTTGTTGCTAAGACCGTAAAAAGGATGGGATTTTTAAATAACTCAAGAGAAAATTTATTTTGAGAAAGTATGGGTAAAAATGGATAATATAGCAAGAAACAATCGAGATTTTTTTGAAATAAGGATTTATTTTTTAGATTTTTTGACAAAAAAGGAAAGATATAATTTTCTAAAATTAGGGGGTGCCTATCGACATACCCCTTGTCGTGCCCATTGTCAGGTGAGTCCAGTCAAATCACAATGAGACTTTTATTGCACTTTCTACATCTTCAAAGAACTTGGTGGGATAGTCATTTATTCTGGTTTATGAAATTTCTTATTATTTAGCCAAGATTTTCATGTATAAAAGGGGGTTAGGTGGTGAGGTTTTTAACCCATTCACATTTTCACTTCTTTATAGCCTATTTCTTTCCTTATGTCTTATTATTTATTAATATGGCCATTGCCAAGAGTGTAGAATTTTCATTGTATCTCGAGAACCTATAAGCTATGTGTGTGTACAAGGTATATTAGGAAGCTTTTTACTTGCGTCGGGTCTCTTTGTGGTGCAATCGGTCCATCGATTGGAACATGCTAGCAACGGCAGCACAATTTTGGTACCTCGAGGATCATGTTTTTCACTTTGGCTTGGATGAGGTCTGTCCAACCTATGAGGTGTTTTTAGCGAGGTTGTTGGTTAATCCCAGTATGGCGGTGACCCTGCCCGAATTCTCTCGATATCCTCGGGAGTTGTTAGCAGGATTTCTCTATATATCTCCTTCGACGGCTCAGCCATTGGTCACTAGGGGAATTATTTCCCTCCTTGATGTCCTGTAATATGTGCACTTGCGGAACATCAACAATGCGGTCCATGCTGGAGTTGTTGCCCCAGTCTTAACTTTAAAGCTACTACTATTGATCGGGGACCTAATGGTGGACCTTCAACTGGTTTCCATTACAGTGTGGATGTCATATCATTACAACCGTGCGACCCTGATACTGTAAAGCCGTTATGATTTTCTGAGAGGAAGCTAGGTTATGTTGTGCATGTGGCTGGCTAAGATATTTCTTTTGGAGGTCCCCGTGAATATCCATTGACAGATGTGAATAATTTCTTCACTTCTTATTTCATCATATTTAGCCGCTCCATCGAGAACTGGGTAAACTGGTTCATGGAGTATGTATCTCGATGTCTGAACTAGTCAGTGTTGTGATGAAGGGAGATACAGACCATTATCGAACTGGGGGGAATACTAGTACATTCGATTAGTTGGGCCATAAGACCTCATTATATTTCCCCTGGCAGCTCATGCGTCAAGTTGTATGGGAGCAAATTGTGACTCCCTATACCCTAGATTTTTTCCTCTAGAGAATTTGACTGAAGACTTGCGCATGCAGTTGGGTACTCAGTGGGAGAATCATCGGCCGTCAGCTCATCCTTCTCAATCTATCTGTAAGGTTGTGCATGTTTTTCAAGATTATAAGAAATGGCTATAGATGGGGATAGTGGCTAAGATCTTAATAGAGGATCTCTGACATAAATGGTTTGTTATTTTTTACACTATAAAGGGGGCTTAGTTATTTTATCTAGGCTGCTTCGGTCTTATCTCCCCATAGAGTACCTTCGGCATATCGATCCAGCAAGGAAAGTTTCAGTGCCCCAAGGAGCAGATGATGATGGAACTGGCCTTCCAACAGATGCGGATAGGGAGGACGGTGTTCGTTTTTACAAAAGCTTTTATGATGGAGATGTGTTTGGTTATTTTTGGTGTTTGGGAATAAATTTGGTAAGGTTTGGTTATATTTTTTTTAGGGGGAGCTTGGTTGGCACGGGGGGTGTGGGGGGGGGGGGGGGTAGTTGTTTGACTCTCTACGCTGATATTTCATGTAATCGTGCTGAAATTTCCCTTTATAAAATAAAAAAGGATTTTAATTATATTGTTGTTCCTCTTGATGAGTTTTATATTTGAATTATCTATATTAATCGCTAAGGCATACATAATCCTTTTGTTCATGTAAATGATAGAATGAATTGTCGTTCTCGGAGGTAAGAAAAGAATAGCATTTTGTGAAAAAGAAGGGGACCATGCCCATATAAAGCCTATGAGCTTCCTACGTACCTCTGGGGGATTTGAAAATATTTTGAGTTTTTTTTAAAGAAAAAAGGTTTTAGAGGATCAAGCACCACGTAGTTCTGAGTAGAAGGAAATAAAGGGAATTTATTTATTTTAGAATACAAGGGAGGTGAGAGGAGTCATGGATCGCCTAGATTTTGGACTAAGGGTATAATTTCATAAGACGGTCCAAGTTTACTAAATGAGCCGTCTCTTCCCCATCAAGGTCAATAAGCATAGAGGCTCTACCAAATAGGATCTTCTTCACAATTTAGGGACCACACCAGTTTTGCTTGAATTTCCTTCTGGGGTCCTAGACGGGTTTTATGATTTCTTTGAGGGTTAATTCCCTTCTCAGACACCACGATCCTTGAATCTTTGGTTTAACTATCACTCTATCCAGTGATGGTATCCCTATATATGATATAGAGACTTTATACTCCTTTTATCTAAGAGCGACAACTCGTCAAAACGGCTCTAATGACTTTTTTCCTTGTTGAGTATGCTCTCAAGCTTAATGCGTAATAAAGGTATTTCTAGTTTAATAAGTAGGATTCATTCCATGTCATTTAATAGAGATTACGGGGTATCCCCAGTAGATGCCCGAACTGAAGTGCGGTAGCCCCAGAGAGCGTAAGGGATTCGATCAGTCCAGTCTCGATAACTTTAGGTCATCTTGCTGATGATTGCTTTGAGGTTTTTATTGGCATCTTTAATTGCACCAGTTGTTTATGGTCGTCATGAAGAAGATTTGTGTCTCTGAATCCCATACTCGTCGACCAATTCTGTGACTTCTGCCTCAAAATGTAATCCGTTATCTGACACTCGCTCATGAATAACCCCGTATTGGCAGATGATGTTCTTTCGGATGAACTTGGCCACCTTTTTGGCATTCAGCACTGCATATGACTCGACTTCAACCTAATTAGTGAAGTAATCAATGGCAACTAGGATGAACTCGTGCCCATTGGAGGCTTTGGGTGTGACTTTCCCTATGATATCGATGCCCCATGTGGAGAATAACCCTGGAGAAGTCATGTTGTTTAATTTCGGTGGAGCTAAGTGCTGGATATTGGCAATTGTTGTCATTTAAGGCATCTCCGAACATACTAGGTGCAATCCTGAACCATGGTGGTCCAATAGTAACCCTACCGGACAATCTTCTTAGCGAGAATAAGACTATTCATGTGGGGTGCGCATTCTCAGTTGTGGATAGTTTGCATCATTTTTTAATGTCATCCTTTTCGATGCAGTGCAAATGGGTCCCATCAAAGTTTCTCTTAAACAGTGTTTTATCACAGACAATGTATTAGGCAACCAATTTTCGGAGGGTCTCTCGATCTTTCTTATTGGAAACTTCTGGGAACCTACCGTTCCTGAGGAGTCACCAAATATTATAATACCAGCACTCGGCCATATTGTAATCCTCTTCTATGATGAGCTCAATATGGAAGTAGTAGGTTGGTTTATCTTGTGTTTGGACTATAAAAGGGCCCATCATTATTCCTTCGGTCATGTCGACCATGTAGGCTAAGGTGGCAAGGGCATTTGTCAAACTATTCCTTGCTCAGGGTAAGTAATGGAAGGTGATATCTCATAAGGCCATCTCTTCTAGGTGGGCATGTAAGGGTAACAGTAGACACCCCATTCTAGTACCCCCTAACCTCTCATTAGATCCCTAGGTACTATAACCAAAAGGCCATCGGGCACTCCCGAGCTCCATTTGACTAAAAATCATACTATTCAGCTCGACTGAGACTGAATCAATCCGCCAAGGGAACTGAAACCCCTTTCCAACGATCCATCCCGTACGCGATTCTGACTTACGGTGCGAACGAACGACCTGTTTTCCCTCGAAACTTGATTAGGATGCCATCGAATGCTCCCCATCTTCGTTTGACCAAAGTTAACTCTTCAGCTCGATCGAGACTGAATGAATCCTCAAAGGTCACTGAAACCCCTTTCCAATGGTCCACTCCGGGCCAAATTCTTACTTACGATACGAACGAACGATCCATTTTACTTCGAAAGGTCACCGACGAACTCTTTCGAGACACATTGGACCCGAATTCAACTCCCAGACCCGAGAGCAGTTCGAAAGACTTTAAAATGAATCTAAAGTACCTTTCCAATGGTTCACCCAGTGCGTGATTCAGATCAACGGTTTGCTCTCTACAACCGAATTTGTGAAGGAACCTGAAAGAGACCGCCAAACGACAGGTTCCAAACCCTGCCTATTGGCAGTGTGCCTAAACACACCTGTCGATTGGCAGGACCAGGGCTATACCAATCGTTAATGCCCTGGGCCTATAAAAAGGAGGTACTGGCCTCATTGCAAAAGTAGAATAAGATCTGAAATCTATAACTCTCAGCGAGTTCAGAAAACCCTTCTCGAAGTCAGCGTGATTTCCTCATCCAAATCCTCTTCCAACCTTCACTTTTCATCATGTTTTCCATCAAACTTGGTGAATTAACTACCCTCCATCATCACCCAAGTGCAAAGGCTGCTCTCCAATCTCCAAGATTTTCAAGAAGCTCCAACTTTATCAACTATCCCTTTAATTTGTTTTATTTAGTATTATTTCACATCTCTTATTTTCTTATAAATAAAACCCAAAAAACAAGAAAAATAGGGTTTGCTCATAAATTCCAAACGGGAATTCTCACACTTTTCTCACAACTAAAACAATTTTTTATACACACACACATATAAGATAAGTTCCCTATTGGATTTACGGGGTAAATCCCCACCCCTCATTTTGCATATGAACTACGTGTACTTTGATGCCTCTATAGGCTACGTAGGCGTCTCGGGGTAAAACCCGAGACTCGAGTCCTATTCCTACTTTTCTTCCATTTTCTTTTCTTTTTATATTCTTTAAACTTAATTCTCCTAAAATATATGCATTTATATATACATATATTTGTTTTTGGTGGCGTATAATTCAACATGCGTTATCGTTCCGTTATAATGATCAACATTAGGATAATCGCATAAATCCTACTTTATAATATTGTCTTTTAGGAATATTCTTAAGGATGACTCGCTTTATCTCTTCCATGGTACAAGTCGATGATTCCTATCTCCCCTACATATACGCAATGACACACATCACTGGGAAATAAAGGAAAATAACAATAACCCATGACAGACCGTAAGGGTGGAATGGGTTCCTAACAACTTCCCATTTCGTAACTTAGCCTCCGGACCTGTTTCAGTATGTCTTTGGATGCTGTCCTTCGGGATGGATCCCTTTTATTTTGTCTGTTTTGAGTAAAATAGACTGGCGACTCCATCTCTCTACATTTTTCACATCATCACCGACGCCGGCCAAAGCGCTCCAGAGAGGGATGCACGGGACCAAGATACTCTCGACGTAGAAGATAACCCTCTTCTTCGTCCCTCCCGCTGCGAGGATCGGGGGATTGCCACAGTGGCAACTCCGCTAGGGATTTTCTCATTTAATGAGGGCTAGAGTCTATTTACATGGGTGTTATATTTTCTTATATTTTCCCCTATTTTTCGTGCCCCCCTTTACTATTCATGTGTACCTCGTGCTTATGCTTCTATTCACACACTTGTATAATATTCTCCATGTACACTTCACACCATGTCCACCTAGGATCACATATGTCCACATGTTTCATGCATCACCCATCCATACTTGGTATACCATTGGTACTTGTACTTTGCTCCCTATTTGGCATGATCAAGAAAGATACACTCATCATAAGATACTAATAAGAGAATCATGCATGATTCACACGACATTTCCAAAGAGCATTGTGATTGACCAAATTGTTTCCAGTAACTAGAGGGTCACTTCATGATGGGCGTTAGTCCGGCAGGGGGCAATTAGCCTAAGTGATATGACTCTCACCTTCCATTGGTCAAGTACCTTCGACGTATATCGAACGGTTCCCCCGCATCGTACCGCTTGACCGAAGTCATGACGGGAGGTATATCGTAGGGAATTCATTCACGTGCGCTGAGTATATTGAATTCTCTCTCATACGTACCGTCCCCAAGAGGTATATAGTGAGGCAATTCACGTACACTCGGGTATATCAAATGGCTTGTCCACACGTACCGATTGCCCTCAAAATCAAGACGTATATCGTGGAAGCCACACCAAAGGGGGAACCCTTTTCGTTTCACCCAACCAACTACATACCCGCATATAGGTGTCAAACCTAGGACACACATGTTAGATTGCCGATTTCGACCCGAAACTGTCCCGAAATTTCGAGTCGGTCTGCCGGCCAAATTTTGCGTATTTTTAAAATGGGACCCTACCCGTGAGCCTGGTTACAAGTCCAACCATAGCTTTGCATATGTTACAAACTAAAATTTTCTAGGCTCGGGTCCCATCCGGTATTTCATTTTGCATTTAGGAGAATTTAATTTAAGTGAGAACATAATAATAATAATCTTGCTGAGACCCGTCTCCCAAAACATTTCTTCTTTCTTTATCAAAAATCCAAAAACATTTTTTCCTTCTTTATCAAAAATCCAAAAACATTTCTCCCTTCTTTATCAAAAATCCAAAAACATTTCTCCTTTCTTTATTAAAAATCCAAAAACATTTCTCCCTTCTTTATCAAAAATATAAAAATATTTTGTCTTTCGATTTCAAAAGAAAAAGAAATGTCAAAAATATTTTCATTCTTTATCTCAAAAATAAATCCCATTTTACGCCTTTTCAGGTCGATCGCACACCTTTGGCCTGACTCCTTATTGGCTTCGGTCTTCAGTCAAATCACCCCGGACTTCAGTTCGTTCCACTAATATTTCTTTCGAGTCCAGAATCCATTCGCTTTCCATGGAGAACACGGATCAAGTACCAGTGGCGCAGCCAGATCTAATGGCAGTTTTAGCTCAGCTTGTGTCCAAGGTTGATAAGCTCCAGACTGAGGTCCGAGAGATTCAACGAAACTAGGTTCCTATTCCTCAAGAGCTCGAGTCCCTATTCCCTCATGCTATGGGTCCACCCGAGCCTATCTGGGTTCTGAAAGAGTATCAACATGCTCCACGTGCCCCTCCTACTAATGGGCCGCCTCCTGGCCAGCTTCCTATGCCAAACCTTACCCAGCCTGGGCTGACTTGCCTCTGATCATTGATCCAAAAGAGGAAGAGTTGAACAAGGTCAAAGAAGATCTAAAGATGCTAACTAAGAAGTTCGACCAAGTCAGAATCAATGGAAATTGCATGGACTACACCCATATGTCTCCTTATCCTAAGGCGAGGTTACCCGAGAAGTTCAAGATGCCAAATATCGAGAAATTCAGACCCCCGATTGTTCATCTTCGTAGTTATCACCATTCTATGACCCTCCTAGGGTTTTTTGAAGAAGTGATGGCCCAATTGTTTCAGCAAAATTTGAAGGATAGCGCCCTCCGATGGTTTTTATCTCTCGAGGAGTCCAGAATCCGTAACTGGGAGGATGTAGCCCGTGAATTCATGTTATAGTACAAATACAACGAAAAGCTTGAGGTCACCCGCCGTGATTTAGAGCTGTTCAAACATAACTCTGGGGAATCAGTCAGTAACTTCATAGCCCGATGGAGGGAAAAGGCAGCCACTATGACCAACCGGCCATCAGAGGAAGAAAAAGTCAACATAGTGAAGAAGAACTTCTTACCCCATTTTCGAGAAATAATGGGAGGACAATACTATCCCAATTTTCGAGATCTCAGAGAAGCAGGAGTAGAAATTGAGGAAGGTCTTGCTAAAACATAAATTGAACCAAAGAAAGTGTCCGGACAGTTCACCCCCAGAAAATATGACAAACCTGCCAATGCTGCAGTTTCAACCATCAACAATATTTCTCAACCAACCACCTCGTGGGCACCAGAAAGTCGCCCTGTCCCAGTCCAAAAGGAATACACCGAGCTCCATGCTCCCCTCTCCAAAGTTTATCAAGTCCTGTTAAGCCGAAACCTTATTAAACCCTTGGATCCCCGTCCATTACCAAATCCACTCCTAATAAACTTCAAGACAAATGGCCATTACGCATTTTACCAAACTGCTAGCCATACCACCGACCAATCCTTTCACCTCCGAAATATAATCCAAGGTCTAATTGACTCGGGTACCATTTCCCCACCAACCAATCCTAAGACAAAGACTACTCCCAACCCACTCCCAAATAATGGCAATGCTATCTTCCTAGAAGAGATCCGAGAATTTGATCCCTCAACTCAAATCACACCCATATACTCTCCCAAACCTCTCCAAACTTGCCCATATTTCCTCCTACACCTTATTAGCCTCGTTGATCAGGCATTGTCACTCCTCACCGGAGCATGCATTGCTATCTGTACCAGTTTTGAAAATGGAAGTACGGAATTATCAGAAGTGTTAAACCAACTCCTAGAGTTCGGGTTGAAATTTCCCCCACAGATGATCATTGATTTCCATAAGTTCAGTATGCTATTCTTCGAAGCATGAAAATGGGCCCGAGATTCATACAGTTGGGTGGTGCCAACCGATGAAATCAACCTAGATGATGTTGTCCAAATCATGGAACAATCATTCAGGAAAACCAACGATATTTTCAGCATGACCGTGTTACTTGATACTCTAAAGCTACAAGGACTCCTGGTCCCTTCACCCTTACTTATCCCCACATAATGGGAAGACCTGTATGAAGAACCCATTGAAGTTGTGGAATGTATTGACTTTACATGGAAAGATGGAACTGTCACCACCAGATGGGGGGAAGAATTCAAAGATTCAAGTAAAGGGAAAGCTTCAGAGAAAACTGGCCCGATAGCCGACATGTGTGGTATGATATCATTTGAAGAGATCCTTGGAGAAATAAATAAGATGGAAGAACAACCCGAGATTGACAAAGACACAGGGTTCATGTTCTTCCCTTCTTCAGTAAATCACATGACCAGATCAGGGAGGCATTACTAGATCCCAAACTTACCACCAGCCAAAGATAAAGGGAAACGCATTGATTACCTTCCTATGCCAGAAATGACCCTCGATGAGAGCAAAATCCTCGATCAACTAAAGAAAACTCAAGATAATATCACTCTATGGGGGCTTTTCATGTCTTTCCAACTGCACAAAAATTCTTTGATCAAGTTTCTCACTGGACCCACAGTTCCTCCTTCTACCACACCAGAAGAGGTGGTAAATTTAGTCGGATCCTTGACCTCTACCCGAATGCTATCCTTTTTTGAAGAAGAAATCCCCAAAATTGGACCAAACCATAATCATAATCTCAACATCTCTGTCAAAGTTAGGGTGAAGATCGTACCACTCTCTCTTGTCGATAAGGGGTACGCCTTGAATGTCTGCCCATTAAGAACCTTCAAATGCTTAAGACTGAAGGAAAGTGATCTCGCTCCAACCTCCGCTGTTTTACGTGCCTAAGATAATACTCGTTGAGAAGTGATGGGATCCATAAAACTTGTAATAGGGGCTGGCCCGATAAACCCTGTCTTTGAATTCCAAGTTATTGACATCCCAACTTGTTTCAACCTGTTGCTCGGATGACCTTGGCTCCACAGTATTAAGGGTGTGTCTTCCTCGCTCCATCAGAAATTGAAATTCTTCACCGACAGACGAGTCATCACCATTTTGGGCGACGACGACAATGCCGAGGGTGCAAGCATCAGCATTCCAATCATTGAGATACAACACGAGTCAAATGATATGCTCCTATCAGGATTTCGAGTTGAGATACTTCTACTCCCCGCAGGGGATGATTTCAAAGAAAGGGTTTGTACAAAATACGACCTGCATGGCAATGTCAATGTGATTTAGATGTTCAGAAACATGCACTTCATTCTTGGATTGGGGCTAGGACAAAGACATCAAGGGATAATTGAACTAAAAAAAGCTTTCCCCCTTGTGGTTTGGGGCATCAACCGTCAGAACAAGAGCTCATAATGATCTGTGAATCTCGACCAAAGAGAAGACTAGACTGCATCCAGACTATCCCAGGTGACTCCTTGAATAGACGATTCATTAAAGAGGGAGAGGACTTCCCCTTTTGTAGCTTTTTGGAACCATGGTATGACCATACAGACAAGAAGATGAAGCCTGGAATGGAGATCTTTTTCCAAGACAGCTACCCATAGGACAAAAGTTCCTAACACCATGTACAATCGCTCATCAAAGATACTAGAGAGGCTGAGGAAAGTGACTCCAAGGACTCATTCAACTTACAAACACTAGGTTTAACACTTTGCATGGTTCATTTAAGCACTATATCATTGGATCCATCCCACCTGATTAAAGTTGATGATACACCCCTCCTCAACTGGCATGATGTGCCAGTTCTACCTGTTGAAAACCCACCTAACCCTTGTTTTGTTATCTGTCCTTGCTCACATGTAATCGAGACCTACTTTGATGAGGTTATCAATGTTGTCTTTCCTATTAATGAAATAAATGAAAATTTTGAGTATCTTGTTGTGCCTTACATTAATTGTTTAGATTCAAATCGAACTTTTGATGATGATGATGATGATTTTGCAAATGAACAATTATTAACTGATCTAATTAAGGTAAATAACAAATAATATAATCGCGTTCAAGTTAATGAAGAAGAGACTGTTATTGTTAACATCGGTTCTAGTAGCCAACTGCGCGAGATTAGGATAGGGGCAACCCTCGACGACCATGAGCGTGCACAACTCGAAGAATTATTGAAGGAATTCGTAGATGTATTCGCATGGTCCTACAAAGATATGTCCGTCATTGATCTTGAAATAGCTCAACATGAGATCCCCACTCTTCCAAATTACAAGACTGTTAAACAGAAGTTGAGAAAAATCGGCACAGAATGGTCGCTCAAATTCAAAGAAAAGGTGGTCAAAGAGTTAAACATGGGCTTCATTCGTGTGATTAAATATCCCACATGGTTAGCCAATATAGTGCCTGTACAAAAATCAAGAGGGAAAGTTCGGATGTGTGTAGACTACCAAGATTTGAACAAAGCCTCTGTAAGGGATGATTACCCGCTACCCAATATCGACATGATCGTGGATAATAAAGCCAGTCATGCTCTCAAGTCATTCATCGACAGGTTTGTCGAATACAACCAAATCAAAATGCACCCCGATCACCAAGAAAAAACCACGTTCATTACCCCATTGGGAACCTTTTGCTAAACCATTATGCCATTTGGTCTCAAGAATGTTGGGGCTACCTACTAGAGGGTTGCCATAACCATCCGGAACGATCTGATTCACAAAGAAGTTGAGGTCTATGTGGAGGATATGATCATCAAATCCAAAACTAGATAAGGTCATGTTCCCGCTCTCTAAAATTTTTTCGAACTACTGTGATGATATCAGATGAGACTCAATCCACAGAAATGTGTATTCAGCATTACAAAGGGAAAAATCTTAGGATTCATGGTCGGTGAGAAAGGGATAGAAGCAGATCCTGCCAAGCTAAAATCCATACTTGAGATGCCACCTCCCCGAATGGAAAAAAAAGACCATGGTTTCCTTAGGAAGTTGTAATACATTAGTCGGTTCATCAGCCAACTAACCTCCATCTGTGAACCGATTTTCAAACTCCTCCAAAATGATTCAACCAAGGTTTGGAATGAGGCCTTCCAAGAAGCTTTTTACTGAATCAAATAATATCTGACCCAACCTCCGATACTCATGCCACCATAGCCTGGTTCCCCCTTACTTTTATACCTAACCATAACCGACATTGCAGATGGGGTTGTGCTAGCCCAATACCTTGAAAATTCTCGCAAATAAATAACCATCTATTACGCCAGTCGCAAATTGGATGGGTACGAAGTCAACTATAGTTCTTTGAAAAATGCATGTATCGCGCTTATCTGAGTCGCCTAAAAGTTATGACACTACATGCTCGCCTTCCCCATTAAACCTGTATCCCAAATGGACCCCATCAAGTACCTTCTTAAAAAACCTGCCTTATCTAGATGAATGGCCCAATGGTAGATTCTCCTAGATGAGTTTGATATCGTGTACGTCACGCAGAAAGCCATAAAAGGAAGAGACATCTCTGACTAACTCGTTGACTACCTCACTGAAGAAGCTGATGACTGGATCTCCAAATTCTCAGATGAAAACATCCTTTGCGCTTCTCAAGATGACCTTCGATGGAAAATGTTCTTTGACGGCGCGGCCAACAAAAAGGGATATGGCATTGGGATACTTTTGATCACCCCGGATGACTCCCACACTCCCATCGCCATCAAATTGGATTTCCCGTGTACCAATAACATGACTAAATACAAGGTGTGTACGATAGGCTTCAAAGTTTCTATAAAGAAAGGAATTTAATGCCTAGATATCTACAGGGATTCTGCCCTCATCATCGATCAAGTCCTCAAAAAATGGAGAGTCAAGGATGAGAAACTCCAGTCCTTTTATGCCCACTTAGAAGAACTAGCCTCCCAATCCCAAGACATCACCTTCCATTACCTACTTCGAGCAAAGAATAACCTAACTGATGCCCTTGCTACCCATGCCTCTATAGTCTACAGGCTCGAAGGAATAACAATGGACCCATTCCTAGTTCAAAATCAAGATAACCCAACCCATTGCTACCACATTGATCTCATCACCAAAAAAGATCCTAAGCTAGCCAATTTTTGGTACTATGATATCTGGCACCTCCTCAAGCATGGTAGGTATCCCGAGGGTTCCAATAAGAAAGATAGAAAAACCCTCCAAAGATTGGTCGCTTAATAAATCATCTATCATAAAGCACTGTTCAAAAGGAACTTCGACGGAACTCATCTACACTACATCGTAGGGGCTGACATTGAAGAGGTAATGCAGAAAATCCACAGCGAGGAATGCAGACCCTACATGAACGGTCATGTGCTTGCCAAGAAGATCATATGATAAGGATACTACTAGACCACCATGATCCAGGATTCCACCGCCAATGTCCAAAAATGACTCAAATGCCAAGAGTTTTCCATCCTTCAACACCTGCCTCCGCGTGAAATGTACAACATGACTTCTCCCTAGCCATTCTCCACTTGGGGCATCGACATTATAGGGAAGGTTACACCCAAGGTTTCCAACGGGCATGATTTCATTCTAGTTGACATTGATTACTTCACTAATTGGGTTGAAGATAAGTCATACGCAGTCCGAAACACCAAGAAAGAGGACAAATTCATCAAGAAAAACATCATCTATCGATATGGGGTCCCGCACAAGCTAGTGTCAGATAACAGGTTGCATTTCGAGGCAGAAGTCACAGAAGTGGTCAACGAGTATGGGATCCAGAGATACAAATCTTCTCCCTACCGACCTCAGACAAATGGTGAAGTCGAAGCTTCCAACAAGAACCTCAAATCCAACATCAGTAAGATGATAGAAAGTTGCCAATATTGGGCCGACTGAATCCCATACGCCCTTTGGGGCTATTGAACCTTAATTCGAACCTCTACTGGGGCTACACCTTACTCTCTAGTCTACGGCATGGAAGCATTCCTATCCGTAGAGGTGGAAATACCCTCGTTGCGCGTCATGCTTAAAAGCAAGGTCAGCGAAGAAGACTGGTACCAAAACTGTCTTCTCCTGGATGAAAGGAGATTAAAAGCTCTATACCAATTACAAGGGTACCATTGCCGAATAGCGCGTTCATTTAATAAGAGAGTCAAGGACCACTGTGTCCGAAAAGGGGATTTAGCCCTCAAAAAAATAGTAGAGCCCATTTGGGACCCTAGAGTAAAATTCAAGCCCAATTGGAGCGGCTCATACATCGTCAAGAAAATCTTGTCTGGCGGTGCCGCCATGCTCACCGACCTAAATGGAGAAGAGATGGCTCGTCCAGTCAACCTGGACCGTCTCAAGAAATTTTACCCCTAGTCCGAAATCTCTGTGCGCTACGACTTTTCTCATCTCCCTTCTATTCTAAAAATAAATAAATAAATAAATTTCTTCATTTCCCTCTACCTAGAACTACGTGGGACTGATACTCTCTAAAAATCATTTTTAAATAAATTAAAAAATTTCAAAACCCACCAGATGTACGTAGGCAGCTCATACATCTCACATGAGCACGAAACTTTCTTTTTTCACAAAAAACTATACTTTTCCTATCTCTGAGAACGACAGTTCATTCTAACATATATTTGAACAAAAGGATTATGCATGGCTTAGCGATCGGCATAGATAATTCAAAATATAAAATTCATCAAAGGGCACAGCTGGATGATCAAAAACTTGTTTATTTCACTAATAAGAAATTACGGTACAATTATATAAGAAAAGGAACTGATGACTCCCTTCCCCCCTACCTTCCTAAAAATCCAAATAACATCCCCAAATTTATTCCCCATTATAAAAACAAACTCTCCAAGAGTCCTACCCACAGCTACCAGAGGATACCACTCCGTCATCATCTACATCCTGCGGTCCCCAAGCTTCCACTGCCTGAATGGAGTGCCACAGACGCTCTATGGACCGATAAGCTCGAACCAGCCTCGAAAAAACTACCACACCTCCCTCCATGGTATCAAACAAAACAAGCCATCTTTGACCATTCTCCACTACCAACATCTTGATGACTACTCTTCTCCACAACCACTTCATATAGTATCTGAGGATATGCCAAACTCTTCCAATAGACTTAGAAGAACGAGTCGATGGACGTCGACTCTCCCACAAATAGCCAAGACGGATGCGTAGACGCTCTGTTAGATGCTTTACATAAAGGAAATCTAGTATTCGAGGTGGCACGACTTGCTCCCAGCCAAATTGGTATAGAAGCCGCCAATGGAAATAAAAAGAAGTCTATTTGAGACCAACCTGTCGGACGTACAAGTATTCCCCCAGCTCTAGAATAGGCAGCAACTGTCCCCACCAAGGCACTGACCAGTACAAATTTAGAGCCCTATGCTCCACAAACCACTTCTCCCAGCTCTTGATATCCACACCAACACTGATGAAATGGTGCAAAAAGAAGTTGGGTACAGTCCATAAAGGATATTTCGAATGAGTCATCAGGCGAAATCTTTCAGACAACCACATGAACAGCATCACAGGGCTACCCCTCAAAAAGTCATAATGACCCTCTCGCCAGGCATCTAGGCCATTTCGAGTCTCCGCCAGTATCACCGTCGCAGGATTGTAATGGTAGGACATCCATGAAGTAATAGATGCAAGTTTTGGGTCCACCAGCAGCTCCCTGGTCACCAATAGCAATTTTGAAACCAAGCCCAGAACGACGGCTCCAGCATATCCAGCATCACCAACCTCCTGCAAATGCACAAATCGCAGCACCGTTGGAAGACAAATCAATCTTCCAGTAACCAAGGATCTACCCGCCGAGTGCGGGATGCAGATAAGTCCAGCCAATAACTCCCGGGGAGACCTAGAAAATTCAGGCATAGCAGCCGCCACACTAGAATTTACCCCAAACATGGCAGAAAAATCTTCATAATTCAGACAGACTTCTTCCAAGACAAAGTGGAATACATGGTCTTCGGGATACCAAAATTGTACCGCCGCCATCCGTATGTTCCACTCTATCGGTCGATTACACCATAAAGAAACTCGACGCATGTTGAAAGCATAGTAGTTGACGTTGTAGGAGCACATCGCCTTTAAATTCTCAAGGTAGTTGGCAAACTCAACACTGCCGTTGAGATCCATCTCACAGAACAAGAAATTAGGAATGTGAAGGTGTGATGAAAACACTCCACCCTTACCCCTCTTTTATACTTGAAAACCCTCACAAAAGACATAACCCTGTAAAAATTGGAGGAAATCCTGCCCCACAAGGTACCAAAGGATGAAGAGAGTACCAATCATAGCCTTGATTGATTATACTGGACTGACCTACCAATAGGCAGGATAAGGTGCTTGCCGATTGGCAACCTCCTATTTTTAGAAACTTACATTTTTCCTCTATTGTCAAAATCAGAAAATTCAATAAAAATATATTGATATTTTCAACAGAATTTCCAAAACCCCTTTCAATCTTTATATAATTTCTCATTATGAATAAAACTTTCTTTCAAAATTCCAAAAATATTTTGTAGTTCTAGCAGCAAAGTAAAAAGTGCATGTGCATACATTCATTCATTCATCATTAACAGAAGATAATCAAAAAACTTCGTTGCATTGCATAGATATTTTTCCTTGTTACATCAATCTTCCAAGAAATAAAGAAAAGAAAAAACAACGGGACTCAGCCCAAACCCACATTCTCTCTCTCACACACTTACCCTTCCCCCTCTCTCTCCTAAGAGCTTTCATCCCTGTGACGCGCTCTCTTTCCCATGCGGCGAGATGACACACCACCGCTACCTGAACCAGACTCCTCCCCGGATGAGGCAGATGGCACCAAGCAAGAAGGAACAGGAACCGCATCCCGAATATGGGCAGCCACCGAATATATCCAATCCCTAATATCCCTCAACCAAGTGGTGGACACCCGAATTTGCTGCAAGAAAAGGAAAAATCAGTATCAAGATGAAAAGATCAAAAGAAACCAAAAATAAGGAAAGGAAAAGAGCAGACTAATAAACCAAAGGACGAAGAACCTCCTCTGTCAAACCTAACTCTTTCGGGTCCATCGCATGAGAACAATACAACATAGGCACCATCCCTCCATTAACGCACCGGATGTTGTATGGAGGGGTATATAACCGCACAAAGGGAACCTCTAAAGTTACCGATGTCGCAGATGTCGACAAACCTCCATTGCTGTGGGAGGACCCCATTGGCCGACTTGAACCTGCGGGAGGGAAGGAAAGTGCATCATATATGCTGGGCGTCATCAGCCAACTCGTCACGAAGTCCATATAATCATATTGTACAGCTGTGTCGGTATACAACAGATAGGACTCGCCAATTATCGTCGCAATCCTCGCATCCTCTGGAGATAGTCGCTCCCGCCTCATAGATATAGGGGGCCTCGCAGGCGGCACCACCACCTCTTCCTCAGCAATCCGCAAAACCACCCTCTCCCCGAGATACCAAGAGTTTCCAAACTCATACACCAGAAAACGCCTCATTTGCGCATTCACCCCAGTCACCCCTGTGTCCTGAACAGTCGTCCCCCAAGGGAAAAAAGTCACCTATAAAATCCCCAAGAGATATAAGTTAATGTAGAATCAGAGCACACAAAGTTCTTAGACTAAAGAAAGTAAAACTAATACCCTATCAAGGGTCAGGCCATTCAAGACCTGACGCACCGCCTCCAGATAGAGAGACTTCCTCGACTGCTGATTGGCATTCTGCCACCGATACAATCGATAAAAGTCCCCAACAGTCTCATCCTTCAGAGAAATCAGCTGGGTATTACACCCAATCACCTCATAGAACCACGTCTGCCAAAGATAAAAATCCATAATAAAAAAGAAAAGCATAAGGAAAATTCAAATGCATGAAAGGAAAATTCACAAATTAAAGAATACCTCAAGAAGATACGTAGATCAAGTGAAAGACTGTCGGCAGCATTGGCTGAATGCATCCAGAGAAAAATAAAGGCCGCCAAAGTTAGGATCCCCCAATCATAGAGAGGGATGTTCGAAAACATCCTCAAGTATGGTAAGAACCATAAGTGGACAATGTTGCCGCTCGATGCCACCAAAAATCCCCCCAGCACCAGTAAAATAAATAATTGGGCCATCTGCCACACCTGCAGCCCATCCTCCACATTAATCACCCTGCCCAGCAAAACATCCCTCGGCAGGAACAGCCGGATAGAGCCCCAGATACTATCCTCCCCATATCACCAAGCACTGCCTGCACTGCCTCCGACCTCACTTGCAGGGAATGATCCACCTCTATCTGCTTTCCATCACAATCCCACCCCAATAGCTACTGCACATCTATGGGAGTCACAGTCCTCTCCCCAAAACCAAAATGAAAGGTATGGGTAGTTTCCCACCACCTCTCATCCAGAGCGCATAAAATCTCCTTCGAATGAGGCCTATCATGCAACACAGATGCCAGCCTCCCAAATCTTGCTAATGATACTACCCAGTGCGCCACATGTGGAAGGTGCTCCTAAACATCCTTAAGCCCCGTCGTCCTGCGGGCACCCATAGTCGATAAAGAAACATCCAACTGTCAGAGAAAAATTTTGTCAGAATCCAAGAAAAAAGGAAAACCACCACAAAAGAATGCCAAAAGTCATTTTACTTACATAACTGCCAGGGTTCACCACCATCGAAGAGAGATGAGGTGACGGCTCCTGCAGCAAAGTCCTCCCATCCGCAATCGGCTCGAATGAATCAAAATAGTTCTTAATCACCAAAGAAAGAGGCGCCCTGGCCCTCCATTCCACATTCGCCCAGTCGTCAAAAGCTAACCACTCCCTGTGTACCACAATGCTCACAAAAGAGGTCTTTTTTTAGAGATCAGAATGCTAGAACAATTCATAGAAAAAAAATTATAGAGAGAGAAAGCAAGAAGCTGTGAAAAATGCGGGAAACCCGCCCCCTTTTTATAGTATGCCAAGGTTCATGCCGATCGGCACTGACCCCAAACCTACCGATCGACACTGACCCTTTACCTTCTCGAGGCAGTCCAAAAGTCTGTGCCACTATCGAATGGAACCCTCCACACTATGATGATCGGCACCCCCTTCAATTTTCGTACAGGAACTCCGATAAAACACCAAAAAACCTTGAAAAATCCTCAGAAAATTCCTAAAAATCCCAGGGGGAATTCAGAACATTTTTCACCAAGGAAATTTCACACTCCCTCAAGCGAAACCCCTATTTCCCCAGCGAAACTCTCAAAAGCTGAGTGAATCTCATCCCAAAAACATCCCAAGAGGACCTATAAAGTATCCCAAATTCCTCAAAGATCTCAAATTTCCCCGAATAATACGTCTAAACCCTGGACTACCTTAACCACTTCCCCAGTGGAATTTATTCAGATTGGTTATTCCCCCGCAAAGTCCCCAAAAGATACAAAAGTTTCCACAACAATCAGCTCCCCATCTCAAATCAAAGTCACGAGGTAATTTCCCCGGCTGAGTTCCCCAAGAACATCTCAATTTAAGGCCTCACAATTGCCTTCGACCCACAGAATTTGTCATTTTAACTTAAGCCCTCATAATTGTCTTCGACCTGTAAAATTGGTCATCTCAATTTAAGCCCTCAGAATTCGCTTCGGCCTGCAGAATTGGTCATTTCAACTTGAGCCCTCAGAATTAGCTCTGACTCGTAGAATTGGTCTTTTCAACTTAAGCCCTAAGAATTGTCTTCAACCCACAGAATTGGTCATCTCAACTTAAGCCCTCATAATTGGCTTCGACCCACAGAATTGGTTATCTCAACTTAAGCCCTCAGAATTGGCTTCGACCCGCTGAATTGGTCATCTCAACTTAAGCCCTTAGAATTGGCTTCGACCCGCAGAATTGATCATCTCAATTTAAGCCCTCAGAATTGGCTTCGACCAGTAGAATTGGTCAACTCAACGTAAGCCCTTAGAATTGTCTTCGACTTGCAAATTGGTCATCTCAACTTAAGCCCTTAAAATTGGCTTTAACCCGTAGAATTGGTCATCTCAACTTAAGCACGTAGAATTGACTTCGACCCGCAGAATCGTTCATCTCAATTTAAGCCCTCAAAATTGGCTTTGACCCGTAGAATTGGTCATCCCAACTTAAGCCCTCGGAATTGGCTTCGACCCACAGAATTGGTCATCCTCATCTTTAGGTCCTCAGAATTAGCCTCGACCCTCTGAATCGGTCATCCTCATCCTTAGGCCCTCAGAATAGGCCTCGACCCTCGAAATTGGTCATAATCTTTCAAAGGCATCATGTGGTGTCTATTCGATGGATATTGTTTATTCCAAACTCACCCATCGAGGGGCTCTGTAAACACCCCATTCTAGTACCCCCCCCCCCCCCAAACCACTCCTTAGGTCCCTAGCACCTCCCTTCATCATTACAAACCTAAGGCATACCTCAAGTGCTAACCTAGAGGCCATCGGGCACTCCCGGGCTCTATTTGACCAAAAATTAAACTCTTCAGCTCACTTGAGACTGAATGAATCCTCGAAGGGCACTAAAACCCCTTTCCAACGGTCCATCCTGTGCATAATTCTAACTTGTGGTGCGGATGAAGGATCCATTTTCCCTCGAAACTTGATAAGGAGGCCATCGGACGCTCCCAGGCTCCATTTGACCAAAGTCAGCTCTTCATCTCGACCGAGACTGAATGAATACTCAAAGTGAACTGAAACTCCTTTCCAACGGTCCACTCCTGGCCAATTCTGACTTACGGTATAGATGAACAATCCATTTTAGTCCAAAAGGTCACCGACGACACTTCCGAGCCACATGTGACCCAAAGTTAACTCCTGAACCTGGGAGCAGTCCAAAGACTTTCAAAGGTCTTTGAAGTGACTTTATAATAGTTAGCCCCGTGCACGATTCGGATCAATGGTTTGCTCTCTACGACTGAATTTTTGAAGGAAACTGAAAGAGACTGCCAAACGGCAAGTTCCAAACCCTGCCTATTGGCAATGTGCCTAAACACACCTTCCGATTGGCAGGAACAGGGTTATGACGATCGACAATTCCCTAGGCCTATAAAAAGGAGGGCCTGACCACATTATAAAAAGACAATAAGATCATAAATCTATCACTCTCCAAGAGTTTCGAAAACCCCTCTCGAAGTCAGCGGGATTTTCACATCCAAATCCCCTTCCAACCTTCACTTTTCATCATCTTTTCCATCAAACTTGGTGAATTAACTACCCTCTATCATCACCCAACTGCAAGGTCTTCTCTCCAAACTCCAAGATCAAGCTCAATATCTTCAAGAAGGTCAAACTTTCTCAACTCTCCCTTTAAATTCACCTTAATTTGTTTTATTACTTAGCACTTTTATTCTCTCCATCTCACATATCCAAATATACATTTTATTTAGTATTATTTCACATCTATTATTTTCATATAAATAAAACCAAAAAGAAAAAAAAAGAAAAAAAGGGTTTGCTCATAAATTCCAAACGGGAATTCTCACACTTTTCTCACAACTAAAACACTTTTTTACACACACACACACATATAAGAGAAGTTCCCGATTGGATTTATGGAGTAAATCCCACCCCTCATTTTTCATACGAACTACGTGGACTTTGATACCTCTATAGGCTACGTAGGCATCTCTGGGTAAAACCCGAGACTTGAGTCCTATGCCTACTTTTCTTCAATTTTCTTTTCTTTCTATATTCTTTAAACTTAATTCTCCTAAAATCTATACATTTACATATACATATATTTGTTCTTAGTGGCGTATTATTCCACATGCGTTATCGTTCTGTTATAACGATCAACGTTAGGATAATCGCATAAATCGTACTTTCTAATATTATCTTTTAGGAATATTCCTATGGATGACTCACTTTATATCTTCCATGGTACAAGTCTATGATTCCTATCTCCACTACATATACACATGAACATATATCACAGGGAAATAAAGGAAAATAGCAATAACCCATGACAGACCATAAGGGTGGAATGGGTGCCAAACACCTTCCCATTTCGTAACTTAGCCTACGGACCCTTTCCGAATCATTTTGGTTTCGTATGTATTAGTATGTCTTTGGATGATGTCCTTCGGGATGGCTCCCTTTACTTTTGTCTGTTTTGAATCAAATAGACTGGTGACTCTATCTCTTTAAATTTTTCACCTCATCACCGACGCCGACCAAAGTGCTCCCGAGAGGGATGCATGGGACCAATATCCTCTTGACGTTAAAGATAAACACTCTTTTTTGTCCCTCCTATCGTGAGGATCGGGGGATGGCCATAGTAACAGTTTTTCATCTTTGACTTTCCATCTTTTAAGCACCTGGCCCATGATGAGGGAAGAGTCCCCTTAGACATCTAGGAACTTAATATCATTCTTGAGAGCGACTTTGAGGCCTATAGTGCACGCCTCGTATTTAGTCATATTATTAGTGCATGAAAAATCTAGCTTTATGGAAATAGGAGTGTGAGATTCATCAGGGGCAATCAGGGGTATTCCAATGTCATATCCTTTCTTGTCAACAGTACTGTCAAAGAACATTTTCCACCGAAGGTCTTCCTGAGAGGTGCAAAGAATATCTTCATTCGAGAACTCGGAGATCCAAACATTGTCCTCTTCCATGGGGTAGTTAGCAAGGTAGTGAGAGATGGACCTTTTCATGGATTTGAGTGTGACATACACAATACCGAACTCGGCTAGCAGCAACAACCATCGAGCCATTTAACTATATAGGATGGGTTTTTTGAGCACGTATTTTATAGGATCCATTCGGGACACAAGTCTTATGGGAAAAGCGAGCATGTAGTGTCATAATTTCTTAGTGACCCAGACAAGGAAGACACATGCTTTCTCCAAGGAAGTGTAGTTGACTTCGTACCCAACCAATTTAATGTATTCATAGCAGATGGGCCTTTCTTTATAGGATTGTTCAATGTATTGGGCTAGCAAAGCCCCAATTGAGTGTCTGTTATTGTCAAGTATAGAAACAGAAGGAGATTAGACTGAGATGGCATAAGTACCAGAGGTCAGGTAAGATAGTGCTTGATTATGTCAAAGGCTTCCTAACATGCCTAATTCCAGATCTTGATGGAATCCTTTCGGAGGATTTTAAAAATGGGTTCACACTTAAAAGTTAGTTTGTTTATGAACAACCTGACTATAATTTTCCCAAGAATCCATAGACTTCCTTCTCTGTTAAGGGTGGTATCATTTTGAGTATGGCTTTCAGTTTGGAAAGATCTGCTTCGATTCCCTTCTCGCTAATTATGAATACCAAAATCTTTCCTTTGGTGGTGATGAAAATGCATTTATGCGAGTTAAGTCACATATGATATCCTTATATCCGTTCCAAGAACTTTTGAAGGGCGAGAACACGACCTTATCGAGTCTTAGACTTAATGATCATATCATCTACGTAGGCCTCAACCTATTTCGATATTAGATTATGCAAGATGGTTGTGGAAGCCCTTTGGTAGGTATTACTTACATTTTTTAGACCGAATGGTATAATTGTGTAACATAAGGTTCCTAAAGGAGTGATGAATGCGGTTTTTCTTTTATGATCGGGGTGCATCATGGTCTGATTATATCCATCAAACTCATCGACAAGTGACTAGAGATCGTGATTAGATGTGTTGTCCATAATCATTTAGATATTAGGAAGTGGGTTATCATCTTTCAAAGATGCTGTATTCAAATCCCGGTAGTAAATGAATATGCAAATGTTTCCTCTTGTTTTTGGTATGGGTAAAATATTAGTTAGCCATGTGGTATATTCTATCACCCGAATGAACCCTACGTTCAACTATTTGATCATCTCTTCTATAACCTTGAGAGGCCATTCGATGCCGATCTTTTACAGTTTCTGTTTGATCGGTTTGTATTTTGGGAGAGTGGTAATCTCATGTTAGGAAATCTAGGGATCGATGTCGGGCATGTCACCGTAGGACCTTGTAAAGGCCTCCACGGAATTTTTCAACAGTTCTTTGAGTTACGTGTTCTTGTGCTGGTCAAGGGTGGACCCTATCCTAATCTCGCGCAAATGGCTACGATAATCGAGATTGATAACAATAGTTTCATCTTCATTAATGTGAACATTATTATATCACTTGTTATTAACCTTATTAAGATCATTTAAGAATTATTCATTTGCAAAATCATCATCATCAAGAGTATTTTTAGAATCAAGACAGTTAATGTAAGGCACATCAAGATGCTCAAAATCTTCATTTATTTCATTCTTAGGAAAAATAGCATTAAGAACCTCATCAAAGGATTTCCTGATTATATTATTATTAGAAAAAGGAGGAACAACATAAGAGGAAGATATAAGATAAACATAATGGGTTGGGATGCATTTTGGTAGGTGAAATTGGTATAGTATTCCAATTAAGGAGGGGTTCATCACCGACCTTGATTAAAATGGACAATTTTGATGATGTAGAACCTGAGTGGATCATGTAGAGTGTTAGAGTGTGTCCTGATTGAACGAGTCCTCAGAGTCACTTCCCTAAAAAACCTAGGTAACATATATAGCTTTCTCAATGAGTGGTTGTACATGATATTGGGATTCCTCGACCCATAAGTAACTGTCTTGAAAGAACATCTCCATCCCTAGCTTCATCTTCTTATACATATGAGCATACCATGGTTCAGGAAATCCATAAAAGGTAAAATCTTCACCCTCTATCACGAATCTTCTGATCAAGGAATCCCCTGACACAGTCTTGGCACTTTCCAAACTTCTCTTTGACCATTGTTGGCAGAGCATTTTGAGGTCCTTTTATGATGGTTGATAACCCAGGCCGCATGGAGGAAAGGAATTTTTCAGGACTATGGGTTCCAGTATCCCCTGTTATCATCGTCCCATCCCCATTTAGGTCATGAAGTGCATATTCTTGAACGTCTATATTACATTGACATTTTCATGAAGGTTTTTCTATGGATAGTCCCTTCCTAGGAGTGGAAGTGGTTTGACTCGAAAGCCAAAAGGTAGCATGTTATTCGCCTGATGTTTTATTTCTAGTAACGAATTACTGGTTCTTGTATTCTTAGTATTATTGCATTGCCCAAAATGGTGATGACCACCCCTTTGGTGAAGAACTTAAGTTTTTGAGGGAGAGAGAAATATACCCCCATTGGTGCTTTGAAGCCACGATCAACCAAGTAATAGATTGAAACAAAAAGTATATTGATAACTTGGAACTCGATAATCGGATTTATAGTGCTAGCCCCTATTGTGAGTGTTATATATCACATCACCTCTCGACAAGTGTTGTCGTAGGCATGCACTACTGCAAAAGTTAGAGCAAGGTCTCTTACTTTTAAACTCGGGCAGTTGAATGTTCTTAGTGGGAAAATATTGAGTGATGATCCCTTGTCAACAAGGGAGAGTGGGATTATCTTACCCATCACCTCACCGAAGATGTTGAGAGCATAGTTATGATTAGGACCAAACTTTAGGATTTCTTCTTTAGAGAAGGAAAGAAATCTACTAGAGGCTAAGGACCCGACTAAGTTCACAGCTTCTTCTGGAGTGGTGGAAGGAGGGATTGTGGGATCGTTAAGTAATTTTATTAGAGCATTAAGTGTAGCTAAAAATACATAAAGAATCCCCATAAGGTGATGTTGGCCTGAGTTTTCTTGAGTCGGTCGAGGATCTTGCTTTCCTTGATGGTCATTTTGGCATGGGGAATTTCTTGACATCTCCCTTTCCTTTATCTATTCCAATTAACTAAGGATTCAGAATCTAGTAGTGTCTCCCAGATCTTATTATATGGTTCACAGAGGAGAAGAAGAGTATAAACCTCATTTTTCATCTATTTTGGGTTGTTCGAACACTTTGTTGATTTCCCCTAACAAATCTTTAAAAGACATCATCCCATAAAAACTAATTATCAGCCTAATATTTTCTTCGTTTAATTCTTCATCTAAGATATCAAACTCATCCCCCATCCCATGGAAATGATGTCATTTTTCCATGAGAAATCAATACATTCCACAACCTTACCAATTTTTTCATATAGATACTCCCCCTCAACAGGGAGGTGAAAAAGTGAAGGGACCAACAACCCTTATAGCTTTAAAGCATTGAGTAAATCGGATGTACTGAAAATCTCATTAGTCTATTGGAACAAGCCTTCCATAATCGATATTTTATCATCTTAACTGACTTTCGTCAAAGGGTAACACCCAATTATCTGACTCTCAAGACCACTTTGGGGCTTCCATGAATAGTGTGCTGAACTTCTGACAGTCAATGGTTATTTTAGGGGGAAATTTTGACCTAAACTCTAAAAGCTGGTTCAACACTCCTGACAGTTCCATATCTTTCCCTCCAGATCGGGTATTAATTGCAATACACGCTCTTGTGAGAAGTGACAGAGCTTGGTCGGAAAAACAAGTGGGGTGCAGGAGAAAATATGGGTAAACTTTAAGAGGTTTGGGTGAAAATACGGGAATAATGGGTTATTTATCGGGTATAATTTCAGTAAATGGGTCAAATTCTGGGTCATTCTCTAGGAAAATAGCATTTGTATCATTTGGAAGTTGATTGTGAGTGGTGTTGGTTTTGGAATTAGATGGTGGGCCGATGACACCCTGGTTAATTAAACCTTGGATTACATTCCAGCGATGGAAGCACTGATTAGTGGTATGGTTGGTAGTTTGGCGAAAATCACAATGGGCGCCAGGTTTGAAAATTTTGGGAAGTTGGATTGGTATTAGACGAGGGTCCAGAGGGGTAATGAGGTTTCATCTCAAGAAGGATTGGTAGACTTTAGAGAGGGGAGCATGGATCTCGGTGTATTATTTTCTGACTGGACTAGCACGACTTTTTGGCACCCATGAGGTAGCGAGATAAGAGATGTTGTTGATAGTCAATACTATAATAGGCTTCTAATATTTTCTTGGAGTGAACTGTCCAGAAACTTTCTTTGTCTCAGCTTCTGTCTTAGCAATACTTTCTTCAATATCCACTCCCGCTTCTCAGAGGGCTCGTAAATATGGTAATACTATCCTACCATCATCTCTCGAACATAGGATAAGAAGTTTTTCTTTATAATACTAACTTGTTTCTCTTCGAAAGGCCAATTGGTCATAGTGTCTTCTTTCTCTCTCCACCTTGCTATGAAATTGTTGATAGTTTCTCGAGGATTCTAATTGATAAGTACTAGATCACAGCATGTAACCTCTAACTCCTCATTCTATTTGTATTACAATATGAATTCATGTGCAACATCCTATTAATTGTGAATTCTATAATCCTCAAGGGATAGAAACTAATGAAGAGAGTTGTCCTTTAAATTCGGTTGGAACATCTTGGACATTATTTCCTCGGAGGAACCTAGGAGAGTCATGGCTCGGTGGTAGCTTTGGAGATAAGACATTAGGGGCTCGCTACCCCAAACTTCTTAATGTTAGGCATATTGAACTTTTTTTAACAACGTTGCTTTAGGGTAGGGAGACATATGGGTGTAATCCATGTAGTTCCTGGATATCTAAACCTAGTTAAACTTCTTGGTTAACAGCTTAAGGTTCTCCTTGACCTTGTTTGACTTTTTTTCCTTCGGATCGACAGGTAGTGGTAGGTTAGCTCCTGGCTGGGCAAGATTCGGCATATGGAGTTGAGCTTGTGGCGGCCTATTAACTGGAGGGGCACATGGATCTTGTTAATACTATTTTAGGACCTAAAAAAGCTCAGGTGTGGGTGTACCCATAGCATGAGGGAATAGGACCTCGGGCTCCTCAGGAACTACGATTCGATTTCCTGTGTCTGATGAACCTCAATTTGAAGGTTGTCAATCTTGGCGATAAGTTGGACTAGGACTGACATCAAATCAGGTTGGACATTCAGTACTTGGTTTGTGGTTTTCATAAAGGGTTGGTGATGATAGATTCCAGATGCAGAGGAAGTGGCGGGAGAGATGGTGGACCTTCGGGGCGATTTGACGAAAGACCAACTCTAGGAGGGTGGCCAAGGGTCGGGCATGTGATCGAGCTGAGAAGGAAAATGATTCGAATGTATTTATTTTTTGATAAGAGAAAAGGAAGAATTATTTTTATTGGAAAAGAGGAAAATGTTTTGACACCTTTTGGAAAGGGGAGGACAAAATGTTTTTATATTTCGATAAAAAATTATTTTTGACACTTTTGGTAAAGGAGGAGGGAAAACGAGAGAAGAGTCTCAGGATGATTATTATTATGTTTATGTTTTCACTTGTATTAGGTTTACCAAAATGCAAAAGAAATTTCGGATGGGACCTAATCTTGGGGAAAATGATTTGTCAGACTCACGGACAGGATTCCATTTTGAAAAGAATAAACTTATGTTTACCCTTAATTGGTACCCTCTAATAAGACGAGGCAACAAGAGGTTTTACTTGCTGTTGTTGGTCCCTCCATGGCAACAAGTACAATCTCTTGTTGTCTTGTCTTATTAGAGGGTACCAAATGATGGTACATGTAGCATTAGTCTTTTGAAAAAATGAAATCGCGGGAAAATTTGGGCAGCATGCAGACCTGGCATTTCGACAGAGTTTTATGTAGTAACCTGAAAACAACATATGAGTGCCCAAGGTTTGACGCCTATAGGCTATGCAGTTGTTGAGCTACTAGAAATGTTCCCCCTTTTGCCATGAATTCCACGATATACGTCTCGCTTTTGAGGGAAATCAATACGTGTGGACAAGTTAAGTGATATACATGAGTGTACGTGAATTGCCTCACTATATACCTCGTGGGGATAGTATGTGTAAGAGCGAATTTGATATACTCGATATACATGAATGAGTTCACTGCTACATACCTCTCGTTATGATTTCGATCAAGTGGTATGATACAAGAGGAACCGTTCGATATACGTCGAAGTTACTAGTCCAATAGAAGGTAAGAGTCATATTGCTTAGGCCAACTGAGACTTTCTGGACCATCACCCATCACAAAATGACGCCCCAGTACGGGACAATATAGCAATGCTCTTAGTGATGTGGTGTGAAAAATGCATGATTCTTGATTTTTATATATGGAGAGAGTATTTTATTTGGCATGATGAGAATTATACTAATAAGGAAGAATGCACAAGTAAAAAGTAAATCTAGCATGGAGCATGAAGAATACACTATGCATGGATACGCGAGAGTGAGAGACATGTAAATATCTATGAATGAGTGTGTGACGGTGAGCTTAAGAAGTGATAAACTTCAAGTGGAATGTGACAAGTATAAGTGAGCATGGATATATACAAGTGTGATAAGTGGAGGTGTGTGATAGTGACACCTAAGCATGGATATTCTAAGTGGTGTGTGCAACATGTGGATATAAGCTAAGTTATAGATAAGTGTAGGTAGTGTGAGGTGTACATGGAGAGTATTTACACATGTGTAAAGTGAAAAAGTGAGTGAGAGGTGATATAAACATAAGGTAGATATATTCAATAAGTAACAGAAGAGAAAAAAAGGAACATATAGGTAGGTTTTATGCACACAAGAAAAAAATGATAACACCCACGCAAACATAGTATGGCCCTCTTAAGTAAGTCAGTCTCCCCAGCAGAGTCGCCACTATGTCCATCCATCCTTAGTTCATTTCCTTTTCCTTCTCCATCTCGTGGGTTGGCGCTTGAGCGCTTAATGGAGAGAGAGAGAGAGAGAGAGAGAGAGAGAGAGAGATAGGTCTCATGCCTTTTCTAGGAACGCTAAGGTTGTCATCGATGTGGGGTGATATAAAGATATATAGTTTCCAGCCTATTTTTCACCAAACAAGCTAAAGAGCATGTTCTCGCCTAGAGAGAACGACATCAAAGACAAACTGATGCTTGCGAAACCAATTAGATCAGAGATTTAGGGGCTAAATTACGGAATTGGAAGGTGTTAGGTACCCATCCCTCCCTTTCGATTTCTCATGGGATTATGCTACTATTTTCCTTAATTTTTTGGTGAAGTGTATGTGCGTGTATATATAAGTGGAAATCAGAATTGCTCCACTTGCATCATGGAAAAGAAGGAGTGAGGTAATCCATAGGAATGTTCCCAAAATAATAATTAAAAATATGATGTGTGCGCTTATGAAGATGTTGATCGTTATGACGAAATGATAATATGTTTTAGATAAGATGGAAGTATGAATCACAAGAATGATATATATATATATATATATATAATAAAATAGGAAAATAGGACTCGAGTCTCGAGTTTTATCCCAAGACGCCTACGTAGCTTATAAAAGCATCAATGTCCATGTACTTCTCATGCGACACGAGGGTGTGTTTTATTCCATAAATTGAAACGAGAATTTTATTATATGTGTGTAAGAAAAGGGTGTTTTTAGTATTGAGAAAATTTGCGGAAAAATCCCATTGGAATTTATAGGGGTAACCCTCTTTTTCTTGTTTTGGGTTTTTTTATAGAAAATATATTGTGTGCAATACTACTAATAAAGGATTGAAGATTAATATGTTTATGATCTAAAGTAAAATCTAAATTTAGAGCTTATATAACTAATGAAAAAATAAATAAAAATTAAAGAGAGAGAAGAATGTTTGGACCTTCTTTAGAGACTTGGAGATTTATCCTGATTGATGATGAGATTCCTTGAAAGTGAGTGAATAATGTAGGGTGATTTTTCTAAATTGAGTGTGAAAGTGATGGAAATGAAAGGTAGAGAAACGTTTCAAATAAGGAGACCTCGTTAACTTAAGAAGAATGTTGTTGAGATCACTGAAGTTGATGTTTCTGAGGTGCCTTTCAGGGTGACCACATGCTCTCCTTATATAGAGTCAAGGGGTGGTTAATCGACATTGTCCTTTCCCTGTCTGTTAGTAGGTAACCCTAGACACACTATTGATAGTTCGAGAAATGGCCTTGCCAATTGGCAGTCTCGTAAAGATTTTTTAGAAAAATAGTCATAAAATGCAATTTGAAAGTATAAATTGTGCATGGGGCATACTATTGGAAAGGTTATTCAAATACCTTTGATAATCTTTGGGACTCTACCGAGTCCGAGAATTGGATTTGGGTCAAATGAGGCTCAAAAGAACCTGTCGATCCTTTGGATAGGAGATCGTCGGACGATGATGGGTCATTCATCCAAATCAAAAATTTGAATCTTGCATGAGGTGGACCAATAGAATGGTCATGCGAGGAACTTCGATGTTCCAAAAAACTTCGCTTGGTTCGGTGAGTCCATTTTTCTCAAACGGGGTCCAAAATCCCCCGGTGACCTTTCGAAGTAAAATGGGTCATTCATCCATATTGTAATGTTGATTTGTGTATGGATTCAACCGTTGGAAAGGGTATTCAGTGACCTTAAAAGACTCATTAATCCTCATTCTAGTTGAAGAGTTAAGTTTGGTCAAACGGAGTCCGAGAGCGCTGGTGGCCTCCGGATCAGTTTTCAAGGGAAAACGGATTGTTCGTTTGAACCATTATTCTTTTTTGTGCATGGGGTGTATCGTTGAAAATGGGTTCAAATGACCTTCAAAGATTCATTGAGCTTTCTCTTTGATGATGAAGCTGATTGGGGTCAAATTCGGGCCCGAGACTGCCCGGTGGCCTTCAGATCGATTTTCAATAGTAAAATGGTTCATTCATTTGAACCGTTATGCCGATTCGCGCATAGTACAAATCATTGGAAAGGGTATTCAGATCCCTTATAAGATTCATTGAGATTATGCAGTGATGATGAAGTTCACTGGAGTCAAACTGGGCTCGGAAGCGCTCGATGGCCTCTAGATCGGTATTCGGAGTATGACCTATATTTTGGGGTAAACAGGGAGGTTCTAATGACGTAAGGATGGAATTAGGGGGTCCTAGAATTTGGTGTCTAAAGCACAAAAATTTAAAAAGAAACTACAGAACTCGAACCCACCCTTATTAATTAATACCCAGTAGGGACTTCGTTAAAGGTCATATGAGGGTTATGTTACGAAGATAAGATATCAAGATTTTGGAGTAAATTTAATTCCCTCGGAGGTGGAATTACTTTATGTAGACCTGGGGAGACCGAGGTGTGTTTTAAGGGAACTCAACCTAGTATAAAACCATTGATAATATCAACTCTGAGTTCTCAAAAGATTATTAAATGTGGGTGCCACAAATTCTTGGCATACGTCAAGGACGTTGAGAAGGCTGTGACCACTTTAGCAGATGTCCATGTGGCCACGGACTACAGTGATGTTTTCTTGGAAGAATTAGTAGGGTTGCCCCTGGATAGGTAAATTGACTTTACCATTGACCTTACCCCAGAGGTTATTCCTAGTTCTAGGGAACCATATATAATGACCCCGCAAATTTGAAGGAATTTAAGGAACAATTAGAAGACTTATTAGACTGCACCTTTATTAGACCCAATACTACCCCTAGGGTGCCTCAGTGATATTTATAAATAAAAAGGATGGTTTTATGAGAATTTGCATAGATTATAGGGAGTTGGACAAGATGAGGGTAAAGAATAAATCCTCATTACCTAGGAGTAATGATCTTTTTTACCAATTAAATGATGCTAGATATTTCAATAAAATTGATCTAATATTGGATTATCACCAACTTAAGATTAGAAATGAGGACATTCATAAAATAGCCTTTAGAAATAGGTATGGACATTGTAAATTTATAGTGATGCCTTTCAGGTTAATGAATGTCCCAGTGGCTTTTATAGATTTAATTAATAGAGTGTTTAGGCCATTCTTGGATAAATTTATGAATGTTTTCATCGATGATAAACTAATTTATTTTTGAGTCATCTGAGGATCATGAGGAACATCTCCGCGGGTTATTTGAAGTTCTTAGGAAGCAGAAGCTATATACAAAATTTTCTAAGTATTAATTATGGCTAGAGGAGTCTGCATTCCTCAGCCACATAGTTAACAAGGACTAATTGGTCGTGAACTTAAGAAAGGTCATGGCCATAGTTGATTGGGAGTGACCATCTATGATCACCGAGGTTAAAAGATCCCTCAGCCCAATATGATACTATAAAAGATTTATGGAAGGATTTTCCAAGATAGTCGTGCCCTTGACCCAATAAACACACAAGTATAAGAAATTTATTTTGTTCGCGAGGTGTGAAGAAAGTTTTCAAAAGATGAAAGAGAAACTGATGGTTGGACTTATCCTCACCTTACCCAAAGAAGGGGGAGACTATTTTATTTATAATGATGCGACAGGCTACGGCCTTGGTTATGTACAGATGCAGAATGAAAAATTGATTACTTATGCTTTTATATAGTTGAAGCCTAGTGAGAAGAATTACCCCACCCATAACTTCGATCTAGCCGCAATAGTGTTTGCCTCGAAAATTTAAAGACATTATTTATATGGGGAAATTTTTGAAATATTCACGAACCATAATACTTAACTTATATCTTCACCCAAAAAGATTTGAATATGAGGTAATGGAGGTCCTTGGAATTAATCAAAGATTATGATTTCTCAATTGAATATCATTTGGGAAAGACCAATGTGGTGCTTTAAGGATTACTAACTAAGAACACATTCTACAAGACTTGGAAGAAATTAGTTCTACCAGTTGAACCATATCTGATTGAGAAGATAAGTACCATGGAGTGAAGAGATTAAGTCAGACGTTCTTAAAGGGGGACACTTATCACCTTTTACAATTCACCCTAGACGTACCAAAATGTACCAAAACTTGAAGGAGAATTTTTGTTGGTCTAACATGAAGAGAGAGGATTCGTAGTTCATGGACAAATGTTTAGTGTGTCAATAAGTTACGGTTGATCTCTAAAGATTATGAGGGCTACTACAACCCTTGCCTATTCTAGAGTGGAAGTGGGAAAATGTCTTCATGGATTTTATAGTCTCACTATCATTTACACAAAGAGGAATGGATTCTATTTGGGTTATTATGGATAGGTTGACCAAGTCTACACAGTTTTTAGCTATTAAAACCATGGCCAATATTGACCGGTTAGCTAAAACTTTCATAAAGGAGATAGTTAGACTCCATGGAGTTATTGTGACCATAGTGTCTGGTCGGGACCCTAAATTTTCCTTATAATTTTGGAAGATCTTTCAAAGAGCAATAGGACCATGGATAGACTTCAGTAAAACTTTCCATCCATAGTGAGATGGGCAAATGAAAAGAACAAATCAAACACTTGAGGATATGCTGAGAGTATGTTTTTTATATATCCATGGTAGTTGTGAAGGACACCAACCATTAGTAAAATTTATGTATAACAAAATTTATCAAGAAAGAATTAAGATGGCCCCCTATATAGCATTATGTGAGAGAAGATTCCTCAATCCATTATATTAAAATGAGGTGGGAGAAAGAAAATTATAGGGCCATAATTGGTAGAGGAGGTTGCAGATAAAGTTATACTAATTCAAGAATGGTTATAGAGTGCTCAGTGCAGATAAAAATTGGGTTGATGTCAAGAGAAGGGATACGGACTTAGAAGCTGGGGATCATGATATTCTTAAAATTTCCCCATGGAAAATGGTTATGAGGTAAGGTAAAGTTAAGCCCGCGGTATATTGAGCCATTTGAAATTATGAGATGTTTGGGAAAACTTCATTTAGACTAGCTCTGCCTTCAAGTTGTTCCATATGCATAATGTGTTTCATGTTTCAATGTTGAGGAATTACATTAGAGAGATTGACCATATACTAAACCAAAAGCCCATTTAGATTTGAGGAGAATTAAGTTATGACTAGGTCCTAGTTGATATATCAGAAAGAAAGGAAAAATAGGTGAGGACATAGACAATATGCCTAGTCAAGGTACTTTGGACACATCAGGTTATGGAGGAGACTACTTGGGAGATGGATTCCGTTATCAAAGAAAAATATTTATAATTGTTCCAAGGTATGAATTAATTTATAATTTTAAGTGATTTAATTCTAAGGACATAATTGTCTAAGTTTGGGACGTTGTAATAATCCATAAACCTTAAGAGGCCATGACCCAAGGGGAGGATATGTTATGTAGTTGATATGGTGAGAAAGATAGGTCAGAGGAGGAGTCCATTAACTTATGGATCCCAAAGTACATCATATTATGAAAAGCCCAAAAATATAGCTTAGTTCCTTTAGCAGCACAAAGGATGATAACGTGGCATTATTATGTCAAGTCTCCATGAGCGAGCTTAAAGGATTATAAAAGCCTTTTAAAAAGGTGTAATCATGGAAAATCGTGTCCAAAAGATAAAATCCTAGGTTCCCTAGTAGAACCTATAAATAACACCCTTGGCACACTTCCCAAGAGCATTAAAACCGTAAAAACCATTCTAGAGAGAAAAAGTACAGTTTAAGTGGAGAAGAAAAGGTTGTCAGAGAACATGGCAGCAGAGGGACACTATTTACCGAAGAAGGAGGCGGTGAAAGGCTACAATTCACCATATTTAACCCACTAAGATAAGAGATTTGGCTTCATCCTATTCTTCCTTAATAAAACTCTAGTATTATACATTCTTATTGATTGATATGTGTCGTTGTGTGAAATTTGGTTAACCACCATGGAGATTTACTACTCATTTGACATTTTAGGTTTCTGGGTTTAGGCCATGGAATGTTACTATTCATCAGGGATGGAGACCCTAGATATTAGGATACTTTGGTTCATATAGTAGATCTGAAATTTTTAAAGGTTTACCACTAGTATTCTTCAGGTGATATTGTAGGATTGGATATTGGGATTCCAAGGATGTTCTTACTTGATCTTAGGAGATTTATTAGGGGGGGGTTCCTATGATATTTGAAGATCCAAGTATAGAGTAAATTAGGGTTTTAGAATATTATTTTTAACCTAATTCCCTTATTATTGTTGACCAAGAATTCTAGCTTCCTTGAGGTCGCAGCCTATTAGAGGAGATTGTGGAGTTGGAAGGAAGTAACATAATGCCTTTATTGAGTTGGGGATTTAGTATTGGGGTCATGCCATTAATTAGCTAGGTTGAGGCATTATATCTATCTAAGGACTTCCTATGCTGTGCTTGAGGTTGATAGGGTTAGTTTAGGGAGATTGAGCCTAGGCTAACCATGGGGCTTAACACCATGACAGAGGTCGACCAAAGTGTAGAGTTAATAGTAGACTGTGGATCGCTCATTATGGATTTGGGCATGAGAGGTGGTTGCGGCATGTGATATGACTAGATCAAAGACATGCAGAATAAGGTCGCAGAGTTTGAGATGTCCAAGACTATAAAATATTAGGTTGTGAACTATGAGGGAGACCCATGGGAGACTACGCCATTGAGGAAGTTGGGGAATTAGGACTTTTGAGAGATTCAGCCATATGTTACTAGGGGATCTGTGGGGCTCGAAAATACTATTATTTCCTTTCCTTATTTTCTCTTGTTGTATAATTATTATTTTCTATTTGGTACCACTTTCATTATTTCTTTTGTATATATGTTGCCTTTATAAATACTAACTTTGGTAGGTAAATGAGGACCATTTATATATTTTTTCTTGTTTTAGAATTTTTGTTATATAGATTTCACGTATGTTATGTCAATCGCATGCTTACAATTAGAGACTCAACTATTCTTACACTACACCATGTATACTACATGTCCCACACTATTTTTCAATCAGTATCATGATAGAAGAATTGCCAAATCTACCTCGTACTTCGATTTAAAAGTGGACATATAAAAGATTGCAATTACTCTAATTAAATAATTTATGATTTTTTGTTTATACAAACCTCACATAGCCAAGTTTATCAATAAATAATTTATCAAAATAAAGATGAGTAAGATATGATTAAAAATAGAAATAAAGTATATAGAAGTAACTTAAGTAATTCGTGACATAAAGAAACCACCAATTCAAATCTTCGACTAACTAAAGTAAGTGACATGAACCAACCACCAATAAAATAGAACTAAGAATTAATTCAAACAATCTACCAAAATTATATGAAGACAACCTACGATTACCAAAGTCTTCCATTAAACAAAAGGAACTTTGCATACAACAACCTCTAAATGAGTATGGTTTAAACAAAATCAACACCATTAGTGATAAACACAAAGAAATTTACCTTGTATTAGATAAACCTCACCAACAGAAGAAAGACAATATTGCTCTCTACAAAATTAATAGTTGGATAAGATTTTGAATTGTCCAATTGATAACATAGTTTTCTATTTTACAAACAAATAATGAATTCGAAATTAGAAAATATCATTCTGAAATACGAATACAAAATTTAAAGAGGGTCGATCAAAAGGCCCCTTATTTTTATATGCAAGATCGTAATTTAACCTTTTTCAAAGTACTACTTGCGTTGGAAATAAATTTTTTGTCTCATTCAATTCAGCCCACTCCCCTAAATCACCATCGAAGCAGAAATACAATTCCAGAGAACAACATGGAATAGAAACAAAGGAAAACAATGTAATTGGAAATTATTTTTTTTTATGATATGGTCCCATAGGAATTCTTTGTTAATTTGTTATATGATAACTTATTTGGTTAATATCTGATTGGGTAATCACTTGTTCCCTCCTCGGACTCGAATCAATCTTCATAAGTTTAAAAACTTCCTTTATTCAATCACATAAGTCAAAGGTTAGAGAAGTATTAGATTCGGTTCTCCATGAGTAATTTTCTATCAATATTAGCTCTGGTTCGCCATGACTTAATAATCATAGACCTACATTGTTGGGGCCTTGTTCAAGCTTTGTCATCAAGAGTACTTGTGCATACATATAGCGGTTCCTTGTTAGACCCATAACTCAGTGTCAGTCATTTAATGGTGATGTTGTTATACTAAATATCGTGGGTATAATCGTGTCATACTAGAATTACCAATGCGATATTCAAGATTGAACCAATTTTCTTTTATTATAATTAAGTGAGACGGTTACATCTCCGGGCAGCCTTGTAGTTGGCATATAGTCATTTGGTTTAGATGTTGATGAAACAACCCTTATTACAATTTTTTTTATTTTTGTCTATATATGGTCTCACATTTCCTCATGTGTCCCCTTTGTTATTCTTGAGATTTTATATATATGGCCCATTCCCATGTTAATTTGTACCACCTCTCTTAAGCAATAGTAACTTTGTAAAATACATTTACCTAAAGAAATACTCATAATAGTAATAAATTTCTATTTAAAATCATACATGTATACACCTACACACAGATATAGTGTATATGGCCAAAAAAAATTTAACCCTTATTAACATACCTAGACACAAACATGCGATCATTTTACACAACCTATGAGTAATATTCTTTCTATGTATGAAATTGTTGATGTAAATAACAAAAAATTGAAAATCACACAAGTCCAGGTATATTTATTACTAAAGAGGAATAATACGACTTACCCCGGTGCACCGCAGAGATTTTTGAAAACTCGAAGCACCTACGGTTGTCAAAGGAAGCGACCGACGAGAGTGAGAGAAAGATTTGGGTGGGGTGAGGTTTTGCCTAGGTTAAAAAAGTGGCAGGGTAAGGTTTTGTTTTCGAGTTCTCTTTCCCTCTTTTTTCTAATCTAAAATGCTAATAAAATAAGTTTGAAGAATCAAAAAATCAAGTTTTAAAGGTGGGAAAAAAATTAGCCGTTTAATAAGGTATACCTTTTGAGAAAGCTACTAATTTTCCGTATCTTTAGTCTTATTTTTTGGGATGGGTAATAAAAGAAGTCTTAAAAAGTATTAGTTTTTAAGACCACAAATTTTAGCCGTCTCAAAAGGATGGTTTTAGGGACTCAAATTTAGTCGTCTTAAAAGATCCGGTCTTAATAAGAACGTTTTTTGTAATGTCAAATCAGGCCCCTAAGCACAGTTTCTTTGTTTTGTAATACTTTTTTTTTTTTTTATGCTTAGAAGTTGATCATTTAGTTTATATTACTCATCTATTTCTTGCTTTCCCATCTTATCTTGTAATGCCCCGACCCGAATTTATGGGTTACCCGTGAGTCAACCCGATCTGAGACGAACTTTAGGTGTGAAGTGCAATCACACAACCTTAATAATGTTGCTAGTCCAATTTTATTTAATTAAATTTTCATTTGTTTAACATGCGATTCCAATTAATATCAATCTACATGTGGGACCCATGTGAAGCGTACCCAGAATCCAAGCATTCAGAGCTACTAATCTACAATAAAAAGAATACTTTCATGCATAACGCTCTTATAGTACGGAATCGCGTATAACCTGCCGAAACAAAGGAATTGGAATGAGCCGAATGCCCAGTGGGAAATACAACAGTGCGATTAATTAAATCAAACTAACCGGTAAAGGACACCCTTTTGCCCTTATTTACTTGACTTAACATTTATTATCTGATTTAACGCACCCGGTTAAATACTTAAGAAAAACAACATTTGCTTAGGAAAACCACTTCATTTACCAAAATTCTTCATTTACTCCCGCCAAATCCACTTTAGTACTTGAAAACGACCTTTCACCATATGCATACTCGGTGTTAGAAAATACTTGTTTTCTTTTTTAAAATCGTTCACAATACACACTTTTGTTTATTATGGGTTAAAACCATTTTAGGTTACTTGATTATCCATTAACCATCCCACTTGTGTCATTAACTTACGCTTTACTTGGACTTAGTCATTTTCATATTTTTTGTCCAAATTACCATATCAAAACAGGTACATTTATCAATTTAATTTCACAAAGGTTGTCTTTTCTCAATTTCTTAGAACAAACCAATTTTTTTATTACGCTCCACTTTTACTCATTATCTTATGCTCAAAATGCACCAATACCACGTATATTAACGGGCTCCACATCGCTGACGACACCAACATATGGTCTAGGCAGTGATTTTAGGTCTTTCACTCTAGGGCTCCAGGCACTTATTAATTATTCTCAATCATATCCGAGTCCTTTTTTCCAGTGTTCTAAAAAATTTTCATTTTCACATTATTCCACTTCTCGAGGATTACTTCCCCATATTTGTGTTACACTTCAAAATCATCATTTCTTGTCCTTTACACATTTACGTTGATTTCATCATGAAATCACTTTATTCTAAGACCATTTAGTGTAACACCTTTTTCAAAAAATTTATTTCATCAAAATGTTCCACTTTATGTAAAATTTTCATTCTAACCATTTTTTTTCAAATTTGCATTTTCCTCCATTTTCATAATGTTATTTCCCAAAAACATTAGTAAGTTATACATACCAACTCCTTGAATGTTTTTCTTCATTAACACTCATTGTACACTTTGGAGTTAACACACGTTTTAAGTTAAAAATCTCTTTATCTCATTACTTTCTTTATGAAAGCAATCATTTGGCAATTTAAAGATTACCTTACAAGAAAAATATCATTTTTTTATTAATATATGTAGTATTGAAAGCATACACTTATCATATTTTCACATTTATCAACACACTTTAAGGGCTGGAATTCTAATTTTCTTTATTTTATGTCGATATTCATTAAAACCTTTACTAAACTCGTCCCTACGCTCATTGCCAAATTACTACAAGTTTATGTACATGGGAAGAGGGATTTTAAATTCAAAAAACCAAGAAAGTAATTTTGACACATGATTTATTCAAGAAATTTCATAATACTTGTAAAAACTGTAAGGACATTTTTCTCATGTCCAACATGCTTCATTTATTTATGTCGTATGCCGCTACATTTAGCACGTCTCTACACGATCGCTCACGACGGACTCAATCCGAATTCCGGGAATCAAGCATTTATGATCTCCATCATGTGTCCCTCATCTGCCTCAACGACTTCACATTCCATGATTTTAGGCTCGTAATGCAAGTGGTATGCAAGAGAAGTCAAAACAGTGCAATAAGGCTTGATAGGGAAGTTCAAGGGAATTTTCGTAATTTCACATCCATATTCTGGAGGTCTGGTCAACTGGAAAGTTGAAGAGCTCGCCGCTGTGACACCTCGCCTAATAAAATACCGGGTGATCAGTCCTATACCAAATTAAAACAGGAATCCCAGTTGGATCATCCTTAGCATCACTGTCGAAAACTTTTTAAAACTTACTAACCACCTAGTATTCCAAAAACTGGTGCCAATTTTAACTTTTTAATAAAACCAAAACAGTACATGCGGAATATATAAACCATTCTCACAACTGAATGAAAAAGAACTGAATCATAAATACACAACATGCCGAATAAATCACCGGCCACCAAAGAAATAATCCAAATACAATTATTCAACATCTGAAAACTGTACCGAGAAGTCTGGGCGACAAGCCCTAAATAAAACTGAAACTGATACAAGATTCCTACTCTAGGAATGAATGAATGATGCGTCTAATCCAAACTCCTGCTAGCATCCACATATGCCGCAGCTCCGTGTCCCTGGAATAGAATATCAATCCTGGCGTCCCTGTGGCTGGACACCTAAAAGGTTTTGAAAATAGTTTTATAGCAAGGGTTAGAACACAAAACATTTTGAAAATATTTAGCAAGTGAATTAACTGCAGTAATTTAAAATGCATGAATGCGCTTCATATTTAAGTTAGTGTCGCACTCCCTTGTGGAAATTCTCACCCCTCCACTATTGTACACACCTACCGGTTACCTTAACCCCTCCTAGTTGTGCTACCCCGTCCAACTAGTCTTGGTATAACCTTCCCTTGCCATACAACTCTAACCCGAGTATAATGATTCTTGAATTTTAAGTTATTTCACCATTAACTTAATTAATTCCTCTTAAATAATAACATATAACCGTGTCACAAGTTATATAAAGTACATACGTCAAACACTGTATTATTTCCACCAATAATTAACTTAATTAATTTCTCATTAATTAACAACATATAACTGTAACCCGAGTTATATAAGGTAAATACATCACGCACTGTATTATCACCTACATATAATATTTACTACTATATTATACGTACCTTTACTAACATCCACACATATATCATACGCGTATCCATCCTTCCGAGTATACCCTCATCGGATGATTCCCTCTAAAATGCTATCTCACTAGGTGTGCTCGCAAAACCTAGTTTCCCCAAGTTAGAATCGCTCACCAACTTGGACTAAAATATAACGAAGTGGAGGCGGTCATATTCCTTCCCTGAAAGTGAGATAAATCTCTCACCCATATATACCGGACGCTATGACCTGGGGATATACTCGCCCTACTCCTCAAGCTAGGGGATTCACCCACATCGCGCAACCTCCCTTGATAGCATTAGAGTATTTAAATTGAATAAATATCTAGTCACTGATATTTACTATCACACACAATATATACACATATATATATATATATATATATATATATATATACTATCACTACCCGTATATATATATTATGAACCCCTGGTTTTTACCGTGTACTCAAACTCCCGCACACTGCCTGTAATTTAATGTCACACACAATACATACAAGTATATATATACACTACCACTACACCGTATATATATATATATTAATAACCCCGACTTTACCGTGTACTCAAAATCCCATACACTGCCTGTAAGTTTCTGAGTATGTGGCCCGACTCAAATGTAATTAATTTTCTCACTTAATAACTTATCCTCTTCCCGAGTCTATGGTCCGACTCTAATATAATTAATTCACACCTTAATTAATATAATACTTTCCCCGAGTCTATGGTCCAACTCTCCTTAAATTAATTAACACACATTTTAATTTAATACCTCCCCGAGTCTATCGCCAGACTCTAATCAAATTAGCTAACAAATTAATTAATCAACCCAAATTCCGAGTCTGTGGTCCAACTCTAATATAATTAATTATCACATTAGTTAATAAGTACCCTTCATGAGTCTACCATCCGATCATGATTAAACTAATTATCCCACCCATTAATTTAATCATACCCGAGTCTACAAACCGAATTTAATTAAATTAGTTATCGCATTTATTAATTTAATAACTTGGTGTCACTCAACCATTGTCCCCGGACTCACTTACATAGCCCGGAACTTAATATTTTCCGAGTCTTTGTTCCTATCACAAGAGAACACACAATATGCATTCACAACCCAAGTAATCCTATAAAACAGTAGGTATTTACACAACCCAATTCTTCATACTTGTATGTAATATATTTCTCTCTAATATTCACCGTACTTGTTTGCTTTACGAATTTATCTCACTTTCGTATTAATTTAAGTATTCACACAACTCTAAGGGTCCTAGTTACCCCTTGTTATATCAATTCAGTAGTTACCCTTGTTAACCCACTGACCTAACGAATTTAAGCTCGCTCATGCTTTTTTTCGTAATTATATTCTTATCATCTCGAATTAGAGTACGTCACAATCAAGCCTATGAATCTCCACTTTAACTCTCTCACAAAATTAAAGTCCAACACTCAATCATAGACCTACTTCCATATCATTATTCCATCAATATTTTTCATCAAGGTCCCAAACACTTCCCCGATAAAATTTTAGACATTTGAGGCTTAAAAAGAAAAATCTCAAATTTTCTGACAGATTAAACACCCTCTAGTAAAATTTCGATTTCTCCCTCTACATAACTCCGATTGACCTGATTCCAAGTTCATTGGATATCTAAGAGAAATACCTTTCCAGTAATGTATGTCTCACACTCTAATTCGAAGTAAAATTTAAATCGCACACTTTTAAAGTCACGTTAAAAGTCTGGCAGATTACTATGTTGACAGATCAAACACCCTCTAGTAAAAGGTCGATTAATCCCTCTACAAAACTCCTATTGATCTGATTCCAAGTTCATTGGATAGCTAAGAGAAATACCTTTCCAGGCATGTATGGTTCACACTCTAATTCGAAGTACAACTCAAATGGCATACGTTTAAAGTTGTATCAAAAATTCTGGCAGATTGACCTCTTGTGTTCATCAAATAAACCCTAAGTCATTCAAGATTCATGTTCTTCATCCAAGAACTCATAAAGATTCCATTAACAAAACCCCATTTTGTACCCATTTATCCCCAAAATAAATTTTAGTTACACATCACTAAAATATGAATTGGATATCACAATTTAGGAGTAAAAACAGTTAACCACTTGCCTGAAAGTGTTCGTAGTGTCTGATTTCGTTGGCGGAGTCCCTCAATTTGGCTCCAAAAGCTCCCAATTTGTTCTTGATTTGCTTTCCCCCAAATCCCCTCTCAAACCCTAGGTTTGGAGTTGTGTTGGCTGCTGATTTCCTGATCTCCCATTAGGTTAAAAACCCTTAATCCCGTTTTTCACCTAATGGGCTTAATTAAAGTGGGCCAACTCACCCCGTGTGGGCCCGACTATGCCCAAAAATACCCCGAGACCCAATTACTACCCCCGGGTACTCTTTTCTGACTATCTCGACCCATTCGGACTCAACCGCGCACTCAAAATTGGCATCCGAATTAATTTATAAAAATCCTTATCTCACACCCCATTAAGTCTATACCGACTCCCGGTTGGAATAAGTGCATACCCCGTCATTAATACCCGAAATGACGTAATTAAATTATTACTATTCACTTAGTAAATAAATTTCCCTAAACATTAACCATTTACTCCTCGATTAATATTTAAATATATATATTGTCATAATTAATTCAATTAAAATTACAACACACCAGTAATTTAAAATCCCGAATTAATTAAATATAAAATGCACAAAAGTACGGGGTGTTACAGCCGCAACGAAGATACTGGAAAAAACGGCACCTCAATCCGAGCTACGGTGAAGGAGTTATGACCTTTTGAAGATGGAGAAAATTCCTTAAAGAATGCTATTTTTTTTGTACGCTGGATAGAATTTTAGAGTTTTAAGAACGTGGGTCTCTTCATCTTTTTTCCTATAAATACCAACTTCGGTGGAGTTATTTTGTAAGACTTTAGAAGACGTTTTTGAGAGTCCAAATACCTCTAGTCTTCATATTTTTGAGTCCCAAGACTCATGTTTTGATTCACACAATTGCCAAACCTTTGTGAATCTTTTTGGTAACCCAAGAACACAACCTTGTGTTTGTTCAAACCTTTGTGGAGAGATCTTTGCAACCGAGGGCTGCATGTCATTGCTGAGGGAGTATCTACAAAGTGTTATGGTTGCGTGTCATTGAGGAGTGCTGCGGTTCTTCCTTTGTTGATTGGACTGAGGTTCATGTGGATTCGCTGCATGTGGATTCATTGCTGCCGACACCGACCGACACCTGCGGATATTCGTGTATCACTGTATTTCATTGTAATCTGTGTAAGTTGCGATTTACTTATTATAGTGAAATAAAAGGTTTTGCCCTGCGGGAATTTTTCCTTAACTTTGTGTCGCATGATATATTTGATGGGTTGATTTAGATGCATGTTTAAGGGTTGATTTTATTTGGTTTAAAAGTAGACGCTAATTAAAATAGGGTTCTTGAAAACTTGCGAATTTAATTTAAATCAATTATCACACACCGAACCTATTCGGGTTCTCAAATTGGTATCAGAGCAGGTTGAGCAAATTTATCGCATATTCCTATTTTCCGCAAAAATTGTGTGATATTGATTTTTTTAAAATCAGTTTTGTGAAAAATCGCATTTTTTTCAATGGTACGCCCGTTTAATGAGGAGTCTATTTTTGAAAAAGTTCACGCCATGATGAAAATTTAAAAAGTCTGAATTTGAAACTTTGCAAAAGAATTAAAGTTTTGGAAAAAGAAAATTCTCGTTTGAAATCCGCGATGGATCTTTTGCAAACGGTTCAAAATCAAAGAGATTTTTATCGTGAAAAATTTGTTTCTTTGGACCATGAATTTAATGCTTTAAAATTGTCCAAAAAGGAGAGTGATGATAGGGTCCTTGTTTTAGAAAAATATTTAGAGGACCTTAAAAATTCGATGGTTTGTGTTTGTGCCAAAGATGAAAGAAATATTTTAATCAATGAGTTTGTGGCACGTGAAGAGACTCTTAGGGAAAAGTTTGCTTTAATTGAGGGGGAGAGGGATACCCTTTTAGAAATTATTGAAAATTTGAAAAAGCAATCACTGTCTTGGGAAGAGTCTAATTTGTTGCTTCAATCAAATATTTTGAAGATGAAAAATGATTTAAACGATTCAAGTAGGTTTGATTGTGATGGTAATGGCTCATCTTGTTCTCATGCTTCTAGTGCTAAAGCCAAAACCATTATTTGTTTTAGAGGGTCAATCAATCCCAAGGACATTAGAAAAGATCACACTTTAGGTAACATTCCTTCTGTTTACACATGCTCACATTGTGGTAGGAAAGGTCATCTTAGGAGATTTTGTTTTGATCTTGGAAGAAGTCCTAGGATGTCGAAGTCTATTGTTACTTTGGTTCCTAAATCCCCCACACGTTGTTTCACATCTATTTGGGTTAGGAAATCACTTTTGGATACACTAGATTTTAGACAAGTTGATTCTCGTTTGCTTGCACATGATTCTTCCCTTGCCATATCATATAGATGATTGTGTTCGCATGTGTGTCATACGCTAGTTATGCTTTTTGATATATGTTTGCTAGCATTGTGACATGTACTTTTTGTATAGATTTTTTATTTTTGGAAATATTTTGAAAAATACAAAAAGATTTTATTTTGAGAAAATTTTGAGAAAATCCAAAAAGATTTTTGTATTTTGTTTGCACCGTTTATGGATGACGACTTAAGATGACCGAGTCGCAACATCATTCCATTTTTCATGTGACTATTTGATAGTGTTTTGAGACAATAGGTTAATTCATCTGTGTGCTTTGTAATGTTTGGAGTCATTAAGATGTAATTAAGTGTTACTTCCTACATGTTTGACTCATGTTTCCTTTAATGCACACATGCACGAATTTGTTTGATTATTGTGCTTGTTTTATCACATGTTGGTTGGGTGTTTTCACTTCAACCCTGTCCTTAAAACGGACCAAGCGCGATAAATTTTGATAAGAAAATTGTGCATATAAAAACTGTTTTGTGAGTTTGTGTGATTTGTTTGATAACGGGGAGGGGCTGCGAAAGATAATTATCTCTTCTTTGCGCAAAAGCCACCGTTAAATTGGACATAAAAAATGGAGGAATTTTACTATCCGGGGTCCAAAGAGGTTTAAAAGAGGTCGAAAAATTTAAAGGCAATAAAAAGATATTCATGCCAAAATATGGGCCATTTAGATTTTTGCACCAATTCTCCTAAGTTTGAGAATTTAGATCACCTCTAAAAGAAAATATGCATGAGGGAGTTTGGTTGGAGAATTTAAAAGGGGTTGCAAGTCCTTGATATACTTGAAAATGTGCTACATAGTTTTGGACGTTATTGGTGTGGAAATCACTTTGACTTTGATTTGTTGATTTGCATAAGACGATGTCATCTAAATTCAACAAATTTTTTTACACCTAAGGATACTTTTGATGATCATTCGTTAGGAGTACACATATGCATTGTGCACATATGATTGATTGAGTTGATTTACCTATCGAATGTGTTCACATCCATTCATTCCATTTCCATGACTTGGTTGTTTGAGTCTAAATCCATGGTGTGATTTTTGTATCATATTTTACATTTTTTTTTCAAAATGTTATCTATTTTTTGTATAAAAAAAATTGAAAAAAATCAAAAATAGTTTGTGTATTTTTTGTATACCGTGACACCCCGATTTTGCTTGTTTGATTCATTCTTCTTATTTGTCTATTTGGGGACATCATAAAAAGGGGGAGAAATAATTATCATTTTATGGGGGAGTTTGAATTTTGGGAGAGTTTTTTAGATTTGACTTATGCGTTCATCATAAATTGGTATCCATGTTTATCTCATTTCAAACTCTATACGTCACTTGGTATTTTCTTTTTCTCATGTATGTGTGTAGGTACTACATTGATGATCACTGAATTGCACACCCTGATGAGAAAAGATTTGAGATTCCTGAAGATTTGAAGAACAAACGATGAAGACTTATTCATTTGTATCTTTCCAGTTTTGGGTTCATGGGATGGTAGATTTGTATAGGCAATTTTGTTATTTTATTATTTGGATTTTTTATGAATGTACCGGCATAGACATAGGGGGAGATTTGTAAGGACATTTTTCTCATGTCCAACATGCTTCATTTATTTATGTCATATGCCGCTACATTTAGCACGTCTCTACACGATCGCTCACGACGGCCTCAATTCGAATTCCGGGAATCAAGCATTTATGATCTCCATCATGTGTCCCTCATCTGCCTCAACGACTTCACATTCCATGATTTTAGGCTCGTAATGCAAGTGGCATGCAAGAAAAGTCAAAGCAGTGCAACAAAGCTTGATAGGAAAGTTCAAGGGCATTTTCGTAATTTCACATGCATAGTCCGGAGGTCTGGTCAACTGGAAAGTTGAAGAGCTCACCGCAACGAAGGTATCGGAAAAAACGTCACCTCAATCCGAGCTACGGTGAAGGAGTTATGACCTTTTGAAGATGGAGAAAATTCCTTAAAGAATGCTAATTTTTTTGTACGCTGGATAGAATTTTGGAGTTTTAAGAACGTGGGTCTCTTCATCTTTTTCCTATAAATACCAACTTCGGGGGAGTTGTTTTGTAAGACTTTAGAAGACGTTTTTGGGAGCCCAAATACCTCTATTCTTCATATTTTTGAGTCCCAAGACTCATGTTTTGATTCACACAATTGCCAAAACTTTGTGAATCTTTTTGGTAACCCAATAACACAACCTTGTGTTTGTTCAAACCTTTGTGGAGAGATCTTTGCAACCGAGGGCTGCGTGTCATTGCTGAGGGAGTCTCTACAAAGTGTTATGGCTACGTGTCATTGAGGAGTGATGCGGTTCTTCCTTTGTTGATTGGACTGAGGTTCATGTGGGTTCCCTGCGTGTGGATTCATTGCTGCCGACACCGACCGACACCTGCGGGTATTCGTGTATCACTGTATTTCACTGTAATCTGTGTAAGTTGCGATTTACTTATTATAGTGAAATAAAAGGTTTTGCCCTGCGGGGATTTTTCCTTAACTTTGTGTCGCATGATATATTTGATGGGTTGATTTAGATGCATGTTTAAGGGTTTATTTTATTTGGTTTAAAAGTAGACGCTAATTAAAAAAGGGTTCTTGGAAACTTGCAAATTTAATTTAAATCAATTATCACACACCGAACCTATTAGGTTTCTCAAAAGCACTGTTCTAAAAAACCCGCCTAGGCTTAAGGCTTGGGAGAAACGCCTCGCCTTACGCTTTTCACGCCTTATTCATGGTAAAACCCTTAAGGCGCACTTTTTTCTAAAAACAACAATGCTTTAGTGAAACGATGTCTCCTTTTAAAGAATCTCTTTACAAACCGGACCATTATCTCATCCAAAATAATCAAATAGTATTTTAATTTGGATATATTCAGACATATTTTTATGATATGTGCAATTTTTGTATTTTAATAGCCTTGTTATGGTTAAAAAATATTAAAATATATTAAGAAGGCCTAAACGCCTTTTCACGCCTTTTTACGCCTAGGCCCGCCAAGGCTTCTAAGGCTTAAGGCTTGGCCTTCACGCCTCAATCACGCCCCGCGTTTTTTAGAACCTTGCTCAAAAGCATACTTTTAAAGATCAAAAGACATTCTTCTTCTTCAAAACTTGAATAAATTTCAAACTTCATAAGAAATTCCATTTTTACAAGAAGGCTTCAAGACTTGTTCATAAAATATCTCAACAAGATCAATATTATTTCAACCATTTAATTTCATAAAACGATTCCCAGAACCTTTGAAAAGATTTGTAAACCATTTAACATATAACATGAGAAAATAGATATCTTGAGACACAGATGCATTCTACTCTTATAAACTTTAAATAAAAGACGAAAACTAAGGAAATAGAGTTCTTAAGCATAAAGAATGAGTTTTCAACATCAATGAAGATCTAAAAATGGTTAAAATAGGAAGAAGATGATGAAAAACTACCACTTCCTAAGGTGGCCTTCAAGAGGTTGTCAAGCTCAACTACCTTGCTCCTAAAAGGCTCCATGAAAACCCCCTTAAAGCTCCATAATTTCTTCTTCTTTTCTTCTCCAAAAATCCCTAACAACATCTCCATAAATTTATATCTTGCCTAAAATGTGGTGTATATGGTTTTTGTAGGCTTAAATGTGGTAGAATATAACGTAAATATGATGGTTTAGGGTGGTGTATTGTTATTATTGGTGGAGGATCTCTTAAGATCTGGAGAGAAAATATGATTGGGTTGGGTTAAAATGAGCCAAAACCCCTTATAACTATTAACCTATGGTCCACCCCCCCCCCCCCCCCCAAACGAATTGATTTTCTTCATTAAGAGATTGACAACTCAAATGATCCAAGGGTCTAGATTTTGACAACATTTTCCAAATCTAAAAATTCTAATTTTTTCAATCTCGTTCGATTGAGAATGGACCTCGTTCGAACGACAACACAATCTCTTTTTAAGGGACTTTAAATGAGTATCTAACAAGGATGGAAATGCGAACAGGTGGTTTTTGTTAAATGTTCGTTTGAAGCATCATTGTTACAAGACTTAAATCTTATTTGAACGACCCTCACTTTTCACCAAATTAATATAGGTCGGTCTAAGCTAATTAGTTTCACAAAGGCCACTATATTACCCATATTTGACTCATAATTCATCTTACAAAGTTTAAAGACCAATTGAGTCACATAAAGCCACGAATTCATATGGGTATAGTCAAAACCACGGGGCGGGTGTTACATTCTTTCATCCTTAGGGAACTCCGTCCTCGAAATTATCAATCCATTAATTCCTTAAGTTCCTAGATGTTATCAATTCATATTCTAAGTCACAGGGACCTTTCAAGACTGGATCATCGAAATCCTAAATCAATAAGAATTCCTCATACGTCCTTTCAGAAGGGGTTGACCCGAAAGAGCTCGACATGCAATATATTTTAACGCCCATCTTTAGGCTAGCCATCAAAATCACATAATAGTCCTTGTGTCTCCACTTACCCGATGGTCACACTCAATCAAATCCTAAGGCTTCTTTGCTAACACCCAAGGCATATCGACACATATACCGGGGCAACACTCTTTAGTGAGTGACACTCACCCAAGAGCAATGCGACATACAACTAACACCCAATCCATCATCATAAATTATTTCAATTCTTAATACTATATATGTTGAGTATCCTCAAATTCTCGGGTCATCTTGACTACACAAATTCACTCAAATTTGATACTAAACTCACATCGCTAGTAACTCACTCTGAGGAGTGACATACTAAGTAAGTCGTAAATCATACATTTGACTAATATCTTACACAAGATACTTCTACGAACATAGGATCATTCTAGGCATCCAATTATGGAACACTTACCCGAGTATTACACCAATCTACTCATTGTGGAAAAATAACACTATGTTTTATGTCTCCTAGAGTTTTAACACTTTATAGTATCCTTGAACCACAACCCTGATCTTTATAACTTAGATCAGTTAATCTCCATGTCGACTAATCCATAAGATCTCCAATCCTAAGAAAAGTGGATACTACGAGCAAACCGTGTGACAGAACGCGCAGCCACATGTACACAAAACTTGTGCAAACAAAAGGTTACTTCAAAAAAGGGCGCACCTAGTTACCGAGCTTCATTGACCATGATAGGTCCAACCTCACTATCATTGAGACAAATTACATTATAAAAATAACATGATATAATCCTAGGTTATTGCAATTGAGGAAACACATTCCTCGGCTACCAGGACTAAAAGAATATAACAAATCAAAAGAAACGAACAACTGTTATATGAGAATCCCCGATGTATAAAATTAACTAAGGTTAATGAAGTGCAGACCTATGACATATTATTTATAGTCTACGACTCCTCCTAGGCATCCTCGCTGGATCCTATCCTAGCCATACATCTTAGCTTGAGTCATCAGTCGAAATAAATTGGACCATGAGTTGTTCATCTTTGTGATAAGAACTTAAAGCCCAGACTATTTTCCTTTAGGAATTTAATGTTGGGCTTCCCACTTTAGGATTTATGCTTCCACCTTTCATCCTTGACAAACACGAACTACTTCAGTCAATGAATGCCAACACCTTTGTCAACGTCGACCTTTAACATCGCTCTAGCAACGTGACTTTGTGACCAACCTAACACTTCCAAGTTACTGTTTACTTTGTCGTACAGTGACTGTATCCCAATATCCCCCTAAGAAATGACCAATTAGGTGAAACACTCATCTTATTATAACCACCAATAACACAAGTTCATCACTATTCCTATCTTTATATTCTACTTAACTAAATCTACGTGACGGCCACACCGGTCCTCATTAGCACTAGAATGATAGTAAGTACTACATAGGTCTAAACCTTCTAATATGTACAGGTATTATAAGACATGCAAGGAACTAATCATTTCCGTGCTATGGTTATTTTCTTTCATACTGATGGCAGATGCTGGTACACTAATCATACCTCAATATCCAATTCTGGATAGCTATTCACAAGACCTCAATCATGACATCATCAATCAAAGTCTCCAGTGAATTTCCTAGTACTCTTTAAAATTAAGTAAGACACTTTCCACACTAGTCATATTATGAAAATCGATCATCACGTCCAATCATGGCACCAATATCTAATTTCCCTTAGAAGATTGCTTCACCTACTTGTTCCAAATTTGATGACATTATAAAGGACTATACGATTCGACTCCTTGAAATTGACCAATAACCTGAGATCATCACATGAACCCCAATCAACCATCGTTAGAACACTTGCATTCCATAACACCGAACTTGATTGTCTCTCTAAGGATACCCGTCGTACCTTAATTTAAAAGTCACCAAAAACCTGACAAGATTTCATCACCTACGATCCTCTCATAATAGATAGGCTCCATTGATTTCCAAATATCCATCCCACAACTATTGGATATTCATAAGGATACTAGTTTACAAGCTTCCACACATGGCAAACTATAATCATTGAGCACATCAAGGCGTTATAACACGTCAACTCCAATTCCCAAGGGTGCCACATGCAATAAGTACGAAGGACACTTCAAGGACTTCCCCTTAAACAACTAAAGTTATATATCATGAATTAAACCATAAGCTAACACTACTAAGGATTCTAGCATCTACAACCACAATGGATCATATTCCTCAAATGTTACATCATCTTCTTTAAAACCACCTCATGGATGGGTTCACTATTATGTCACTTCATCTCGAAATTGTTACACACTAACCGCCAATATCTCGTAACTCTCATCATAGCTTACAAGATACATCTTTCAATTGACAATAACCAAGGCACTCACTAATAATGATAGTATCCTATAAACTAAATCTCGAGCACACATACTCAAGTAATTACCAACACGAGTGATGATGATAAGATTCATCACCACAAGATAAGAGGTGGAGAGCTCAAATAGTAGCAATGGAAGAAATAGAGTTATATATGTGTATAAGTATATAAAAGGGGATAAGTATAAGAGTAATGAAGATAATGATGTATAGTGGTTCAGCCAATCAGGCCTACATCCACTGTGAGTGTGTGATCCACGAAATATGGGCACTAATGGCCTTGGATATAATGCTCATAAGCTCACTCTCTCTCTACTATTGTGTACAAGAAGAGTTCTGGCTGGGGTTTCAATAATCGATCCCTTTAAAAGGTTGAAGGTGACAAGTATATATATGGCTTGGGGGAAATACTGTACCCCCCCTCCCCCCCCAAGCATGCATTGTGCATGTGAATGATAATCTAGTCAATCCTCTATTGACACCTGGTTGTGCCACTTGTGGTTAATGCTGACATAATATTCCCTCACGTGAGGGGATGATATTGTTATAATGGTCTGGTCCATGTGCTATATGAGTCCCACGCGCACTGCGCCACGCGTCTCCCAAATCACGCGCCATGGTGATGTCACCCTCGGCTTATGATGTCTAGTCGAGGCTAAGGTTCATGCTGGCACGGTCTCCTGTTGATTGTAGGCCTTATACTATCATCCCCTCATAGGGTCATCCGGTCATGATGATAGTTAGCCTCATTCGGTCTCATGGTCATCCATTATATGATGAGGGTCAGCCTATTATAGGATTATTCGTCCTATGATGAGGGGTCAGCCTATTGTAGGGTCGTCTGGTCTATGATGAGGGGTCAGTCAGCCGTAAGGTCGTCCAGCTTATGATGAGGGGTCAGTCTGTTATAGGGTCGTCTGGCCTATGATAAGACCCCTGGTGTAGTTAGAGTTGGACCCTCATCCTAGATAAGGATACCCTCGGCCAGACCGAGGGCGCCTTTGGTATATCTCCCTTCTTCAATGAGACCTCGTGTAGTAAAATTGGGCCCTCATCATGGACGAAGATACCCTTGGCCTAGACGAAGGTGTATTTTTGTATATCAATCACCCTCTAGCCCTTGCTCATCAATGCTGTTGATATGGCAGAGGGGTAATGTTGCCTTGGAATGCCAAATGGGTGGTCGGGTTGATGAGTGACATTTGTCAAGTTGATTAACGTCTTGTCAGGTTAATGAGTGTATTTGTGTTTCCCAGATGTGACGGTTGCACACTATGCTTGGGACTTTATGCCCTAATGATGATTCTCCTCGTGGGTTGTGCACTGCCTTGATTGATGGTCCCACTAATAACAAAGTATTTAAACCATTTTTTAAACAATCATTAATTTTCTTCTTTTTTGCGCACACACTCTCTCTCTCTCTCTCTAGTTTCTTAGCAGCTTCAATGATATTTTTGCCATTTTCTGCCTTTCTTCCTGTGTTCCAAGCTTTGCTCCATCTCAATCTTCATCCCCAGGTAACTTCTCTGCCCTAAATTCCCTTTTATCTTCCATTTTTCATTTCTTTCTTGCTTTGGGTTTCTTTTCCAATTTTCTGGTTGTTTAATACTTTTTTGGAGTGAGAAACCGCCCTCCTGTGGTGGTTATAAGGCTAGATATCAGGATTTAGGCTTTTTCCCAATTCCCCTTCCACTGCCTAATGGTGGTTCTGCCTTGCATTTTGGTGCTTTAAGGTTTTCCAGAGAACTATCGGTTTCCTTCTCTAGTGAACTTTGTTCTTTCTATTCTTGAGTACTCATCAATAAAAACCTTTCATTTCTTTAGGTTTGATCCAAAAGTCAACTTGGTCAACTATTTGATTTGTTTGTAGGGTATTTGAGAAAATTCCCCCAAGTGTAGGGTCTCCCTCTTAATTCTTAAAAGACTTTACGATTTATTCGAGGAGTTTCCAACTTTGAGGGAGAGGTGTTTTACGGATATTAGACGAATAGAGGAAGAGGACAAGCATAGACAAGGGGCCGACCCTATTTGAGTACGACCTATCTTCCTAATTCCGTTAGTCATAATTTTACCCTCTGAGCCCTTTGGGTCTTCCTATTGTCTAGCCGAGTGTCAGACACAAGAGGGAGTAATGAAGGAAAGAGCATCATCACCAACGGGTAGTGGGCCCTCTAGGAGAAGAGAGACATCAACACTTAGCCCAAACCGATAGGCCGAGGGGACAGTTCATTTTGAGTTTGTCCCTGTGGCAGCCCTATCCCATCTCGCTTTCCAAGTGGCCTTTTCAGATGGCCCACCGACAGGAGATGAGGCTGAGAGATCTGGGGATGAGAGGGCTGAGTACGATAATGATAATTCTAATAATGATCAAGTTGATACTTCTAGAGCCTCGGCTTACATCTCGTCTATTAGGGATCGTGACTCTTACTGTGGAGGCACCTCTTCGGTATACAACCCAATGTAAATATGAGGGTCCCAAATGAAGATGAGAGGGTCTTCCAGGGGAATGAAGGGGAAGATGCGTGTTTATGAGCAGATGCTCAGGGTAGGTGTTAGGTTCCCTCTGCACCCTATAATAGTTGATATACTTTCTTCCCTTGGGGTTGCTCCTTCTCAACTTCCTCCTAACTCCTGAAAGACCATCCTCGGCTATGTATACCTATGGAAGAACACTTTTACCGATGAATACTTAGCGGATTTGTTGTTGGCCTGCTACAATATAACTTCCTCATCCAAGAAACCTGGATATTTTCATCTAGGGGCTAGGAAGTCTGACAAAAAACTTCTCCACGTAGCACAAATTTCTAACCATGATTGGAAGAAGAGGTTCTTCTTCATCTCTAGGGATTGGGAATTCCCCGTCCGGGTTGAGCCTCTAGAAGACATTCCAAGGGTCCCAAAGGAATGGTCTAATCCCTCTATGAAAGAAAGGTTAGACCCTGGACTTAGCTTAGATGAAAGGGATATAGTTGATTACCTGAGGGAGAAAGGGAAAGAGGGTGGACTTGCCAAGTTTGAAGATTTAATGACCCATTTTTTCCTCAAAGAAGCTAGTCTGAGGGTCAGCCCATTGACAGAATTATGTGAGTTGCTTTTTGTTTCATTTCTTTTAGAGTGTTTCCTCATTATTGCTACTTGTTTCTGATGTATCATCTCTTTTTCAGGTTGTCCTGTAAACGTATCTGATCAACTCTGGGAGATAACCACCCCTAGTTTGATGTCTGGCCTAGGCAAGAAGAAAGGCAAGGAGCCCCAGCTGCCTCATAAAAAGACAAAGGTCATAGGGCCGACCTAAGTAGAGCCGATCGTTGACACACGCAAACTTAAAGAGCCAGAAGACCCTGTTGGCTCTTTGCCTGACTCATGTACGAGGGAAAGGGTAGAGGTCCCTCAGACACACACTGAGGGGACCAGTTCCTCCTCATACATGGGTGCCTACTGGTCTCAAAATCTTACCTTCTTGAGGGTTGAACCTTCCTCTCTAATAGCCAACTTGAGGGCAGCTAAGGCCTCCATGTTCTCGCCACCATCGGTCACGGACTATGAATTCTTGGCCAAGATGCCCTAGGCCAAGGTTTATGACTACGGGCTTCATAATCTAGCTCAGGTATTTCATTCATCTCTCGGCTTTTGATTCACCAATATTTTATAAATTATTCCCTCAACACTTTAGTATGACCTATCACTTGTCTTATAGAGTCTGTCTGCGCCTTCACATCTGCCACCAAGTGGATGGCTGCAAACCAACAGAAGTTTCATGAGGCCGAGAGAGATATTCAAAATGAGGCCAATTTGAAGACTGAGTTGCATACTTTTAGGGCTGAGTTGGAGACTGCGAGGACCGAGCATGTAAGGGTTCTGGACGAGCTTGTGAAGCATCATGAGGCTGACCTGAAATAGAAGGACGACCTCATAAAAGCAAAGGATAAGGCCTTGACCAACCAGGGAGTCCAATTTAAAAATGAACTTGCTGATGTTGTGCGAAGGGATGGGGCTGATGCTATGGAGGCTTACAAACTCTCAGATGAATTCCAAGGCTTCGGTCTTGATTACTTGGAGAGGGGAATCAAGACGGCGTGTCGGTGGGTCATCTTGAAATTTTCTGATGCAGTGTCATCTATTCACCCCTCTCTTGAAGCGGTGGATCTGGATGACCCCTTGATATCTAAGTTTCTAGCCCATATAGAGTCTCAAGTTCACGTCGAAGGCATCGACACGTTTGAGGATCGGCCTCCAGCTGTGGTCACCAAATGGACTCCTCTTATTGATGTTGATGATCTGCCTTCCGATGTTGCTCAATAGGGTGTCCTTCTGTGGCCTAACCCTCTGCTTGTAAAGTTTTTTTTATTTCACTTTCTTTTGGAGAAATACTGTAACACTTAATTTTATAGTGGAATTTCTCTCCTCCTTTGTCTTCTATGTTTGCCTCTTTTATGATTTGTGCCTTGGCTATGATATTTTTTCAATTTTAAGCCCTCCCTCGTCTTTCTTGAGAGTGAATAGAGGGTCGTCCCTGCCATTCACCCTCATCATAGCTGAGGGTGGCTATCCACCAAACTAATTATGTTTTTCAATTTTAAGTCCTCCCTCGTCTTTCTTGAGAGTGAATGGAGGGTCATCTCTTCCATTCACCCTCATCATAGCCGAGGGAGGCTATCCACCAAACTAATGATGTTTTTCAATTTCGAGTCTTTCCTCGTCTTTCTTGAGAGTGAATATAGGGTCGTCCCTTCCCTTCACACTCATCATAATCGAGGGTGTCTATCTACCAAACTAATGATGTTTTTCAATTTTAAGTCCACCCTCGTCTTTCTTGAGAGTGAATGGAGGGTCGTCCCTGCCATTCACCCTCATCATAGCCGAGGGTGGCTATCCACCAAACTAATGATGTTTTTCAATTTTAAGTCCTCCCCCATCTTTCTTGAGAGTGAATGGAGGGTCGTCCCTTCCATTCACCCTCATCATAGTCGAGGGTGCCTATCCACCAAACTAATGATGTTTTTCAATTTTAAGTCCTCCCTCATCTTTCTTCAGAGTGAATGGAGGGTCGTCCACGCCGATCACCCTCATAATAGCCGAGGGTAGTTTCCACCAAACTAATGGTTTCTCAATTTCGAGTCTAACCTCGTCTTTCTTGAGAGTGAATGGAAGGTCGTCCATGTCCTTCACCCTCATCATAGCCGAGGGTGGCTATCTACCAAGCTAATGATATTTTTCAATTTTTAGTCCTCTCTCATCTTTCTTGAGAGTGAATGGAGGGTCGTCCCCTCCCTTCACCCTCATCATAGCCAAGGGTGGTAATCCACCAAACTAATGATGTTTTTCAATTTTAAGTCCACCCTCGTCTTTCTTGAGAGTGAATGGAGGGTCGTCCCTGCCATTCACCCTCATCATAGCCGAGGGTGGCTATCCACCAAACTAATGATGTTTTTCAATTTTAAGTCCTCCCTCATCTTTCTTGAGAGTGAATGGGGTGTCGTCCCCGCCATTCACCCTCATAATAGCCGAGGGTAGTTTCCACCAAACTAATGGTTTCTTAATTTTGAATCCTCCCTCGTCTTTCTTGAGAGTGAATCGAGGATCGTCTTTTCCCTTCACCCTCATCATAGTCGAGGGTGGCTATCCATCAAACTAATGATGTTTTTCAATTTTAAGTCCTCCCTCGTCTTTCTTGAGAGTGAATTGAGGGTCGTCCCTGCCATTCACCCTCATCGTAGACGAGGGTTTCTATCCACCAAACTAATGATGTTATTCAATTTTAAGTCCTCCCTCATCTTTTTTGAGAGTGAATGGAGGGTTGTCCCCTCCGTTCACCCAAATCATAGCTGAGGGTAGTTTCCACCAAACTAACGATGTTTTTCAATTTTGAGTCCTCCCTCGTCTTTATTGAGAGTGAATGGAGAGTCTTCACTGCCCTTCACCCTCATCATAGCCGAGGGTGGCTATCCACCAAACTAATAATGTTTTAAAATACAATTCCACCATCGTCTTTCTTATGAGTGAAAGGAGGGTCGTCCCTAACACTCACCTTATTCCTATTCGAGGGTAGTTTCCATAATATTTTGTGGCTTAACATGAATTACCGAAGAAGATATCTAAACTGAAACAAAAGATGGGAAGCCAACAGAATATTTTCATTAACAAGGGTTCTACGTAGCAACACGTTCATTACAACTGTGATCCGATAGGACATTAACAACAACATTATTGATAGTATTTCTTCAAATGATCTACATTCCAGGGGTTCAAAAATGGTTCCCCTTCAAGATTCTCTAATCTTTAGGTTCTAGGGAAAACGTCGTCAATGACCCTATATAGTCCATGCCAATTTGGGTGGAGCTTATTTGGTTTCTTCCATGTCTTTTTAAGGACTAGGTCCCCCAAAGCGATTGGCCATTGACTTACCCTCTGATTATAAAACCTAGTAGTCCTCTACTGATAGGTTGCTTGTCTTATCTTAGCGTCTTCTCTTATCTCCTTGATCAAGTCTAGATCAAGTCTCCTTTCTTACATATTTCTCTGGGGGTCATACATTTGGACTCTGTGAGTAGGAAACCCAATTTCGGTGGGGATGACGGCTTCCGATCCATACGCTAATATGAACAGGATTTCCCCGGTAGGAGTCTTTGACGTCGTCTTGTAGGCCCACAGTACAGTGTATACCTCCTCAACACATCTTCCTTTTGCCTCCTCGAGTTTTTTCTTGATCCCGTCTAGAATTGATCTGTTTCTAACTTCAGTTTTCCCATTAGCCTGAGGTCATCCTGGGGTAGAGAAGACCTGTTTGACTCCCGCTCTTTCACAATATTTTTCTAGGGATACATTCTTGAATTGAGTCCCGTTATCTGAGATGAGGTTGTTAGGGAAACCATATATGCATATAATGTTTTTCCAAATGAACTGGAAGGTCTTCTGCTCGGTAATCGTGACCATCGGCTCCACTTCCACCCATTTTGAGAAATAGTTAATTTCTACGATCAAGTATCGATAGTTATTGACAACCCTAGGCAAGGGTCCTACCAAATCGATTCCCCATACAGCGAATGGCCATGGGGACTAGATGAAGGTAAGAGGCTGATGGGGCTAATGAGGGATGGTGGAGAACCTCTAAAATTTATCTCACTTCTTTACGTATGCCATAACATCCTTCCCCAAGGTCGTCCATCAGTATTGCGAACGTATGCGCTTGCGTTCAAATGATAAACTTATATATTAAACATCTTTTAACTCAAACAAACCCTAAACATGCAACAATATATGATTGAATAAGATTATGAACTAACCAAGAACATTCAAACACATGCTTGTGAGGAAAAATCCGCCAAAGGGGCAAAACCATTTATTTTCATTATAATATTGTAACTGTACAATTTCGGATTACAATGAAAATACAAGTGACTAAGAATTACCCTCAGGTGTCAGATTCTGTAGTCGGCGGCTGGAAGTGTCCCTTTCCAGGAGGGCTGCAATGAAGAAGAAGAATGGTCTTCTCCACAAGGGTATGAACAGCAAAACTGCGTTCCTGGGTTGCAAAGTGATTCACAAGTGTTTGGAAATTTGTGTGAATCAAATACCTAGAGTCTTGGGCTCAATAGGTGAAGACTTAGAGTTTTTGTACTCTGAAAATCGTATATGGAAGTCTTCGAAAACCACTTCCCGTAGTGGGATTAAATAAGAAGTCTTGGGCCTTAAAAATCTGAACACGATCTATTGAAGTTTATCCCAGGCGGACCGGTCCGGGTCTGAGGCGGACCGGTCCGGGTAAGCGGATCGGTTCTTTTTATTTTAGGCTTCTTTGGTTCGCATGCGATCCGGGGTATACTGGCTTTCAGCAGGCGGACTGGTCCGAGTCTGAGGCGGACCGGTTCGCAGGCAGATCGGTTCTTTTATTTTGGGCGGACCAGTCCGGCCTGTCAGACTTTGATTCCACTTCTTCTTTTGATATTCGAATCAGTTGATGACTGTATGAATCTTGAATTTCTTCAACGGTGTAACGACGTGCGACATAACAAATTGATAATGGAAAAAAATGTCCTTACAAATCTCCCCCTATGTCTCTCCCGGTACATACATAAAAACAAACATCCGAATTATCAAACAACTAAAAATGCCTATACATATATACCCTTCCATGAACCCAAAACTGGAAAGATACAATTGAATAAGACTTCAACGTTTACTCTTCAAGTCTTCAGGAATCTCAACACTTTTCTCATCAGGGTGTGCAATCCAATGATAATCCATGTAGTACATACACACATGAGAAAAAGCAAAATACCAAGTGACATATCGAGTTTGAAATGAGATAAACATATATACCAATTTATGAGAAAACTCAAAGTTTCAAAACTCCCCCATAATAAGATAATTCATTCTCCCCCTTTTTATGATGTCCCCAAATAGACAAATGAGAGAAATAGATCAAATAAGCAAGTGTGGGGTGTCACTACGAAAAAATCACACCAAGAATGAACACAAAGCAACCAAGACGATGATAGCGTAAATGAAGTGGTGTGATCAAATTTGATAGGAAAATCAATGCATACAAACATGACATATGTGCACGATGAATATTGGATACTCCTAGCGAATGAACTCAAATGCGTCCTTTGGTGTAAAAGAATGACAATATAAGATATTGACTCAATCAAAGCTCAAAGTGATTTTCACACCAATAACGTCCAAAACGATTTTATGCTTTTTCAGGACTTTCAAGGAAGTGCAAACCCGTTTAAAGATTCTCCAACCAAACTCCCTCAGATATAATTTTGAATAGAGGCATTCTAAATTCTCAAACTTTGGAGAATTGATGGTGAAACCTAAGTGGCCCATATTTGGCAGGAAGTGCTTTTTATTGCCTTTAAATTTTTTTGGGCTCTTTTAACCTCTTTGGACCTCGGATATTAAAATTCCTCCATTTTTTAGGTCCTTTTTAACGGTGGCTTTTGCGCAAAGGATAGATGATTACCTTTCACAGCCCCTCCCCGTTATACAAAAACACAAAGTATCACCAAAACGGTTGTTACATGCATTCCAATCTTGTCAAGTTTTATCGCATATTATACATTGTATAGATAGGATTAAGATGGAAACACTCAAGCCAATATGAGATAGACAAGTGCAATAATCAAATATAGCCGTGCATGTGTGCAATAAAGGAGATAGGAGTCAAACATGTAGGAAGATATCACTAATTACATCTCAAAGACTCCATACTAAGTAAAGCACATGGATGAAATGATGTAGCGTCTCAAATCTCTATCAAACAGTCACGTGGATATATGGAATGAAGTTCTGACTTGGCTATCTTAAATGCTCATCCATAAAAGGAGCAAAAAAAAATTATCAAAATAAAATATTTTTTGTGCTTTTCTCAAAATTTTTCTTAAAGGAAAATCTTTTTGTATTTTTCAAAAGAAATATAAAAAGCAAAAAGAATAAATAAAAAGTTATACAACTAAGCAATGGTACATATAAAACAGACTAGCAATAGGAAGCATATGATATGAACATGAAGAAGCATCCTATTCTAGACAAAGACCAACCCCTCAGTCAACTGTGCAAATTCCCAAAGACTTCCTAAGACTCTCAAATCGAAGGGCATCTAAAGGTTTCGTGAAAATGTCGGCTAACTGGCGATCGGTGGGAACGAAACTCAGGGATACGAATTTCTCCTCAACTAGCTATCGTATAAAGTGCTCACGTATCTTGATGTGCTTGGTGCGCGAATGCTGAACTGAATTGCGGGATATGTGTATCGCGCTCGTGTTGTCATAGGAAATGGTCATGGTGTCCTGTGATATCCCATAATCCTCTAGCATTTGCTTCATCCACAAGAGTTGTGTGCAACAACTCCCGGCGGCTATGTACTCAGCCTCCGCAGTGGACAAAGAGATGGAATTTTGCTTCTTGCTTAGCCAGGAGACAAGAGCAGAACCAAAATAGAAACACCCACCAGAAGTGCTCCTACAACCATCTACATCCCCGGCCCAATCGGCATCCGAATAGGCGGACAAACGGTCATCGGTATCAAAGGAATACCAAATACCGTATGAGAGAGTCCCACTCACGTATTTAATAATACGTTTTAGAGCAAGTAAATGTGACTCTTTTGGGGACGCCTGATATCGCGCAGAGACTCCAACACTAAAGGCGATGTCGGGACGACTAGAAGTCAAGTAGAGAAGACTACCGATCATACTCCGATAGAAGGTTTGCTCTATGTCCTTGCCTGAAGCATCCTTATTAAGCTTGGTAGTGGTACTCATAGGTGTACGTGCATGCTTAGCGGAGTCTAAACCAAATTTCTTCACTAGGTCTCTAGCATACTTGGATTGGGAGATGAACATCCCATACTCTAGCTGACGAACCTGGAGACCAAGGAAGAATGTAAGCTCACCAACCATGCTCATCTCAAACTCACTTTTCATCTCCTCCTCAAAGTGGTGAGCATGCTGGGAGCATGTGGATCCAAAGACTATGTCATCCACATAGACCTGGGCAACCAAAATAGCACCGTCATCTCTCCTGACGAACAACGTCATATCTACTCCCCCTCTCTTGAAGCCACGAGCTAAGAGATAGGAAGTAAGCCTCTCGTACCAAGCACGGGGTGCTTGCTTCAAACTATACAAGGCTTTACTCAGATAGTAGACGTACTCCAGGTGTTGAGGGTCTTCAAACCCTTTTGGTTGTTCCACATAAACCTCCTCCTCTATAATGCCATTCAGAAAGGCACTCTTGACATCCATCTGATATAACTTGAAGTGAAGATGACTTGCGATGGCGAGCAGAAGACGGACGGACTCAAGCCTCGCAACAGGAGCAAATGTCTCCCCAAAGTCTACACCCTCTATCTGTGTGTAGCCTTGAGCGACCAACCTAGCCTTATTTCTGATTATGGTACCATTTTCATCCATTTATTCTTAAAAATCCACCGGGTACCTATCACATTAGTCTCACTAGGTCGAGGGACAAGTTCCCAGACATTGTTCTTTTTAAACTGAAGCAACTCATCCTGCATAGAAGATATCTAGTGTTCATCCTTGAGTGCTTCTTTATGGTTCTTGGACGTGTAACAAAGATGGCTAACAACTTTATCTAGCTGAGCACGAGTCTTGACCCCTAGAGTGGGATCGCCAATAATGGCAGACGGGTCATGACTCTTGCGAACCCAAGCAGGTGTGTCCCTTACCACAAGAGTAGGGTCCACAGATTGTGAGAGAGGAACATGTAAATCACTGTCAGAACAATCCTCATCCTCACACTGAAGGTTATAATTAATAACCGTCGAAGGTTCGTCATCTTGCACGGTGACGTTTATTGATTCCATAACCTTAGATCTCTTCAGGTTAAAAACCCGGTACGCTCTGCTAGTCGATGAATATCCTAGAAATATTCCCTCGTCGCTCCGGGAGTCGAACTCTCCTAATTGCTCTCTATCCCGTAGGATGTAGCATTTACTCCCAAAAACAAGGAAATATGCCAGGTTGGGCTTCTTGCCAGTCCACAACTCATAAGGAGTCTGAAGTGTGTGTGGACGCAAATAAACCCTATTCATCGTGTGGCATGCAGTAGACACTGCCTCCGCCCAAAATCTCCTAGAAACTTTACGACCTAGAAGCATAGATCTAGCCATCTCTTGGATCGTTCTATTCTTTCTCTCAACAATCCCATTTTGCTGAGGAGTTCTCACAGCAGAAAACTCATGTTTGATCCCGAGGCTATCACAGTAAAGGTCTACCTTTGCTTATGTGAATTCAGTGCCATTGTCACTATGCATCCTGTTAATAGTGACACCGTGTTGATTTTGCAGGACACGGCACTTGGTCGTTAAAAATTCTACAGAATCGGATTTCTCTCTCAGAAAACCTACAATGGAGTACCTGGAGAAATCATCTACCATCACGAGGATGTACCTCTTACCACCTAGACTCTCAATATGAGTGGGGCCCATAAGATCCATGTGAATCAACACAAGAACACGAGAGGTGGTAATGGAATGCAACTTCCTATGAGGACTATGAATTTGTTTTCCCAACTGACAGGGTCCACAAACGGTCGAAGTTGACTTTCTGAGAGATGGTAAGCCACGTACTAGGTCCTTTTTAGCTAAGCAGTTGAGATCTCTAACGTTCACGTGACCTATACGTTGGTGCCACAGATCCATAGGACTGATCGTGGCGCTATTGCAGACAAGTGAGGACGTGGGCGCAGTCCCATAGTAGTTATCCTTTGTCCTTACCCCTTGCACTAATAGTTTACCGGCTTGATTATAGACTTTACAAGTATCCCGGTCAAACTTTACTGCAAAGTCAGCGTCGCACAGCTGGCTAATGCTGAGAAGGTTTGCTTTCAAACCTTTGACATACAAAACATTTTCTAGCTTAGGAAATCCAGGTAACTCGACAGTACCTCGTCCTACAATGATAGACTTGCTCCCATCTCCAAAGGTGACTCTGCCATCCTAATAGTCCTCAAGAGTCGTAAAAAATGAGGCATCACCTGTCATGTGTCTGGAGCACCCACTATCAAAATACCACTGTGAAGTATTATGTGATTTGAGAGCAACATGAACAACAAAAGCCTTTTTATCTTTCTTAGGTACCCAAGTCGGGATGACCTTTTGTTTGCCTTTATTGTTGTTGGTTTTAGCTGGAATGTGAGAAGCATTCACTAACGGCAAAGACATCCGTCGGAATTCTTCCATTAAACTCTGGGACGTGGCAGCTAAGAACTCAACTTGCTCTCTCAGACTCGAAAACTCATCAGTATGATGTGGTGGAGCATTAGTACGTCGTGTCCGACCCATGTTATAGCAAAACTCCCTAAGGTGGCCTTTTCTGTTGCAATAAGTACAAAAGGACACAGTCAAAGGCGGACCTTGGTTTCCCTTTCTTAGTCAAACTCTCCTTCGAGGTTTTTGACGGTGCCCATAAGGAGTCGTAGTTAACTCAGGAACTGGTCCAGATGAAATTTGGGATGTGGAGGCACCATCATAACCAATTCCTTGTCGATCACCAAAACCTAAAGCGGGGCCGAGGAGCATCTTTCCCATCTTCCCAGATCTGTCCTCGATTTGTACCTTGACTTCCCGTGCTTTCTCAAGATCATGAGTCAGTTGGGCAATAAGGTCTTCAAGTTTCTTTCGAGTCTCCACAGAGGAATGGAGCTGACTCGTAAGACTAGCCACTTGTTTAGTCAAGTCCCCTCTCTCTTTCTCTAAAACACTCTCTCTCTCTCTCTAAACGAACTCTCTTTCTCGACACAGGCATATTCTCTCTTTCTCAGGGTGGTGAAGGTGGAGGACTCTCTTTCTCTCTCCTTTCTTAAATCTTCCTCTAAGCCGGTGATCTTAAGAACTAGCGCTTTGTTACATTTTTTAGTTTTAAAAGACTCAGAATATAACTCAGCGTAGGCGCATTGAATATCACTTTCGCTCTCACTTGAGTCATCCTCCCCCTCACTCACATCGATCTCACTATCGAGGTGTCCCTATGAAGCATCATCTTCATCGTCGTGAAGAGAACTAGGAGTGCTCACTTGACTGGCCATGAATGCGGTGAAGTTACACTCATGCGATGACTCATCTCCTGAATCCACCGTCTCGACCTCACTGTCGTCACTAAGAGTAGCATTAAGGACATCTTTCCCTTTCTCTCTATTCAGACGAGTGGCACACTCAAAGGCTCTATGACCCCTACCATCGCACTCAAAGCATCTCTCACTTTCTTTCTTAGGAGGATTTTTGGAGTCTTTTTCATTTTTCTTTTCAAACTTTTTTTTCTCAAATTTCTTTTTATCTTTAAAATTGCCATTTTTCTTAAATTTGAGAATCCTCTTGAAATTTTTTGCAAAAAGAGCCAAATCATCTATGTCAAAATCACACTCAGAATCAGACGTGTCAGTCTCTCTCTTTCTAGATGACTGTACCCTCTTTCTGGCCGACCCCTCACTCCTTCTCTCTTGGACATTAAGTGCAATTCCCTTATCTTTAGATTTAGCAGTTTTAGGGAACATATCAATTTCATATGTTTGCAAATCTCCTACAAGTTCTTCCAATTTTAGCGTATTTAAATTACCCATAGAATTTAGCACAGTGACTTTAGGGATAAAACGCTTGGGCAAAGAACGAAGAATCTTTTTAACAGCTCTAGCATTAGGAATATGTTCATCAAGATTAAAGCTAGTATTCACAATGTCAGAAAGTCTAGCATAAAATTTATTAAAGCATTCAGATTCATGCATGGTGATGGTTTCAAATTGAGTTGTCAAATTTTGCAACTTAGATTCTTTCACAGCATTAGTTCCTTCATGGGTGAGTTGTAAAACATCCCATGCCTCTTATGCATTTGAACTCATCAGGTGTGATAGACCCAGAAATAGCACTTAGACCTTTAGAATTAAAAGATGACCATTTAAATTCTTCTTCAGTCCAAGAAGTGACAGGTTTCAAGTTGATCACATTATCAACAGTCACGGAGGGAGGAGTCCACCCTCTTTCAACTAAAATCAAAACCCTTTCATCTATGGCTTTTAAAACCGACCTCATTCGAGCTTTCCAATAAGCATAATTTGTCCCGTCAAAAATAGGCATTTTATTATATAACTTCTCCATTTGAACACGCACTTTTTCAAAAATCAATTTTTTCAAAAAATTGATATGTTAGAAAAATTTTGCGGAAAATAGGAATACGCGATAGATTAGCGTAACTTGCTCTGATACCAATTTGAGAACGTATCCGCTTGCGTTTAAATGATAAACGTATATATTAAACACCTTTTAACTCAAACAAACCCTAAACATGCAACAATATATGATTGAATAAGATTATGAACTAACCAAGAACATTCAAACACATGCTTGTGAGGAAAAATCCCCCAAAGGGGCAAAACCATTTATTTTCATTATAATATTGTTACTGTACAATTTCGGATTACAATGAAAATACAAGTGACTAAGAATTACCCTCAGGTGTCGGATTCTGTAGTCGGCGGCTGGAAATGTCCCTTTCTAGGAGGGCTGCAATGAAGAAGAAGAAGAAGAACGGTCTTCTCTACAAGGGTATGAATAGCAAAACTATTTTCCTGGGTTGCAAAGTGATTCACAAGTGTTTGGAAATTTGTGTGAATCAAAGACCTAGAGTCTTGGGCTCAATAGGTGAAGACTTAGAGTTTTTGTACTCTGAAAATCGTATATGGAAGCCTTGGAAAACCACTTCCCGTAGTGGGATTAAATAAGAAGTCTTGGGCCTTAAAAATCTGAACACGATCTGTTGAAGTTTATCCCAGGAGGACCGGTCCGGGTCTGAGGCTGACCGGTCCGGGTAGGCGGATCGATTCTTTTTATTTTAAGCTTCTTCGGTTCGCATGCGGTCCGGGGTATACTGGCTTTCAGCAGGCGAACTGGTCCGGGTCTGAGGCGGATCGGTCTGCAAGCGGATCGGTTCTTTTATTCTGGGCGGACCGGTCCGGCCTGTCAGACTTTGATTCCACTTCTTCTTATGATATTCGGATCTGTTGATGACTGTATGAATCTTGTTTTTCTTCAACGGTGTAACGGCGTGCGACATAACAAATTGATAATGGACAAAAATGTCCTTACAAGTATCCCTAGGTAACTATCCTCTTTGCTAACGACCTGCCCCCAATATGGCTTGAATAATACCCCTCGTGCATATCTTGCAAGATGTGCAGAACTTCAGACGGGTGCACACACCTGAGAAAATGGAGCAAGAACCCCTTTTTGTACCAAGTGTCTTCGATGACAGTGAATTTCGTTGCTCTATATCTCAACTTCTTCCTTTCTTATTTTGCTTCTGGCATGTCCCCCTCTTTAATGTATCTAATTAGAGGGTTCATCCATGAAGCTTCCCTGCTAATATTTGAGCAAGTTATAAGTGTTCCATCTGCATCTTCAATTATTGGCCGAAGTAAGATTTCCACTGGGACTATCCTCCTGATATTTGTCCTAATTGCTGAGGCTAGCCTAGCAGGTTCATCATCTCGACTATTATCCTGCCTATGTATCCTCTTTAACTTTACTTCTCTAAATCTCTTTAATAGTGACTTTAATTTTTCAAGATATTTTTCCATTCTCTCATATTTAGCCTCATATGCTCCTAGTATCTGGTTCACCACCAGTCTTGAATCACAATGGACCAAGATCTGGACAACACTAAGAGACATAAACAAGGAGAGGCCTGCTATCAGGGCCTCATATTCAGACTCATTTTTGGAGGCTTTGAAGTTGAACCTCAAGGTGTACGCAATGTCCATGTCGTCAGGTGATGATACTATTAGTCCAGCTCCACTTCCGCTCTCGTAAGAGGACCCGTCAATAAAAAGGTTCCATACAGCCTGTTCTTCTGAGAAATTTCCTTCAGCAAAGGATCCCGGTTTAAATAGGTATCTTCCTTCCTCATTTTTGATAACTTTTTCCTTAGCGGTGCTTGTCTCAACCTTACCTGTGGGCGGGTCAATAACTCTGCCTTGTTGGATATATGTCTTCTCGAGGTTCTTATTTTTCAGCCTAATCCTCTTCCCAGGTAAATTCAGCCACGAAATCTACCAATGCTTTCCCCTTGATGGCCATCCTTGGTACATAATATCAAACTCTCATAGCTCTATAGCCATTAGCCTCCCCACTTTTTCTGACTTGTGTATGACCTGCCTAAGAGGGGAATCAGTGAGGATGACCATTGTATTGGACTGTCCATTGATGCATGAATCAGGGTATAGGCTAACTTCTCCATCCTAGGGTACCTTTGACCTGCCCCTTGGAGTGCCTTACTGTTAAAATACACAGGCTTCTCCACTTCATCTTCTTCTCTCACAATGGCTGCACTGATGGCTGACTCTGAGATGGCTAGGTACATGTATAATATTTCACCTTGCACTGTCCACAATAATATCAAGGGAGACCCTAAGTATGACTTTAGTTATTTTAAATCCTTGTCACACTCTTCGTTCCATTCAAATTCCTTTCTGAGAATTTTGAAAAATGGTAGACACTTGTCTGTGGCTCTCGATACGAACCTATTCAAAGAAGCCACTCTCCCTGTGAGCCTCTGAACGTCTTTAATGGTCCTGGGGGTCTTCATTTCTAATAGAGCCTTTATCTTCTCGGTATTGGCTTCGATATCTCTTTGATTGAACCCCCAAGAACTTTCCTGCTCCGACCCCAAAGACACACTTGGCTGGGTTAAGCTTGGATGGGTTGAGCTTCATCTGGTATATGTCCATCATGTCAAAGGTCCTCTCTAGGTCGGCCACATGATCCTCGGCCTTTAATATCTTGGTCAACATGTTATCTACATAGACCTCCATACACTTCCCAATTTGGTCTTTGAACATTTTATTCACAAGGCGCTGATACATTGCCCTCGCATTCTTTAGGCCAAAGGGCATGACCCTATAATAGTATGTACCCTTGTCGGTAATGAAAGACATTTTTTCTGAGTCCTCACTGTTCATAAAGATCTGGTTGCCGCCCGAATACGCATCCATGAAGCTCATTAGATCATGGCATGTGTTATCATCCACCATTTGATCAATGCGGGGAAAAGGTAAACTGTCTTTGGGGTAATGTTTATTGAGGTCGGTGAAGTCTACACACATCATCCATTTCATGTTGGCTTTGGGGATTATGACTGCGTTAGATAGCCATTCGATATAGATGACCTCCCTAATAAACTCATCATCTACTAGCTTCTTGACCTCAGCCCTTATGACCTCATATTTTTCTCGAAAATAAATTCTCCTCGTCTGCTTTATCGGTTTTGCATCCTCTAGCACATTGAGCTTGTGGAAGATGATTTCGGGTTCGATCCTCATCATGTCTGCATGACTCCATGCAAAGACGTTATGTCTTCTCCTTAGCAGCTTGATGAGGCCTTCTTTTATATCTGTCTTTAGAGCTTTTCCAACTTGGATGATTTTTTCTGGTTCATCCTCATTGAGGATAATGGATTCTACCTCTTCCACAGATTCTCCTTTCTTCATCTTTGTCTCATTCTTGGGGTCAAGGGTATCAATATTGTAAGTAGTTATTGCTTTTCTGTGTGCTCTCTTTCTTCGGTGGAGTTAAAGTAGCATTCTCGTGCCATAGTCCGATCTCCCGAAATTTCCCCTACCCCGTAAGGGGTTAGGAACTTTATCATCCGATGAACCGTGGAGGGCACGACCTAAAATTCTTTGAGGGCCACTCGCCCTAATATAAATTTGTAGGAAGAGAAGACGTGTTCATCCATCAAGAAAAAGTTGACCTTGTTGGTAAGTCATCTTGGACACTCATCCCCCATTCTAACATCAGTCTCATACACTCCTAGGGGATGAACTTTTTCCCCACTGAAACCCATCAAGGGGTGATGGTATGGGATAATCCCTGCACGACTGAGTCCTAAGGCTTTAAAGCACGACCAGAACATCACATCTGCATAACTACCTCCATCTACCAAGATCCTCGGCACCTCGCATCCGTGTACCCTAGTAGTGATGACGAGAGGATTATCATGTGGCCCTAAGAGGCCCTTGAAGTCCATTCTTGAAAACCCCACTATCAGAGTATCCATATCAACTTTCTTCCTCTTCTCTGGCTTGGCCTCAATAGAGGTTGAATGCACAGCTTTTGTCACTACCTTGGCTTCAGCTACATGGGCCTTGCTGTCTGCGACTTCTAATCCTCCTCCTTCCAGGACCCCAGAGATCATTCCAACACCGAACAAGATCACATTGAGTCTTTTCACAAGGTCGTGGTCATCTCTTCGCGGGAGGTCAGGATCATCATCATCCTATGAAGAGTCATCTCTCCTGCTGGCAGGATCTTCACTTCATGCATCTCTTATCTTCTTTATGGGGTTTTCCCCTCAACCCCTCTTAAAGGCACCCTTGTCAACGTATTTCCTTAACTTTCCTTTTTTAACATTTTTTCAATTTCATCTTTTAGAGAAAAACACTTTTCGGTCACATAGCCATGGTCTTGGTGGAATTCACACCACATGTTTTTATTCCTCTTGTGAGGAGGTGCCCTCGACTTCTCAGGACATTTCAGGGATCGATCACTCTTTATCTCATTTAGAATGTGTTCGCAGCTGACCATCAGAGGGGTGAAATCAGTGAATTTTCCATTTGCTAGCCTCTTCTTCCCCTCCATATTCTTTTTCTGGTACTTACTCCCACTAGTGCCTCCTTTTTCACCTTCATATTTGGCATCCATCACCTCTTCGTCATTCATCACCTTTTTTGTTGTTTCCAGTAATTCAGCCATCGTCTTCGGGAGGTCTTCATCAAGCTTCCATAATATCTTTCCTTTTTGGAGTCCTCCAATGAGGGTTCTCATGGCTATACTTTCCTTATAGTCTTTGACCTCTAACTTTTCTTTGTTGAACCTGTCTATGTATTCTCTCAAGATCTCGTTCTTCCCCTGCTTAACATAGAGCAGGTGTGTGGTCTTCTTCTATGGCCTTTCTCTGAAGCAAAAGTTGTGGATGAACCGATCTGCTAACTGTTTAAAGCTTTCAATGGAGTTCTTTGGAAGAGAGGTGAACCAGACATGTGCAGCCTCGATCAAAGTGCTGGAAAAAGCATGACACCTCATCTCGTCTGATATGGAGTATATGTCTTCCGCTAATTGGTACATCTCAATATGATGGACAAGGTTGGTACTCTCGTCATACCTTAGGGTGACCACTAGTGGTTTAAACTTGGATGGCATTGGGAAGTTGACTATATTCGCCATAAAGGGTGAACCTATGGAGTATCCTCTTTGAAGAGGGTCCCCTCTTTTCAGGATATCACCAATTTTATCCTCCAACCTTTGGATCGATTCGTTCCACGGCCTCGTAGGGTCGTCTTGTCCGATGTTATCTCTTTACGCCTCTTGAGGGTGAAGTGAGGGTTTTGCTGTGACCGAACTTTGTCGGTTGTTCACTTCTCCCAGAACATCGTCACGTCCGTGGGGTCGACCATCTACTGCCTCTCTTTTGGACCTCGCAATACTCCTCGATCTGTACAATCTTTCCCTCAGGTCATTTACAGGGCCCAGCCTTTCGAAGGCAGACCCCATGCTCAGACGATCAAAAGTTGAGCCTCTCGGGCGATTCTCAGGATTTTACCTCCCACACTTCCCTTTTCTTTCCTGGATAGGTCGTATAGTATTGTTTGAGACCTTAGACGGCTCCCAATAATCTATGGGGGGCTCTTCCACCTCCAAATCATCATATCTATCCTCCGGGCAAGGGTTTCCTTACCTCCCCAGGCATAGACACCGGGGGTAAGCAACATCCCTCCACCGTTATGGTGGTGGTAAGTCTTCACTTGGTGCCTGGGGTGGTCCCCTGGCCCCATGCTGCCTTGGAAATACTATCGGAGTAATCATCTCCGGTGAGACTCCGGGTGGTTTCAGTATGTTTTGGCTAAGAGCTGCAAATTTCTCCTGCATAATCTGTTGACTTGATGCTAACGGTTTCAAGGCAGCAGCCACATCTTTCATCTTAGACTGAGGTGGTATTTGACTGGAAGAAGGTCCTACTCCACTAGTTGGTGGAGGAGGTGGTGGTGGTAACTCCGGTGCCATAAAGTCGTTTAAGCGATGAAGAGCTGGATGATCAAAATACTGATGAGCTTGAGTACCCTAATGGATCTCTTTCAATGGTGAAACAGATCCACACAAAGGGGAAGAACTGGTTCACCACCAGAGTCTCCAGTGAGGTCAAGTTGTATTAAGGAAGAGATAGCTTCTCGTTCCCACGGACGACGTCAAACTGATGATGCTATGATTCAGCACTACCAGGTAAGAAGCGAAGATCTCAAATAGTAGCAATGGCATCAATAGAGTTATATATGTGTATAAGTATATAGACGGGTATGCGTATAAGAGGAATAAAAAACAATGATGTATAGTGGTTCAGCCAATCAGACCAACATCCACTGTGAGTGTGTGATCCACTAATTATGGGCACTAATGGCCTTGGATACAATGCTCATAAGCTCACTCTCTCTCTACTGCCTACAAGCAGAGTTCTTTCTAGGGTTGCAATTATCGATCCCTTTACAAGGTTGAAGGTGACAAGTATATATAGCGCTTGGGGGAATAATGTACCCCCCAAGCATGCATTGTGCATGTGAATGACAATCTAGCCAATCCCATGTTGACACCTAGCTGTGCCACTTGTGGTTAATGTTGACATAATATTCCCTCACGTGAGGGGATGATATTGTTATAACGGCTTATTCCATGTGTTATATGAGTCCCATGTGCACTGTGCAACACGTCTCCCAAATCACGTGTCATGGTGATGTCACCCTTGGCTTATGATGTTTGGCCAAGGCTAAGGTTCATGTTGGCACCGTCTCTTGTTGAACATAGGCCTCATACTGTCGTCCCCTCATAGGGTTGTCCGGTCGTGATGATATTTAGCCTCATCCAGTCTCGTGGTCATCCAGCATATGATGAGGGTCGGCCTATTATAGGGTCGCTCGGCCTATGATGAGGGGTCGGCCTATTATAGGGTTGTCCAGTATATGATGAGGGGTCGGCCTGCTATAAGGTCGTTCGTCATATGATGAGGGGTCGCCCTGTAATAGGGTCGGTCGGCCTATGATAAGACCCTCGGTGTAGTTAGAGTTGGACCCTCGTTCTGGATGAGGATACCCTTGGCCAGACCGAGGGTGCCTTTAGTATATTTCCCTTCTTCAGTGAGACCCCGTATAGTAGACTTGGGCCCTCGTCATGGACGAGGATATCCTCGGCCTAGCCGAAGGTGTATTTTGGTATATTAACGAGTCTATATGCTTACTAAATTGTCAATACCCACGATAAGATAGTACCTCAAGGATTAAGTTTCCCTAATCACATCATCATTATTAACCACTCGCAAGTACCTAACCAGTGAACCTGATGTGTCCTTACCGTGAAATCAATTCTTCTTAGACATGCCACTCTAATAACCTAACTCCACAGTTGGCTTTAAACAAATCACATCTCTAATTCAATGCGTGCGATTTATCTTTATTAACATCTTAATAGGCCTTTCACATTAACAGGGTTGACCTAAAAGTACCTCATAATAGATAATGTGGTGTCTCCACTAATGCCCTACGCAAACACTCACAAATTACTAACACGTCTATATCAGAAGCACCGAGAACTAATAATGGAAACTAACTTGGTCACTTTCTACTTGGAAATTAATTACCATGCATGCTAATCTACTTGACTCCATTATCGAGAACATGAACCGAAATCTCCACCTGTTTGGCATGATCGATCCAAAATCAACACCAACGTCAAAGATCAACTACTGACCTCACAAAGTCACTCCTGAAAGGAACCTTGAACCTAGTGCTCAGATATTTTTGTAATGCCCGAGCCCATATTTATGGGTTACCCATGGGTCATCCCGATCCAACTTGAATGTTAGGTGTAAAGTGCAATGAAAGAACCTAAATAATGTTTCTAGTCTAGTTTTGTTTAATTAATATTTCACTTGTTTAGCATGCGATTCCAATTTATATAAAGCTACGTATAGGAGCCATGGGAATCATCCCCATAATCTAAGAATTCAGAGATACTACCATAAAATAAAAGGAATACTTACTTTTATAACACTCAAAGTATGGAATCGCATACAACTTTCCATAACAAAGGAAAGGGAATGAGCCGAATCCCCAGTGGAAAATACAACAATGTGACATAGAATCGAACGGCAGAAAAGAGACCATATATCATACCACCTACGTGCACAAGCAAATACCATATATATATATATACATATTCATATACTAATTCATGAATTCGTTTATTGTAAAACATTACTTGAGTTGATTAAATCACACTAACCATGTAAAAGACCCCTTTTTACTTGACATAACATTGATTTCCGGATTTAACGCACCCAATTAAACACTTAAGTAAAATAGCATTTGTTTAGGAAAACCACTTCATTTACCGAAATTTCCCATTTACTTACGCCAAATCCATTTTAGTATTTTCCTGAAAAAACGACTTTCAAAACACGCACACTCAGCATTAGAAAATACTTGTTTTTCTTTTTAAAATCTTTCACAACACACATTTTTGTTAATTATGGGTTAAAACCATATTAGGTTGCTTGATTATACATTAACCATCCCACTCATGTTATTAACTCATGCTTTACTTGGACTTAGTCATTTTCATATTTTTTGTCCAAATAATTTTTTCAAAACAGGAACATTTATCAATTTTATTTCACAAAGGTGGTATTTTCTCAATTTCATGGCATAACCATTTTCTTTATTAAGTTCCACTTTTATTCATTATATTTTTCTCAAAATACACCAATATCGCATACTTTAGCGGGCTCCACACTATCGAGGTTCCACTATATGCTCTATCTAGTGATTTTTGGTATTTCACCCCAGGGCTCCGGGCACTTCTTAATTATTTTCGATCACATCCGAGTTATTTTTTCATGTGTTTTTACACTTTTCTGTGTTCACATTATTCAACTTCTACTGGCCGAGGCCAAACCCGGGGACTAAATCCCCATAGTGTGTTATACTTAAAAATTGTCATTATATTATCCTTTACACATTTACGTTGATTTCATCCCGAAAATTACTTTCTTTTAGAACAATTTAGTGTAATGCCTATTTTAACATTTTTATTTTATAAAAATGTTCCACTTTATGTAAAATTTCTATTATATCCATTTGTTTCCAAACTTGTATTTTCCTCTATGTTCACAAGTGTTGTTTCTCAAAAACATTGTTAAATTATACATGCCAACTTCTTGAATGTTTTTACTCATTGTACACTTAGGAGTTTTTACACTGTAAGAGGGTAGTTTAGATAAGATGGAGGTGTAACCCCTTTTTGAGTACAGTAATGATAAGTTAAATAGAAATACTATTGATTAACCACGGGACATACAAACATGACTCAATGAAGATAGGCTCAATTTGAACTCCCAAATCTCTCGTGTATAACTCAGAAGGTAGTACTAAACTTAGAAATAACTTACCTATAGGGAGAGAGAAGTAAACACCCTAGATACACCTTGGCAGACAGCCAAACACACTAACCACCCATAAGAATCTCTTTCAAGTATTAAAAGCTTCGTAATCTATGACAATGGTGAGTGAGTAAACTCTCTGGTTTGAAATAAATCTCTCTGATGTATATTATCACTAGTAATAACTTCAGAACTCTTAAAAATATCATCATCTCCTCAGAGGTGGCTGGGGTCCTTAAATAGCCTCCCCACCATCCCCGAGGCAACTCCGCTATTAATACCGGTGAAAGACATCCATCATACTTTATGTCACAAATATTAAATACCTGATGCACTAGTTATCTCCACGTCATAAACATTAAATGTCAAGACATGCCTTTTGTCTAACCACTGTGTGTCAGGGGGGATGTTGTCACAGAGGTGGCTCACCAACTGTCAGATAGCCCTAAATACCATGGTGGTTTACTCAAGTACAGGTCTGACATTGCCTAGCTAGTTAGTGACATCAGATAAAGTGGATGTGACATTAAGTATAGGGTTGTTTGACTCACAACTCAACGCCCGATGGAACTCAAGGCTGCTCCCCCCCGAGGTTCCACAGTCCGGGTCCTTCGGTGTTTTACCAAGTGTATCTAAGATGGTCAGGACAATCCCCAATGGTGACTCACTTCTCAATATTCCAAACCAGGTCTCTCCAAAATTCCCACGGCGAGGTCATTCGAGAAAGCATGAAAACTCTCTCAGGCCCTTCCAAGCCTGGTCTCTCGTGAGTACCGTTCGACCTCACACATAATCATTATTCTCGTTACATCATTACAATCTTTATAGCTCATATTCAGTACAAACAAAAGATAAAATATGGCTAAGTAACACAACAAGCTAAAATATGAGTTGCCATGCTAAGCTGCCTCGCTGAGATGCCATGCTGAGTTGTCACGCTTGAGCGGCCTTGCTGAGTTTCCACGCTGCCTTAACCCCAGATACTGTTGTAAATAGGGGAATTATCCCTAATCTCATGATTACCTTCAAGCCCCCTCTACATACACTTTCCAAGTTTAAAATAACTTTATCTCATTACTTTCATTATCAAAGAAATCATTTGGCAATTTAAAGACAATGTTACAAGAAAAATATTATTTTCCTTTAATAACATGTGTAGTCTTGAAAACAAACACTTATCACATTTTTCACATTTACTACCACTCTTTAAGGTCTGAAATTTCTATTTTCTTTGATTCAAGTTAAACTCATTAAAACATTTATTAAACTAGTTCATAACTTATTGTCAAATTATTACGAGTTTATATACATGGGAAGAGGGATTTTAAGTATAAATATCCAAGAAAATGAGTTTAACACATGATTTATTCAAGAAATTTCATAATACTAGAAAAAAGATAATTTTCTAGACTTAAAGACATTCTTGTTATTCAAAACCTTAATAAATGTCTAAGTTCATAAATATCCCATTTTTACAAGAAAACTTCAAGACTTGTTTATAAAATATCTCAACAAGATACATATTATTTCAAACATTTTATTTCATAAAATGTTTAACACTAAGCTTTCTCAAAAATATATCATTTTATCAAAACCTCTGAGACCATTTGTAAGCCGTTTCACATATAACACGAGAAAATAGCTATCTTGAAACATGCATGCATTCTACTCTTATAAACTCTAAATACAAGGACAAAACTAAGGGAAAAGAGCTCTCAAGCTTAAAGAGTAGAGTTTCCCACCTCAATAAAGCTCTAAAATTGTATGAAAGAGGAAGAAGATGATGTCAACCTCCCACCTCCTAAGTTGGCCTTAAAGAGGTTGCCAAGCTTTACTAGCTTCCTCCTTGAAGGCTCCATGAAAACCCCCTTCAAACTACATAATTTATTCTTATTTTCTTCTCTAAAAATCCCCAACAACATGTGCATAAATATATATATATATATCTTTCCTAACATGTGGTGCATATGGGGTTTTAGGCTTATATGTGAAAGAATATAAGGTAAATGTGGTTGTTTAGGGTGGAGGAGTGGTGGTGCTAGGGTGGTGGTGGAGGATCTCTTAAGAGCTAAAGAGAGAGAAAATATAATTGGGTTGGGTTAAAATGATCCAAAAAATCACTTAAATGCCCCAAAAAAACCTTAAAACTATTAACCTTTGGTCCACCAACACCCTCCCAACGATTTGATCTTCTTCATTAAGAGATGGACAACTCAAATGATCCAAGGGTCTATATTTTAACAGCAATTTTTGAATCTCAAAATTCTAATTTTTTTGCCATCTCGCACGAATGATAATGGACCTCATTCGTAGCACAACATAATCTCCTTTAAACGAAGTTTAAACGAGCTTCTAACGATGGTGGAAATATGAACAGGTGATTTTTTGTTCGATGGTCATTTGAAGTATTGTTCTAACAAGATTTAAACCGCATTCAAATGACCAAGGGTCTCATTCAAATGACTCTAACTTTTCTCCAAATTAAATATAAGTCCATTCTAATCTAATTAATTTCATTAAGTCCACTTTATTACCAAACTTTGACCTATAATTCATCTTACAAAGTCTAAAGCCTAATTGAGTCACATAAAGTCACCAATTCATACGAGCACGGTCAAAACCATGGGGTGGTTGTTACATATTTCCTCCTTATATCTCTCTTTTCCTTTATGTTTTGTCTTATTTCGTGAAAAAAGTGGGAGATAACTGGTGTTTGAAGTTTCTTATGAGTAAGTGCATAGGAGGATAACTTGATTCTTATTAATGAGTGTTTTGGGGCGATATAATGGTTTGGATTAGATGATCCATGTATCATGGTATATTATTTTTTTTCTCATGTATCATCGTATATTTTTTGTTTTCTTGATGTTTGGAGGAGATTTTCTATTGCCATGTGTTTGATTATCTCCTTCATAATTGTATGCTTGTTTGACACATGCTTTGATTATGATCTTTGGGGGGAGTTTTTTATTTGAATATATATTTGATTAAGGGGAGATTTATTGTATTATGATTCATTTATCACATTATTCATATTTTTTATATTATCATTTTTGGAAGGATTTTCGAGTAAGAGGAGTTTCTTCGTTTGCATGTCTGGAGTATTATTCCTTGTTGTTGAGATTTTTGGAGGAAACCCCACATTATTTGGAAGTCCAAGAGCCTACATTGTATTACTGAGTCAGTTTTATGAATTTGTTTATTGCAAAAAAATTCTCTCATTATATAGCTAATTTGGAGTGAGGTTTGCTTGTCGTAATCATGGCATTTTGTATTTTTGGGGGTTTCTCGCAGAATAGCCAAAGAGGGAGACTAAAAATGTAATGTTTTAATTATATATTAGTTGGCTATTTCTTGTGATAAAACATTTGAGTCATGCACTATGTCAAGCCCAAAATCCTTATACACTAGATGAGTGAGAGTGCCCTTGTCCTTTACCTATAAAGAATGAGATTTGAAGACATAAAAAAAACTCTAGTTTGAATCCATATGTTGTTGAGCCAAAAGTATATCCTTTTAGGGAATTGATTAAACATTGGCTATTGCACACACTCGCGGATTTTAAATTGAGAGAATTTTTCATAAAAACTTAGTTTTGAAATATACCTTTTGAGTGATGTATTTGTTTTATGAAAATATGATAAAGGCTTATATTTAAACTTTTCTTTTAAAAATGTTTTTAAGGATTTTTGTATGGAGTCCTTCGAATGATGGAGTTTTTAACCCATTCGAATGGTAAGCATGGATTTGGATAAATCGTGTGAACAGTTGACTTTTTCCATGTGCGCACGGCCCTTGGTAATTTTTTATTTTGGGGAAGACTCACGAAAACCGTGCACACGACGAAGTTGGAATTTGAAAATTTCTTATGAATATCCTTGTTTCCCTCCAATTATTTAAAACTCTTTTCCTTCATTTCAAAATATATTCTCTTGAGAGTTTTTCATGTTTAATGGCTTTATTTTCTCTCTCTAATTAAAATTTGAACATTTGAGTTAAGAGTTTGTGAGATTTTGAGATCTTCATTTGAGAGTTAATTTGAGAGGTTTGTATCAATACTTAGCATGGTTTACATATGAATTCCTAATCATTCACTTGATCTATACTCCGAAATCTTAAATTCGGGTGTTTTTCCATTGAGAAGTGGGGCATTGAGTGGATCTAGGGCGGAGAATGGAGTTTCATGCTCGAGAGATGGATTTCACTCGGATTTCTCATTAAAATGGGGGAGAACTGCGATATTGTTAGGTAAATTCTTGTGAGTGCAACTTGTCAATTTACCTTCTTGTATTGTGAAAAAAGAACTTTTCAAATTTAGTGAGATACTAAGTCACACCAAGGTTTTTTACGAATAGGTTGGGGTTTTTCTTTGTATACTCGATGTTGTGTGTTCTTTGTGTCATCTTTTATCATTTTTCATTTGTTATTTGTGTTTGAGTGTTTACAATTTAACTACATCACTTTAAGAATTTGAAAATGGCCTAGATCTAGATTCTAATAAAAATTGGGAATTTTTTTCTAATAACCTATTCAATTCCTCCAGGTTATTTTAGTGTTCACACTTTTGCGTTTTTAGAGTTTCAAGTGCTTGACGTCCCCGACATCTTTAACCTTTTGCTAGGAAGAGATTGTATACATCCAATAGTGTCATTACCCTCATCACTACATATGAAATTAAGGTTCCCTTTTAAAACAGAGGTCATCACGATCCAGGGGGACGATGATTGCGCCACAGTCTCCAACACCGATAGTATTCCATTCTTAACACCCACCACGACAGGAGCGACATTTGCCTCATTAAGTATTGAGTCATCCCACATGCACATATGATAGAAGAGGATTCGGTTGTTCACAATGTAGTTTCTCGAATCATTTATAAGATGGGATACATAGCACAATTAGAACATGGGAAGAAGCAACAGGGAGCAGCACTTGAATCCATCATAGTTATAGAACACAAGAGAAAAGTTAGACTTGGCAGCATCCATAATGTCAAAGCCCAAACACCCTATCTCAAAAAAACCCATCACGGATAGAATGTCCACTTTCGTCTCCAAGGGGAAGAATTTCCTTATCGCTAAGTCCCTAAGCCTTTATGGGACAAAACAAATAAATTCTTTCAAGTTGATACGGAAATCCTCTATGAGGAAGGACTATACAAGGATTATGGGAAAATCCACAAAGTCAAATATAATGAACTCAATGTCTCATGGGTCACAGAGGAGCAGAAAAATACTACCGAGTTAGAGCCCAAACAGGAATTGCCTACCTTATAAACTGACGAAACCACATTAGTCTCCATGATGGGATCTTTAGACTTAATCCCCCCATAACTCTTACATGCCCACCTCCATGCCTCACAGAAATACAACAAAGAAACGATGGTTGGTCAGCATACCTGAACTCGATCTATACTTATGTGTACCGTACATGACAAAGCCACCATCGAAAGTACCCGTTTTGGCCGAATATCAAGATGAAACCTCTTAACCACTTTGGGACTATCAGTGGAATAAGGAAAACTACCAATACTTACTACATGACTTCGCAAAGGTCATCCCCTACATTGACCCCATGATGAGCCTAACTAATGACCATATGGAAGCATTTGAGGAAAAGATATCTATAAGAGAAAGTTTTATAATTGCTCATTTTATTTTTAATTGGCTTATCCCATTACACCCCATTGTACCTTCTTGACTACTTTCACGTTTTCGAAGAGAAAAAGTTAGTGAAATTTGGAATATTGAAGATCGTTGGTCACAACATCATTTAGAAGAGTGAAGAGGTGGTTTGGTAAAGACTTTAATTATCCATGTGTTATTTTAAAAGAGTTTTCATTTTAAAGTTTTCATTTAAAGTTTTCATTTAAAGTTTTCAAAAAAAATTAAAATGATTTCTAAATATTTCTTTTGAAATTTTTGCTAGTTCATTAGAATGACTTGAAATGTCGTTCGAATGAGTTTTCATTGGTTGTTAGAACGAGGTTCCTTTATTAGAATGAAATCTGGAATGTCTCCTTTTGGGTATGCTCGGGAATGTCATTCGAAGTATCATTAAAAGCATGATCGAATGAGAACGGGTACTTCGTTCGAACGAGATCTCAATTCATTCGAAAAAGTACGAGATTTTTTTATTTTTAAAACATATTTTTCCAAATCTGTATCGCTTTGAAACAACTTTCCCTATAAATAGAGTTGCAGGATTAGACTTTTCTCTAAGGAATTTTAGAGTTATTTTTGTGATCAAACTCTATACCTTTTTCATCCAAACCCCTTATATCTTTGAAGATCACTTTTCCAAATCAAGAAAAACATAATCAAAGTTTTAAAACCCTTGTAGAGATTTTCTTGACTGCTGAATTAGGTAGTTAAGGCTCTACTACTGAAGAGGAAAGGAATTGAGATTACTAAGGTTGATTGGTGGATACTGAGGCAAGTTCCCCTTGATGTGGGTAGTGCTGGACTGTACGGTTTTTTGTTGAAGAATTGAAGACTCTATTGCATTATGCTTAGTGGATCTAAAAAAAGTCTCTAAGTCATCAAGTGTATGTCTTTCCTTAAACTATGTTAAAATTAAAGGTTTTTGCCCAAAAGGTATTTTTTCTTAAATTCATCTTCTGCTAATTTCGTTTAGAATTTTCCTTCATAATATTATTTGCATGATTCACTAAATTAAATCAAGATAAAATTTGGTAAAAAGTTAATTTTTGTGTGTGGCCTCAGATACAAGTAAATTCGTATATCCCTTCATTTCTCAAATAAGTATCAAACCTGGTTACTATAATTTATTATGTGATCTTTAAATTTAGGATTATATGGATAATTTCTAAAATAGGAAACGAATTTTTTATGGGTCAAATTATGCATATTGAAAAGCTAGAATGAGGTCTGCTTTAAAATCAATTGACGAAATGGTTTCTCTTGTGTGTGAAAGAGGGTAGACACCACCTACTGTGACTAATGACAATGTTTAAAGTCTTAAACTTGTTATTGCTTGGATAGAGGATGATTTTAAATGGAGTAATTTTAACTCCCGCGAGTTAAGTGTAATTTATGGAGCCATCACCCCTGGCGAGGTATGTCATGCCATGATGTACACCACGTCTAAGCAAGCGTCGGATACTCTCTAGCTCACTCACGAGGGTAATTAAGTAACAAAATCCCACCACACAATTTGAAATAATCACTATGCTGGAATATGAGATTTTTTATGATTTTTATGCTAGATTATCTTATATAGTCAATTCTAGTTTTAATTTGGGTGTGAGAATTCCTGAGATGCAAGTTGTGAAAAATATTTTGATATCCCTTTCACCCCTCTTTGTTCCTAAGGTAACTAACATTAATTCATTGAGAATTTTATATACACTTAGGTTAGAATAACTCGTAGGAGATCTTCAAACTTATATAATTGATATTTTTCCTAAGACTATGAAGCCAAAGAAAAAAAAGATTGCTTAGAAAGTTAAATCTAAAAATAAAGAGGAGGTTTCGTCTTTCTCCGAGTACGATTTTGATCTAAACGATCTTGATCTTTTGCAAAAAAAAATCAAAAAAATCTTAAGCTAAGAAAAGAAAATACTTCCAAAGAAAACAAAAGTTTTGAGAAAGATAAAAAGTTTAAATCAGGCAAGAGAGGTTTTGAAAAAGTAAGGGAGAGTACCCTAACAAATATAAGGAGAGGTTGTATGATTGAGAGGGTAAAGGTCACAAAGCTCGCGAGTGCGCTATAAGGTTATGGAGACAAGGCAAGGGTAAAGTTGCCTTCAATGCCACTCTTAGTGATAGTGATGTCGAGTCGGTGAATTTCGATGATGAATCACTGCATGGACTTAACCTCATCGCATTCATGGATAGTCATGTTGGTACATCGAGTACGTCTCACAACGATAAGGACATTTCTACACATGATGACCTTAACATTGAGTTTAGTCATTCCGAAGATAGTAAGGGAGATTAAGTTTTGAGTGAGGGTGAAAGTGGACAACAATTTTCTTACACTGAGTTCTTTAAAATGATAAAGAAAAAGAAAAATTTGGCGCATAGGGTGTTAGCTTTAGAGAATGAGTTAAGAGATCCAAGAGAGAGAGATTCATCTGTGAGAGTTTCTTTGGGGGAGAGAGTCATTTTAGTTGGAAAGGAAAATGTTGACTTGACCAAAAAAGTTGTCGGTCTTACAAGAGATCTTTAAGCTTCATTGGAGACTGGTGAAAAACTTGAATCCCTTGTATCCTAACTCGAGAAAGATATCGAAGGTTACCGAAAGGTCAAGGTTACCATAGAGAATACATCGAATAAGGTAGGAAAGATGTTATGAGATCCTTATTAGGTTATATGAAGAGGCAAGGAATAGGCACTACACCAAAGAGGGCTATTAGTAACATACCTATTTTATGATTACTAATGCTACTATACCATTACTATGCGTAACATTCTTATAGCGTTAGTAATAACTTTTAAGTTTTACTAATATTATTTAGTATTTAAAAAATAAAAGGAAAAACCCCTCAAAAAGACCTCACCCACACTTCTCACAATGATCTACTCAAAAATAAAATCCTCAAACTCTCTCTCTCTCTCTCTCTCTCTCTCTCTCTCTCTCTCTCTCTCTATCTATCTATCTATCTATCTATCTATCTATCTATCTATCTATCTATCTATCTATCTATCAATCTATCTATCTATATATCTCTCTACCGTCGGACCTCCCTCATATTGGAGCCTTCTCACGCTATTTTCCATCGAACTTCCCTCAAAAATACCTCGGCGTTAAAGCCTTCTCAAATCTCTCCCTACCGTCGATATATTGTTTTCATCCAACTAACATTTAGAAAATATTATTTAATATTTTTAGATTTACTTCCTGGTATACAAGTGTTTTGGGTTTTAGTATCAGTATGGCGCAGTGAATACCAAATATTGTTATGTATACATAAATTTCCTAAATGTAATTGTAAATCTTTGTAATTTATACATCAATTTTTACGTACACATCTTTGGTTTGTATAGTTTAGAAATTACACATTTTCTTACTGGTATTATTTTGATTTTTCCCCTTTATTACCATTTCTAGTGAGTACTCTTCAATTTTGAGCATATTTGGTGTACTTTGAATTCTAAATTATTTGATTATTAAGAACAAGTGAGCATGTTGTTTGTTTATTTTAAATATTATGTTATTTCTATATAGACTAGTTAATGTTTATTTTTGTCTCCTTTTGATGATAATAATTTTGAAATTGAGAGATTTCCAATATTTTGATTCACCAAATTAAAGATTAGGTTGAAAAATAATATTAGTCTACTTTTTTTATGAATTTGCCTTTATTTTCTCCTTATTTTACTGTCTTAAAAAATTCACCACTAGTTTGACAACAACTTGATTACCCTTTATTAAATTTAAAACGTGACTTGTTGGTTTTCTTTATTATTAGTGTGGTTTCGTTTGTGTTTTGACTATCACAGTTCACCACTGCCGTCGCATTCATCATTGCCCACCCCTTCCTAGAGTCAAACAATAATGCACCAGCGTTAGAGCATTCTCAGAGAACCTTCTCCAGTAATGTTTATCAAATGCTTATTGTTTCTACCATTTGATTTTGATTTGAGTTTGATTGTGATTAGGGTTTGATTTCATAACTAGAGCTTTTTTTTATTCCGATTCGGGTTTGATAATAAGACCTCTTCTCGGATCGTTTTTCGATTAGAGCTCTTCTCAGATTGTTTTTGTTTCCTACTCAGACCTCAGGTAACTCCTCTTGTTTCTATGTTTCTCAATGACTTGTCTTTTTCTATGCTTTGATTTGAATTTGGTTTTGATTTGGACAAGGGTTTGATTTCTTAATTAGGGATTGGTTTGGTTTGGGTTTGGATTGGATTTCTTAATTAGGGATTGGTTTGGTTTTGGTTTTGGTTTTGGTTTTATCTCCTCGCACAAGAGGTATTCTTATTAATCTAAGCCATCACAACTTTCTCTGCTTCGTATAAATACATGGGAGTAGAAAATTGTGTGGCATGTTTCAAGTCAGCTATTGAGTTAATTATATAAAATCATTTGTTCGAATTTTTGTTAATGAGTTCAAGAAAGTTACCGAGCTTGTTAGAGTATTGGTTGAATGAATCATTGTTAAAAGTTAGATATTTTTAAAAGTTAAAAGTCAGTGGTTAGATGTTAGATATCTATGTTTATCTTATCTAGTACATCTAACAACAAATTGAATGTATCTTGCATTATCAAATATAGCCACATTATATTACATGGTTTAACAAGTGTAAATGCTATAAATTCTTGCATTTTGGTGAAGTGTATCATGTAAGTTCAAAGGTGCATACTATCTTTTATATGAAATATTGATGTTTTTTTTAGTGCATAATGTCCCAAATATTGAAGAATTTATGGATGAATGAGAGGAACAGAGTAAGCGAGGTTTACATAAATGGAGTAAAATCTTTCCTTGATTTTACAATTGCAAACAATGAACATCATCTCTTGAGATTTCCATGTCCATGTGTTAAGTGTCGAAATAAGAAGCGGTTTAGTGTGTCTGATATTAGGAGTCATTTGATTTGTCATGGTATAGACACAAAATATTCTACATGGGTTTTACAGGGTGAAACAAGATCCTCGAAACTCTTCGGATCACGTTATAGAACCTATTGATTGTGAAGGACAAGTTAAAAATGATGAGGGCATTAAGAATGAAAGGCTTCTAGACTTAGTTGACACGTGTTACGGAGTGAACGAATAGAATTGTGAAGAACCTAACTAGGTAAAAAAATCACATGTTAATAATGAAAAGTATCAAGAGTGAAATAGATTAGCAACTGAGAAATTATACCCTTTATGTGATGGTCCTAAGATTACTCTCTCTATAATTGTGGAATTGCATAATTTAGAGAAGTATTCTGGTTAGTCTAAAAATAGCATTACCACTCTATTGTCGATTGTAGAAAGGTGTCTTCTGAAAGAAGTATTTTGGTTGGCGTAAAAATAGCATAAAGGGTAAAAATAGCATAATCGCTCCTCACAATTGTAAAAAGGCCTAAAAATAGAAGATTTTAAAGAATTATTCTGGCTGGTCTAAAACACTTTACTAGAAAAGTATCTGCAAATGAAGAGAATGATGGCAGACTTAACGATGAAAGAAAACTACATTCATGATTATGAGAATAATTGTGGTTTTTACTCGAAATAGAATGAAGATTTAGAAAAATGTCCTTAGTGCGGGAAACTAAGACATTTAATGACCACGACTGAAGGAAAAAGGGTACGCAAAAAATTGACGAAAGTATTGAGATATTTCCCTTTGATTCCAATGTTAGGGAGATTATACAATGTACCTTAGATAACGCTATGTGGCACAATCGAGCAACAAGCTCATTGGTTAATTAATGACAACCTTTTGATTCATCCCAATGGATAATGTTAAAAAGCATATGGCCTGTTTTGCTAAAGAAGGGCACAATGTTTGGCTTTCTATAACTACATATGTGTTCAATCCCCGTGGTATAAAATCTAGTAGTTATAGTTGTTGACTAGTTACGGTTGCACCTTATAATGTGGACCCATTTTTGTGCTTGAAACGTGAGTTTTTAATATTATATTTGTTTACTCCTGGGCCTAAGGCACCGGGTCAAGACATAAACATTTTTCTTCAGCCGTTGGTATAGGATAAGTTTCCATAACTTTGTTATGGAGAAACAACTTGAACTCATTTGGACCGTTCTTTATACTTTTGCATCAGATCATTCTTGAACTAATCTGGAATTTGTCATTTCCTACACAGAACTTTGTAAGTTTATCTTCAAGCATTTATTAGTTAATGCATTGTTTTTTGGCCTGATATTAATTTTTCTCGATACTAATGCACTTATCTTGTATAGGTTCGCATTGACCATACAAAATCAGATCTTGAGGAACTAATAAGGGCCTTAACTAAATATTGCAAGAAATACAGGTTAATAGTAATTCAAAGTGCATTACTTGATATTCTGAGCCGCTCTATTTAATTCGACGGCATATATCTAGTTTTTCTTTTATTAGACCGCTTTGTTGGATTCGACATAATATATCTAGTCCTTCTTCAATCGACGTAATACATCTAGTCCTAATTTGACAAAGTACATGAGACCCATATACTACTTTGCTTCCAGTCTGTACCAATACTTATGAAATTTATCTCTATGTGTGTGTATCTCGGTATTTGTGTGTCCAGTAGACTAATATGTATAATCTTTGTGTATGTGTGTGTAAATAACAACTGCTTAACTATCTTCAAATAATTATCATTCATGTTAATACGGTACTCATACATGTTATATTCAACGACGTGTGGCTTTCAAAGAGATAGCGTTGCTTGATTGAGACAAGATGTTTCCATTTTTTACTATTGATTTATTTTTTATGAGAAAAGTGTTTCATTGACTATGGTTTGGAAAAAATAGAATTCATATAAAAAAAGGTTTTTAAAATTACAAAATAATGTACTCCAAATAATGGCAAAAGTGCCATCGCATAGTCCCCTCATTCATGCTTGAATGGGCCACACACACACACATACACATGTGCGTGTGTGTGTGTGTGTAAATATGGTAAGTAGTTTTAGTGGATAATATGCTTGAATGCCTTGAGGCTATAGCAAAAGCCATTTGAGGCTATGGTTTCGCAAAATACCCTTGTGTCTACAGTCTAACCTTTATAATCCATAGCCTCTCTATGAGAATACCCTTGAGGCTATAGCCTAAAAAGGCAAATTCAAACATTATTCAGTAGGTGTAATACATTTAGACTTGACCTATAAGAGGATTTGCTCAAAAGTGGTCGTGCTCAAACTCGAATCTGCGTTCTCATGCTTGGCACTGACCTTTTAACATTTTATTAAACATTTTCCACTGCTTCAACAAGTTTATTAGCTAAACTAACACCATTGAGATGATTGTGGTTTTGATTATTTAAGGACTATACTTGTTTATTTGCACAGGCTATGGAGACAAGTTTTTTTTATTTATCAGATAATGGTCTTCTTTCCTTATCTTTATAGCAGATACCAATCATATATAAAGTGTGCTTAGACTTGAATATGTTCTCAACCCACTAATATGGATTTTGTAGACACACAACACCAGTTCCATGGAAGTGAGAGTTATTTGGGCTTCATATCTTTCATTCCTCTTATTGAGCTTTATGACCCGGTAGAGGTTTTCTCGTGAATTATACATTTTTTATCGAATTTGACGTTGATGCATGCAAAGTTAATGAATATTGGGCATACGACTCAAAGAAGGAGACTGGTTATGTTGGACTTAAGAACCAAGGATCAACTTGTAACATTAACTCTCTCCTTCAAACTTTGCACCATATTCCTTATTTTAGAAAGGTTAAAATGCATTCTCGTGTATTTATCATGTTCCTAATTTAGAGAAAATATATGGTGCTCGCGGTGCACCGCATGTTGCACAAACTAATCATTGAGGTATATTGAGGAAATCCTATGTGGTTGTTAATAGAAGACACTATTATTTAGTCCCTTAATCCTTTGTGTTTGTCACTAATTGGTGCAGGTCCACAACATAGACATGCTACACGGTGCATCATGAATCTTTCCCTGATTTGTGTCGTTCTTGAAGAAATATCTATTTTTGGACCTTATGTATATTGGAGTGTGTATCACATGACAACAACAGAGAATGATATGCTCTCAGGAAGCATTCCTTTGGCTCTACAGAGTTTATGTTATAAGCCCCAATATAATGACATCAATGTTGCAACAAAAGAATTGATTAAATCTTATGGATGCAACACATATGATTCTTTCGTGCATCATGACGCCTAAGAACTTAACAGAGTTATGTGCAAAAAATCTCGAATATAAAATAAAGGTATGTTTCTTTGACAACTGCAGTATTTAGTTTCGTGTTTTTTTCTAATTACCCCTCTTTTGGTTTAGGGAACAGTTGTGGAAGGCACAATACAAAAGTTATTTGAAGGGAACCATAAAAATTACTTAGAATTCATCATTCTGGACTTCAAATCCATAAAAAAAAGAAAGTGTAGACACCACATCCTATTAACCTCCTAAGCACCTCCTTAGGTCCCCAACACCCATCCCTTCACCATAAACTCTAGGTAATACTCTGAGTACAGATCAGGAGGCCACCGGGTCCTCTCGGGAATCGGTTGACTCTGTCAACTCTCCAAGCTGGTCAAATCACAATGAATCTTCAAAGGATCTTAATCCCCTTTCCAATGGTCCAACTCGTGCGTGAATCGGCCTTAATGTTCAAATGGACGATCCATTTAACTTCGAGTACCAATGTGGAGGCCATTGGGAGCTCTCGAGACCCATTTGACTCCAATAAACTCTCCAACCTAAGTGAAGCTCAATAAATCTTTGAAGGGATCTTAATCCCCTTTTAAAAGATCCGTCTCGTACGCGAATCAGCCTTGCAATTTGCACGGACAATTCGTTTTACTTCGAAGGGTCATTAGGCGCTTTTGGGCCCCGTTTGACCTTAGTTAATTCTCTAAACCGAGAGAATCTCAATGAATCCTTAAAGGTATCTCAATTTCCTTCCCAACAATACATCATATGCGCTAATATTTCTTCCGGTTCGGATGAATGACCCATTTTCCTCCAAAAACCTCTCATTTGGGAACTTTCAAGCCCCAGTTGACTTCGGTAAACTCTTGAACCCGGGAGTTCCACAATGGATTCTTAAAGGAATCTAAATTACCTTTTCAATAGTCTTCCCCATGCGTGATTCGACTTACAGTTTTCATTTTATGTCCGTTTGTTTGAATAACCCCTTCCAAACTGCCTATAGGCACCTTAGGAACCCTGCAGGTTGTCCTTTTCCTTGCCTAGTAAGGCAGGCCTTATGCCGAGAGGCGGACCAGGGTCAATGTCGATCAGCACCCCCCTTAGACCCTATAAAAATGTCCATGACCTCACCCTACCAAGCACAACCTAGAGACTCCTCTCAGAAAATCAAAGAACATTCCCTCGTAATCAAGGCCTTTCCCTTTCCCAAAAAGTCCTTTTTCTTAAATTTTCTTACCTCACCCCTGTATCTCACTTGGTAATTCACATCAACACTCTGCATCACTTCCATACCACTTTAATAACAACACACTTGCATTCTAAAGTCAGTAACAGACATTTAAAAGGAGTTCCATTTCTTAACCCCTTTCTCTAGTTTATCCATTTTTAAGTGTTATTCGTCTTATTTCTATTTTGTTCTGTTATTTCATTATATCATGCCCACTAATCTCTACTCTTTATTAATAGTATTGCACAAAATCTATTTTCATAAAAATCCCAAAAAAGATAAAAGGATGCTTTACCCGTAAACTCCAAAAGTGGGACTTCCATTTTTTTGTCTTCACTCTTGAAACACCTTTTCCTAGCATACACATAATAGGAGTCCCACATTTGGATTTATGGATTGAACCCCACCCATATGCTATTTTCAAACTACGTGGACTTTGGTGCCCCTTGGGCTACGTAGGCATTTTGGGTCAATCTTGAGATTCAAGTCCTCTCTTTTTCATTTTATATATCTTTTATATCTTATTATATATATTTTTGTTAGTTGTAGACTTTTATATACTTGTGTCACATCCGATGTACACATTCTCTCTTTCATAAAGATTTGTGATTTCGGTGAACATTTATATCATATTTTTATCATTATTTTCATGTAAACTCCTACAGATGAGTCTGCTCCTTCCCTTCCATGACGCGAGTTGACGGATTTCATTCTCCCATTACTAATATTATAAACATGTACACACACATCACATAGTCGAAAAGGATAAGACTAACATTATCCCATGAGATAACGAAAGGTAATAATGGGTCACTAACACCTTCCAATTCCGTAACTTAGTCCCTATACCTTTGAACTAGGTTTCGCGAGCATCAACTTGACATTGATGTCATTGCCTCAAGGCGACGACATTCTTTTGTCTATTTTGTGAAAAATAGGATGGCAACTCTATCTCTTCATGTTACCCCCATTCGACGATGGCCAACTCCGGAGGAATCCGACCCCGGATGACCACAGTGGCGACTCTGCTAGGGACTTTTATTAGAGACTAGACTCTATTTCTACATGGGTGTTATTATTTTCTCTCCTATTTTTCTACATGTGTGCATATGCTCCTGCTTATATGTTCCCTTTGTTCCTTTACTTATTTCATTTATATGCTTATCTCATGTTTATCTCTACCATGCTCTCTTATCATGTATATGTTACTTTTCACTCACTTACACATGCTCACTTCACACACTTCTATATATTTTCCATGTTCATTTTACTCACTCGCACTTTTATGTATTCTCCATGCTCACTTCACACACTTACACTTGTATGTACTTTCGCTGCTACTCACATGCTCCACACACCACTTGTAGAGTATCCATGCTAAGCCTCACTAGCACACACCCACATTTCTTTCACTTGTATATATCTCCATACTCACTTATATATCGCACACACCATTTGTAGATGATCCATGCTTAGGTTCACTAGCACACACACTCACTTGTGTATATTCACATGATCACTCACATTATTCCTATGTCACTCTCTCACCTTATACATCTCACTCACTTTTATATACTCACATGCTTCCCTATTACCATGATTAGTGTAGTCTTTATGCTCTATTCTAGATTTATTTTTCATGCAATTTGTATATTATCCCTCATAGTTGTAGTACTCCCTTACTTAGAATAAAAATAAAAATAATCTCTCCATAATATACTAATTAAGACTCGTGCATTTTTTCACACTACATCAGCAAAGCGTAGCAATATCGACCAAAATTTTGTCCCGTTACTAGGAGGTCACTTCGTGAGGGGTGCCGGCTTCACTGGGGCGCAGTCAACCTAAGCAATATGATTCTCATATTCCATTGGTCTCGTACCTTCGTTGTATGTTGAACGCTTCCCCCGCATCGTACCTCTTGACCGAACTCACGACGGGAGGTATATAGAAGGGAACTCATTTACGTACGTTGAGTATACCGAATTCTCTCTCACAAGTACCGTCCCCATAAGGTATATCTTTAGGCAATTCACGTACACTTAGGTATATCATATAGCTTGCCCACATGTACCAATGAATGATTTCCCTTAGGCAAGAGGTATATTGTGGAAGTCATACAAAAGGGTCAAACCCTTCCACTAACCCACCGCACATAGGTGTCAACCTTATGGCACTCATAATTTCTTTGTAGGTTACCATGCGAAACAATGTAAAATTTTCGGGTCGACATACTTCCCAAATTTTCACCCTATTTTGTACTTTTTTTAAAACAGGACCCTGTTCATGGGTCTGGAAATAAGTCAAACTATGTCTTATATTTTAAATCATATTTTCCCTAAACTAGGGTCCTGTCCAAAAAAAATTCCAACATTTAGGCAAATATAATACAAGTGAAAACCGAATGATAATAATAACTATGCTGAGATTTCTCCCTTTTTTCACTCTTTTCAAAAACCAAAAATAATGAAAATTTATTTTCCCTAAAATATTAAAAACTATCCCCTTTTCATTTAAAAATAAACCCAAATTATTTCTCCCTCTCTAGTCAATCGTATACCCGAATTTTGCCTGGCTTCCAATCAGTTTGGGTCTTCTGCCAAATCACCCTAAATCTCCACTGATTCTTCTGCTACTTCAACCAAATTTGGGATCAAACTCCACAAGATATTCATGGAGAATATTGATCAATCGTCGAATGTTCAGCCAAATCTGATATCCATCCTATATCCATGTAGTACCAAGACTGGTAGCCCTGAATTTGACCCTTCTACCCAAATTGTGCCTGTCAAAGCACCCATTATCCCCATAATCTTACCCAAACCTCTTAAAATTTCTCCGTCCTTTCTCCTGCACCCTATGTTCCTTACTGATCAAGCCCTATCGCTCCTCACAAGGGCCTATATTGTTGTTTGCACCCGATTATAGGGAGAGGCATGGAACTACCTGCTATAATAGACTAACTCCAAAAGTTCATGCTGAAATTACTCATCGAGATGTCCATAGACTACCAAAAATTTAGGGGCCTGTTCAAGAAAGCGTGAAAGTGGGCTCGAAAATCAGATGAGTGGGTGGTACATGTTAAGTAAGTCAGTCTAGATGACATTGTACAGATCATGGCCGATATATTTTGCAAGACGGGGGAAATATATATCATCTCTAAACGGCTCACTTCATTAAAACTTCACAGACGGCTAGTCCATTTATTTCTACAATTCCCCGCTAAGTGGGAAGACCTATATGATAAAGTAGTAGAGGTTGTCGAATGAATTAATTACACCTGACGGTAAGGCGCCGTCACCACCGGATAGGGGGATGAATTTGATAGCTCGGATAATGAATCAAATCATGAAGAAGCTAGTTCAGTTGCCAGTAGTTGTGGAATGATTTCTTTCGAAGATTTGCTGAGAGAAATCAATAAAGCATCCATTGATACCGAAGTAGATGAAACCACGGGGTTCTTATTCTTCCACACCTCTGTGAACCATATGACCATATCAGGGCGGTACTATAAAGATCCCATTCCTCATTCAATCGAAGTAGACAAAGGAAAGGGAGTTGTCGAAGAGATTCTAATGCCAGAAATGACCATTAAAGAAAGAAAATTCCTCGATCAGCTCAAGAAAATCCAAGCCAACATAACCTTATAAGGACTCTTCATGTCCTCTTAACTAAACCGAAATAGCCTGGTAAATCTCCTCATTGAACTCACAGTTTCTCCCCCTACTACTTATGAAAAAGCAGTGAATATGGTTGAATCCTTGACCTCTACCAAGCCCCTCTCCTTTTTTGAAGAAATCCCAAAATTCGGCGTTAATCACAACTATGCCCTTAACATCTCCGTCGAAGTTTTGGGAAAAATAGTCCCACTATCACTTGTTGACAATGAATCTGCTCTCAATGTCTATCCACTCATAATATTCAATTTCCTAGGGTTGAAAATTAGTGATCTCACGCCCACATCTACCGTCGTGCGTGCCAATAATAACACTAGTAGAGAAGTAATGGGTTCCATAAAACTCACACTAGGGGCTAGACCTATCAACCTTTTGACCAACTTCCAAGTCATCGATATACCCGCCTGTTTCAATCTACTCCTTGGTCGCCTATGGCTCCCCAAAATCCAAGGAGTATCCTCTTCTCTCTATCAGAAACTAAAGTTCTTCACTAAAGGCCAAGTTATCACCATCCTGGGGGATAACGACAACTCAGACAATACAAGCACCATCAATCCAGTATTAGATATTCAGCATGGAACCAATGTCATGCTCCTCTCTAGTTTCAAAATTTATCTGCTACCTGTCCCTGCAAGAGAAAACTTCAAAGATTGGGTTTGTCTAGAGCACAACTCTCAGACAATGTCCATGTAATTCAAATGTTCAAGAACATGCACTTTATGCTCGAAATGGGGCTAGGATGATGCCAACAAAGAATCCTTGATCCCATAATCCTTAAAGAAGCCTTTACCCCTTGTGGCATGGGCTACTAACCTTCATCGATTGAACTCAAAGCACTTCCCCGATCGCGATTGAAGAAAGGCTTAGAGGATGAAAAGATTGTTTCAGGGGATTCTCTAAATGGAAGATTTGTTAAGGAGGGTGGATACTTACCCATCTATGGATTCTCTGAACCATAGTATGACCCCACTAATAAGAAGATCAAACCGGGGTTGGAGATCTTCTTTTAAGACAACAACTCTTGGAATGAACAATGGAAAAGTAATAGTGGAACCTCTTACTGAGCAAACCATGGAAATTATCAAGAATTCTGAGGGAAGTGACTTCGAGGAATCCTTTAACCTACAGATACTAGGGTTGAGTCTCTACGTGATAACTAAGATGCCTCGTCGTCGGACCCATCCGCCAAGATCATAACTATTTATGCACCTCTCCTAAACTGGTATGCCATCTTAGTCTAGCCAGCTCAAGCTCAACCAAACCATATTGTTTATCCTATTCAAATATCTAAACATGTTTTTATCTCTCGTTTTCATGATGTAAATGTAAACTAGGCCTATTTTTACGAGGTTCTCAACACCATTTTCCTTTAAAATGAAATAAATGAGGATTTTGAGTTTCTTGTTGTGCCTTATATTAATTGCATTGATTCTAATTGAACTTTTAATGATGATGATTTTGTAAGTGAAAAATTCTTAAACGATATCAATAAGGAAAATAATAAATAAGATAATCGCATTTAAAGTAATGATGATGCGGTTGTTGTTATTAATATCAGTTCTAATATCCATCTGTGTGAAATTAGAATAGGGTCCACCCTTAATGAGTATGAGTGTGCGCAATTTGAAGAGCTACTGAAAGAATTTATGGATGTCTTCATAATCTCCTACGATGACATGCCTGACATTGATCCGAAAATATCTCAGTGTGAGATCTCGATATTCCTGAAATCCAAGCCGATCAAGCAAAGGTTGAGCAAACTTTGAACGGAATGGTCCCTCATAGTCAAAGAGGATGTAGTAAAACAGTTGAATGTGTGTTTCATTTGCGTGGTTGAATACCCTACGTGGCTCAAAAATATCGTCCCCTTATCAAAATCGAGAGGAAAGTCTGCATGTGCATCGACTATGGGGATTTGAACAAGGCATCCCCGAAAGATGATTACCCATTACCAAACATCGACAAGTTCGTGGACAATAAAACCAAACATGCCTTCAAATCATTTGTCGACAGATTTGACGATTATAACCAAATCAAGATGCACCCTAACCACCAAAACAAAACTACCTTTATCACCACCTCGGGAACTTTCTGATACATCGTCTTTCCATTTGGGCTCAAGAATGACTAGGCAACCTACCAAAAGGCTACCACAACCATCCTGCATGACCTTATTAACAAAGAAATCGAGGTATATGTTGACGACATAATCATCAAGTCCAAGACTTGGGAAGGTCACATTCCCTCCCTATGGAAGTTGTTCGAGCGACTGCCACACTACCAGATACGTATCAACCAGTAAAAGTGAATTTTTAGTGTCACTAAAGGGAAACTCTTGGGATTCATGGTTAGCGAGAAATTAATTGAAGTGTACCCGCCAAACTGAAAGTCATAGTCGAGATGGCACCACCTCGGATGGAGAAGGAAGTCTGAGGATTCCTGGGTAAACTGCAATACATCAGTGGATTCATCAGCCAACTAACCTCTACCTATGAACCCATCATCAAACATTTCTAAAAAGATTCAACCAAAGTCTGGAAAGAGTCCTGCCAAGAAGACTTTGAACAAATCAAGTGATACCTCACCCGACATTCGGTGCTCATGACTCCCCATCCAAGTCTCCCATTCCTCCTATACTTTAGTGTCACTAATATCATAGTAGGGACTTTACTAGCCCAATACATCGAGTAATACCTCAAGGAAAGAGTTATCTACTACACTGGTCTGGTACAAAGTCAATTACACTAATATGGAGAAAGCATGTGTCACCTTAGTCTGGGTTGCACAAAAATTACGACACTGCAAGCTTGCCTTTCCCATCAGACTAGTATCCTGAATGGATCCTATAAAATACTTCCTATAGAACCCGTTATGTCAAGTCTAATGGCTCATTGCTTGACGTTGCTAGGTAAGTTTGATATTGTATACATTACGCAGAAAGCCATAAAAGGGAGGGTAATTTTTGACTACCTTGTTGATTATCCTATTAAAGGAATCAATGTTCGGGTCTCGGAATTCCCAGATGAAGACATTATCTGGACCTCTCAGGAGGATCTCGGATGGAAGATGTTCTTAGATGGAGCTACTAACAAGAAAGGGTACAGTAATAGGATACTCGTGATGGCCCCTGATTACTCTCACACCCTCATTGCCATTAAGTTAAACTTATCTTGCACTAATAATATGACTGAGTATGAGGTATGCACCGCAGGCCTCAAGATTGCCCTCGATAAAGGTATCAAGCACCTAGACTTATATGGGGACTCTGCCCTTATTATCGAATAAATTCTCATAAAATGGAAAATCAAGGACAAGAACCTCCTACCCTTCCATGCCCACCTAGAAGAGATTACTTCCTAGTTCAAAGATGTCACTTTCCATTACCTTCCTCGCTCAAAGAACAACCTAGCTGACACTCTTGCAACCCTAACCTCCATGGTTATTATGCTTGACGAAATAACCTTGGCCCCTTTCCTAGTTCAAAAATAAGTTGTGTCCACCCACTATTGCCACATTGAGCTCATCACCGAAGAAGACTCTGACATGGTCGAGGTATGGTACTATGTCATTTGGCGCCTTCTTAACCATGGTAGGTATCCTCAAGATGCAGATAAGGATTGGTCGACCCTTTGTAAACTGGTTGCCCAGTACATCATCTATAACAAAGCAATTTTTAATAGAAACTTTGATGGAACCCATTTGCATTGCATAGCCGGAGCTTATATTTAAAAAATGATGTAGAAAATGCACAGGAAGGAATGTGGGGCCCATATGAACGGTCATATGTTTACTAAGAAGATCATCCGTAAGGGTGACTATTGGATTGCCATTGTTCAAGACTTCACTGCCTATGTTCAAACATGCCTCAATGACAAAAGTTTGTCAACCTCCAACACTTGCCTCTTTGGGAATTGTATAACATGACCTATCCTCATCCTTTTTCCACCTGGGGTATAGACATCATAGGGAAGGTCATTCCCAAAGCTTCTAACAGCCACGAGTTCATCGTGGTCGCCATTGACTACTTCACGAAATGGGCCCAAATCTAGTCATACGCGATGCTAAATGCCAAGAAAGTGGACAAGTTTATCAAAAAGGACATCATTTGCTAATACAGACTTCCTCGAGAGTTAGTATTCGATAATAGGCTCCACTTATAAGCCTAGGTCATAAAATTGGTCGACGAGTATGGAATTCAAAGGCACAAGTCTTCTCCTTAATGACCCCAAACTAATGGCACTGTCGAATCCGCCAACAAAAGCCTCAAAACCATCATCAGTAAGATGACCAGAATTTGTAGAGACTTGGTTAACCAGATCCCATACACCCACTGGGGCTACAACACTTCCATCAGAACATCTACTAGGGCTACCCCCTATTCTTTGAAATATGGCATTGAAGTAGTTCTCCCATATTAAGCTAGAAGTACCCTCTTTATGTGTCATGATCGAGAGCAACGTCAATGAAAAATATTGGCATCAGAACCTCTATGACAAACTCTCACTCTTGAATTAAAAGAGACTTGAGTCTCTATACCACATACTGGGGTACCATTTCCGGATAGAACAATCATCAATAGGAAAGTAAAGGACCATGGTGTCCAACAAGAAGACCTAATGCTCAAAGAAATTGTAGAACCTGGCTGGGACCCTAAAAAGAAGTTTAAACCTAACTGGAGCGGACACTAAATTGTGAAGAAAATCATGTCAGGTGCTGCTACTATGCTCACGGATCTCGACAGAGAAGAGATGGCGCGTCTAGTAAATATTGATCATTTTAAGAAATTCTACCCCCTAATACTAACTCTTGGGGTTCTACGACTCTTCCCATCCCCCTTTTATTCTAAAAAAATATCCATTTTGCTTACTCAGAACTACGTTGGAACTGATCCTATCAAAACAGTTCTTTTTAAAATGAAACTCGTGAAATCTTTAAAGCCCCACAAGAGGTACGTAGGCAGACCACACGACACACATAGAGGTCGTCCTTTCTTTTTCACAAAATAATATTGATTTCTAACCCTCGAGAATCGTAGTCTATGACATCATTTACATGAACAAAAGGATTATGTATGCCTTAGAGATTGAGATTGATAGTTCAAACATAAAATTTCATCAAAAGTCCATATGATTAAAATCACTTTTATATTCAAATTAAGGAACATAACCATTACATGAAATATCAATAGAGGGAGCCAAACAGACCACCATCCTTTTTACAAAACCAACCTACATTTCCCCTAACAACCTATAAAACCAACCTACCAAATCCCTGCCCAATAAATCAGCTTCACAGAGAAGTCCTAAAACATATCGAACACCTACACCAACACAAACTACCCTTAAATAAAAATCCAATCTTCATAAAATACTACCCTCAGCTGCCAGACGTCCCTACCTCATCATAATTGCCTACTCCCGGAGGTCACCAGATCTCCCACTCATCATTGCTGCTTTTTATACGATCCATGCAACGGTATGCCTTAACAAGATTCGTTGAAACCATAATACCTTCCTCCATGGTATCGAAGGAAACAAGCCACATGTGCCAAGTCTCCCCTTCTAAAATCTTCCCAACTGCCCCCTTTCGTAACCTTTTCAGATAAGCCCTAAACACATACTAACCCCTCCAACATATTGGGTGGACGGGTAGACGGTCGAAGGCTCTGCCACAAAGGTCTTAGTATCATCCGTAAAGACTGAGCCAAGTCCTCTACTAAGAACAAGTTGGTTATACGAGGAGGAACTAATGCTCCCACCCCACTTGGAGAAGAAGCCGCCAAGGAAAATAAAAGGAAGTCAGGCAAAGGCCAACCAGCTACACATACCAGTACTCTCCCAACTTCAAAATGGGATACAAGTCCCCCCACTATAGTACAGACCAGTGAAGACACAATTTTTGTTCTCCATTAACCAGTTAACCAATTCTCTATTAAAGGGACGAAACTAAAGAAGGACGAGATGAAGAAGTTAGGGACACCTGATAAGGGATACTCAGAAGGATGCGCTAAGTGAAACTTTTAAAAAATCTACATGAACATCATCATAGGGATCCCCCATATAAAGTCAAAATGACCCTTTTTCCAAGAATCAAGACCATTCATATTTCTCCGCCAGCACTTCCACTGCAGGACTACAGTGGTAAGACATCCGCTCTACTATCATGGCCACTTCAGTAACGATTGATACATTACCCATTACCAGCAACAACCTAGCAGTCAGGCCCAAGGAAACCGCTCTGGTAAAACCAACATCAGAGAAAATCCTCTGGCACATCGAGTTCATAACCATCGAGAGGGCGATATCCCCTCTGTGGACCAATGGTCGAGCCGCCGAGGGAGAGATATGAAGTAACAAAGCGAAAAACACTCGAGGAGAATGGGACAAATCAGGCATAGATTTCACTGCACTAGGGATAGAACTTAACATCGCTGAAAATTTCTTATAAGTAGGGCATGCCGCGTCTACTACAAACCATAAAACATAGTCTTCGAGGTACCAGAATTATACCGCCGCCTCCAGGAGATTCCAGTCTACAGCACAGTTGCACCATAAGGAGACTTAACGCAAGCTAAAGGAGTTATAATTGGCTTTATAAATTCATATGGCCTCCAAGACTTCAAGGTAAGAATAAAAGACCTCACACATTGTGAGATTCATTCGAGAAATAGATGAAAAACTCAAGAATAGAGAATGTGGATGGTGGTGAAGAATACACTCCCCCAACCCCATTTTATACCCAAAAGTCCTCACAAAAGGCAAATATCTCTAAATTTCATCAAACCCTCTAGCCTTCTAGTGTTCTAAGTATGAATAAAGTGCAATCAAAGCCAAAGGAGTGATTTGACTTGACCCTTATGCCGATAGACAGGACAATGGGTATGCCGATCGGGACCCCCTTTTTCCACTTTTGCCCAAAAATCAATTTTTAAAAGTTCTTACTTTGAATAAGTTAACCCCGAGTTATTCCTTTTTTATTACTCTCCTTTTTATAAAATAAACATCTTTTTCTTTAAGACCATTTTCATAATTATCTCTGTATTTGCAAATAAATGAGAAATCCCAGCTTAAAAGTAAAGTGCATGTAGAATATGTCCCTAATTCAAGAAAAACACCAAAAGAAATGAATTTTACATAAATAATCCTTCTCTGGTATTATTACATTTTTTGTAGGAACAAAAGAAAGAAATACAATAGGACACTGCCCCAACTCTCCAAAAACCTCTCTAAACTAACCTTCCCCATCGACGGGCGGTGGACCCTCCACTCTCGGAGACAGAACCCTCAACAGAAGTAGCTGAAGGCACCATTAGGAAGTGTATGACTTTTTCATGTAGGCAGACATAGACGTCATCTATTCCTTGATATTCTACTGCCAATTAGTCTACACCCGTACAGCCTACAAAAAGGAAGAAAAAACAAAAGTTGAGCAAGTCAGTAGAGTACAAAGGAAAATAAAGCGAGGGAACATGAAATAAAAAAGAATGGAGATAAGTATACCTCATGCAGGAGAGCCTCATCAGTAAGTCCCATCAACCCAATTACCGATGTATTAGGATAGTGGGGCACCCTCAACACCTCCCCACTTCTCAACTTGAAGTGATAAGAAGGAGGAGTAACCTAAAGAAGTAGATCCCCCTCCGTGACCACCATCGCACCACCTCTCGTGTTGTGGGTCGATGCCACCGGTGTGCTAGTACTCGTCCATAAAGCGATAGAAGGTGGAGGCATGTTCTCCACGTCATATATGCAGGAAGTCATTAACCAAATGGTCACGAAATCCAAGTAGTCATAACCCGCTTCCTTATTAGTGTAGAGGATGTAAGGCTCGCCCTACTTTAGGGGCGCCAATGGTGGTAACTCCACCTCCTCCACCACAATATGCCTCAGAACTCTCTCCCCAAGGTACCAGACATACCCAAACTTATGTTCTAGCAACCGTCGCATTTGCGTGTGCATACATGTAACCCCCATGGACTGCGAAGAAATACTCCTAGGGTAGAAGGTAACCTATGTCCCAGTAAAGAGTCAGTATCCACTAAAAATAAAGAGGCCAAGGAACTCAGGAAAAAGAAAAAAATAACTTGAACACTCGTGAGGTCATTCAGCAGCTTTCACACGTCATTCAAATATAAGGATTGGTTTGACTGTCTGTTCGACTTTTACCACCGGTAGATCCTTCAGAAGTCCCCTAAACTTCAGGGACTCTAACCCCACTTCTTGCCCTATCACCTCATAAAACCACATCTGCAAGAAGATAAAAAATCAGAAAAAGGAAACGAAGAAGGATGGAAAAAAAATAAAAAAACTATAAGAAAATAAAGGAAAATAAACTTAATGTTACCTACAGAAGGTACGTAGCTCCTATCAAAGTTTGTCATAAGCACTGGCTGAATGCATTCAAATAAGCATAAATTAATGCCAGAGTAAAGATCTTGTAATCGTATAGATATATGTCTTAAATAATTGGTAATTACGGCAAAAATCACAAATGGACGACGTCTCCACTCATCGCCACTATAAATCCTCTGAGCAAAAGAAAAATAAACAAATGGGTCGTATGTCTCACTGCCGTCCATCTGTCTCATAAATATTCCTCTTCAATAACATCTCCCATAACATAAATATACAAATATTATCCCTCGACGTGATTCTACCCACATCTCCCAAAGCATCCTGCACTGCCTCCTGTGTGACCCGCAGAGTACGATGATCCAAAATCTGATACCCCTCATACTACAGTCTCATTAGCAACTCGACATCCATAGGAGTAACGGTCATATCTTTGACCCCTATATGGAACATGTGGGTCGTGTCCCACCACCTCTCACCGAGTGTTCACAGCACCGCAAAAGAGTGCGGTATCTCATCCAGGGCACCCGCCAACGGACCAAACCTAGCAAATGGAACTCCAGCGCACTGCCATAGGAACAGGGCCCAAACATCCTTTAACCCAGTCGTCCCATGGGATCGAATGCTCGAAGAAGCAATATCAGTCTGCAATACCACAAAAGAAAACCCTTCATTAGCCCAAGAATAAAGATAAAAAGAAAAAAGAAAAGGAATTGGAAAACTAAATGTCAAAATACTCACATAGCCATTAGGGTTCTTCACCCTCGTCGAAAGGTGGTGCGCGGGCTCGTGCAACAAAACCCTCTCATTAGCAACCTACTCAAAGGAGTCGTTACGCATTTTCATTGCCCAGTGCAACCCGTACCAGGGCCCACCATTCCAGGCTTGCCCAATCGTCGATAAACACCCACTCGTTGTTAACTTTGCTAGAAGTGGCCATAATTTAAAGTCTTGAAGAAAGGACTTAATAATAATTCTTAGAGAGAGAAACTATGGGATTCAATCACTTAAAGGTGTGAAAAATAAGGAGGTCGCCCCCTTATTATAAAAGTCTAAAGAGTGTGCCGATCGGTAGCCCTCTAACCCATGCCAATCAAAAGTGACTCTTACCCTTCCCAAGAAGCGTAGGAGTCAATTCCCTATGCCTATAGGCCCCTACCCAGACTTACCTATTAGTATTCCTCCAAATTTCATCTCGAAAATGCCAAAAAAAATTAAAAAATTCCCAAAAATTCCTAAAACTTCCCTGAAGAATACGAAACATTATTTTTCATAGGAAAATAATTTTTAGAGCACCAAGTCCCTTAAAAACTCAAAAAGTCCCCAGTTAGATCAATCTCACACTTTTATTATCAACATACTCCCCATCGGAGATATAAGTGCCCCCGCACCCAAAACCTACTACACCTTCCCTCAGCAGGAACCATGGTCTACATAATGACAAGTGGAATTGTAAAATCAACCTCTTCCAAGTGGAACTACTTCCCAGCGAATAGCAAACCTTAGGTCAGCAGAATTAACCTCGACCCACAGAATTGGTCGTCACAACTTAAGGTCCACAGAATTGACCTCGGTCCGCTGAATTGGTCATCACAACCTTAGGTCCCCAGAATCGACCTCGACCCACAGAATTGGTCGTCATAACTTAAGGTCCTCAGAATTAAACTTGACCAGCATAATTATTCATCCCTCTTAAAGTCCTCATAATCAATTTTGGCCCACATAATTGGTCGTCACAACTTAGGTCCTCAGAATTAACCTTCACCTACAGAATTAGTCACCCCTCTTAAGGTCCTCATAATTAACCTCGACAAGTAGAATTGTTCATCCCTCTTAAGGTTCTCAGAATTGAACTCGGCCTGCAAAATTGGTCATCACAACTTTAGGTCCTCAAAACTAACCTTGTCCCGTAAAATTGGACCTCCCTCTTTAGGTCCTCGGAATTTACCTCAGCTCATAGAATTAGTCAACACAACTTTATGTCCTCAAAATTGACCTCGTCTCGTAGAATTAATCATCATAACTTTATGTCATCATAATTGGTCGTCACAACTTAAAGTCCTCAAAATTAACCTTTACCCATATAATTATCCATCCCACTTAAGGTCCTCGGGATTGACATCGACCTGTAAAATTAATCATCACAACTTAAGCTCCTCAGAATTGACCTCGATTCGCAAAATTTGTTGTTATAACTTAAGGTCCTCATAATTGATCTCGACCCACTAAATTGGTCATTTTCACCCCTTAGCTTCACTAAATCGGTCTCTAGACTCCTTAGGTTCGTAGAATTCACCATGGCCCTCTAAATAGGTCACTCTCGTCCCTTATGTTCGCATAATTGACCTAAAATCCTTTTTTGATGTCGATGTGATGTTTATATTTTGATGACCTTCACTTGTTCCAAGATTACTCATCAAGGGTTTCTTTAGACACCCCATCCTAGGACCCCCTAAGCACCCCTTAGGTCCCTAACACTCATCCCTTCACCATAAAACCTAAGTCATACTCCGAGTACTAATCTAGAGGCCATTGGATGATCTCAGACCCTGATTGCCTTCAGTTAACTCTCTAACCTGAGTGAAGCTCAATAAATCTTAGAAGGGATCTGAATCCTCTTTTCAATGATCCACCCCATGCGTGAATCATCCTTACGATTTGAACGAATGATTCGTTTCACTCTGAGTACTGATCTGGATGCCATTAGGCACTCTCAAGCCCTTTTTAACTCTGGTTAACTCTCTATAGTTAGAAAATATGAATGAATCTTTGAAGGGCTCTGAATCCCCTTTCCAACGGTCTGTTCCAAATGCAAATCGGCCTTACATTTCGAGCAAACGATCCATTTTAATTCAAAGGGTCATTGGGCATTTTCGTGCTCCGTTTATCCTTAGTCAATTCTCCAAATTGAGAGAAGCTCAATGAATCTTCGATGGGATATGAATTCCCTTTCCAACGGTCCATCTCGTGTGCAAATAATCCTTACGATTTGGACGAACGACCTATTTTCCTCTGAAAACCTCCCGTCTTGAGACCGTCAGACGCTTTCGATCCCCGTTTGACTTCGATCAACTTCTGAACCCAGAAGTGTCTCTATGGACTTTTAATGGGCTCTAAATTCCATTTCCTGCGGTCCTCCCTGTGTATGATTCAGACTTATGGTTTGCATTTTATGGTCATTTATCAAAAAAAATCGTTCCAGAACTCATCTCTAAGAGAGACTTAAGTTTCATTATTGAAACTGAGTTTTTCTAAAAGAGAACATCACACGATTTGTTTTATGTTTCTCTTTTTAGATCTGGTATTTCTGGTCTATTATGTTTCAACAAATTTTGAAATAGAAACTTTTTAGTTTCAAAGTATTTTTTCATATCTAGTGAGTTATTTGTGTTTCTAGTTTTCTATTTCATGTGTTTATGAAATACGTGTGTACAAAGATAAAAATAACACAAAGAACTCTTGATAAAGTTTTAAGGAGTAACTATAGATTTAAGAAAAGAAGTTTTATGACAAAATATGTTGAATTATTCTATACATGTTAAGTTTGAATCTGTTTTAATAAAGTAGACTTCTAGTTTAGTTTGGATCTCAATTGGAGGTTTACAATTTCAAAAATATCTTCAAAATACTGAAATTGTTTAAAACCTTGAACCGTCTTCTGAGCAAGGTATCCTTGAGATCAGTGGATAAATAAAAGATCAAGAAGTCTTGGCTTGAAAAATCAGATTCAGAAATAACCTATGATTTTAGAACTGTTGTAATTTGATAGGATTGTTTGTATAATCTTAAAAGGGTGAGTAGTATGTTTGCATGTAGTACCACATCACAATTACTATCTCACACGAACACTTAGACATTGTGGTTTTTTCTGAGAATATTGGATTTCGAAAGAGTTACTAGAATCAGAATTCAAAGAGAAGGAGATCGAGGAAAAAGCAAAGAAGCGGCAAGAAAAGATCTGTCCAATTCAGATTACCTTCGGAGTGGAGAATCTCAAGTAGGTATATTCTCAACTTAGGTTAGTATCTTTGTGGTTTGCTTAAGTGTTGTAAATTGATTCTTTATTCTCGTGGATTTTTGTTTTGTGCCGTAGAGGGCACCGTGGATGTTTTCCTTGTTTAAGGGTTTTACCACGTTAAAATTCTTATGTCTATTTCTTTGAATGTTCTTAACTGTTGTTGTGATTGGGACTGCATGGTAACTTTAGCAGATGATTATTAAAAATTAAAAAGAAGGTAACCAACTATCAAATTCAAACCATACATTTAGAAAGTCTTTTATAACACATCTTGTGTTTTTCAAAAAGAGTTTTGCCCAAAAAGTTTATTCAGAGTTTACACAACTTATAAATGTTTGTTATTAATCCTGTAAACAAGCTTTTAACCCTAAAGCTTTTCTTCAACTGGTATCAGAGCGGGAACACCTTTTGTGATCCTGAAACTTGAGAAATTATTTTCAAAACCTCTTTCTGAAAAATTTCTGAATATGGAAGAAAAATTTGAGAAGCTAGGTTACCTATCCAGACCACCATTCTTTGATGCAAATAATTTTTCTTACTTGAAAGTGAGAATGACTGCTTTCATTAAACGGACCCTGGGTGATGAAGTCTAGGAAATGATTGAAACAAGGTTTTAACATACTACAAAACCTACTTCAGCCACTGATCCAACAAGGATTAAGAAACTTCTCAATGAATTTATTAAGGAAGAGAAAAAATTGTCTCTAAATAATAACAAAGCAAATAATTCCATCTTTATGTCCATAAACAAACATGAATTCAAAATAATATCCATATGTTCTACTTATAAAGAGGCATGGGACACTTTTGTCATTGCTCATGAGGGTGATGAACGTGTCAAAGCTGAAAAAACTCAAATGATCATTCAGCAATATAACACCTTGATTATGAACGGCAATGAATCCTTTGACGATTTTTATATAAGGTTAATTGGTATTCTTACAAAACTTTGTGAAAATGGTATAACCTATAGTATAAATGAAATAGTTTCAAAGATTCTTAGGAATTGCAATCTAAATTTGACAACAAGAGATATGCTATGGAGGAAATGAATGACCCTAATATGACTCCAGAATTACTTAGCAGTAAACTAAGGACTATAGAATTGGAACTATACTTCAAAAAGCAATTGACCAGACAGACTAATAAAGCCTCTAGTTCTAATGTTGTGTTTTCTTCTAAATTGCCAGTGCCTAAATTGAACACTATAGATTTTGACAATGACTGTATTGAAAACTGTGATTTGGAAAACCTTGACAATGAAATAGCTCTTATGAGAAGCATTTAAAAAAGATTTAGAAATTTAGAAATGTTGTAGCCTCTAAACAAGGCAAATCAAATTATCAAGGTAATCAATCTCACAGACTTCATGACAGAGACAATACCAAAAACACTTATGACAATAGGAGGAATTATAACCCCAACAGACCTAAACCTGACATAAAAGATGTTAAGTGTCATCGTTGTGGTAAACTAGGTCACTATGCTAGTAAATGCCCAACTAGTTTTAACAACAATAACAAGGCCAATATGTGAAAGACATGGGACGACTCTAGTGATTCTGATAAAGATGAAACCGAGTCAACCCAGATAAATGAGTACTGCATGTCTTTCTTTGCTAAGATAATATAAAATGATGATTCATGCTTTCCTGCTCATGAACTTGATATGCCTGTTGATGTTGTTAATGATCTTACTGATAATTCTATTCCTGTTACTGGTGAAAGATTGTGTGTGGGTTAAAGTGAGAATGTTGATGACGAATTAAATGTGTCCGTGAGTAAAGAACCTATCAAAAACATAGGGGACACTTCACATGATACACATAGTGAGCTTGATGATGACCTACCAGATTTACATGAGTTATACACTCAAACGGTTAAGAAGAGTGATCGCCTTAAAAATGATAAAAACCCTAAGTGAGCGTATCAATTTACTTAACCAGACCATTAGAAAGAACACTGAAGATTATACTTCCCGATGTTTTGCTCATGAGACTAAGATTGAGAATTATACCTTGAGAATAAATACTTTGATTCAAAATAACCATGAATTTGAACAAAAATACAAGGCAACCCTTATTGAACTAGAAGAGTCAAAGCAAAAGGTTTCAAATGTGTTTAAAAAATTCCAACACTTTGAAACACAAACTAAGTCTTATGAAAAAATTGTTACTAGAAGCAAATTTAACTCTGAAGATAAGTCTGGCGTATGCTTTGGAGAAATAGTGCATACAAGTAAGACCAAAGTTTCTCCTGAAAATGTTGCTTTTATAAAATAAGGACAAACTTTTCAAAATGTTCAAAAATGTGAACCTAGTCTAAATGTCTCTCAAACAACACATAATCAGTACAATTAACAGTTGAAACCAAACAGTTAGACCAAATATGTTTGTCCTTCATCCAGAGACCAAAGACGAAAACCTAAACCTAATAACAACTGGATTATTATACCCAATACATCCAAGCCAATTTCTAAAGACTTTAGCAAGAAAGTTAAGTCCTATACTTATCAGTACTGTTCCTAGTGAAATATTTTCATCCATACCGTTGATGAATGTTTCCAAAAAAGGGTATACACCTCAACCTACCAAAACTTTAACGACTCTAGGAAGTCAAGAAATACTTATGTACTTCCTAGACAGGCCACAAAAAACTCTAACTCTAAAAAGAAAAAGAGTGGGTCCAAGACTAAGAAAAATCAATTATAAAGACCCCTCAAACCTTTTCTAAATCAAAAGGTCACAAAACTTTTAAAACTTGTCCTTTTTGGGTTAGAAAAGATGATCTACTACCCTAGCTCAAGTGCAGCATTGTCATTTCTGCTTTAAACACACAAAGCACTTCAAATGGATGGTATTTGAACTCCGGATATTCTAAACATATGACCGGGGCAAAACCAAATTGAAAAATAAGACAGACTTCCTTAGAGGTAGTGTCATGTTTGGAGATAGTGTTTCATCTCAGATCATAGGTAAGGGACCATTGAGCGAGCATGGACTTCCTGAACTGAATGATGTTCTCTTAGTTAAAGGCCTGAAAACCAATCTTTTAAGTATATCACAATTTTGTGAATCCAATCACTCAGTTACCGTCTCTAAAAATGATTTCCAAAATTATTGATGAAAAAGGTAAAGTTATTTTAACAGGAAACAGAACCCCGAAAAACTGTTACACAGTAATCCCCAATTTTGAATCTTGTAATGTTGCCAGATTAGAGGATTCTGGTCTATAGCACAATAGATTGGGACACACATATTATGATAACCTTAGAAGGTTGAGTTCCCAAGAGATAGTTAGAGGTTTACCTAAAATTAAAAATTCTTTTAATCATGTATGTGGACCCTATCAAGAAGGCAAAATAAGTAAATCCCCTCATAAGAAAGTTAAAGATGTCCTTACCACTAAACCCCTAGAGCTTATCCACATGGACCTCAGGGGTCCCTCAAAAACTATTAGTTTCTATGGAAACTCTTACATCCTAGTTATATTGGACGACTATACGAGATATACATGGGTATCCTTTATGAAACAAAAATCGTATACCTTCAATGAATTCTTAAGAATCATCTTGAAAATTGAGAATGAGAAGGATACCCAGATATGTCGAATTAGGAGTGATAGAGGTGAAGAGTTTAAGGACTCTGGTATTTCTGAGTATTATGTAGCTAATGGCTATAAACATGAGTTCAGCGCTCCCAAAACCCCCCAGCAGAATGGTATAGCTAAACGTAAGAATAGGACTTTACAAGAAATGTCTATGGTTATATTACATGCTAAGAATCTCCCTAGATACTTTTGGGTAGAAGCTGTCCAAACCGCGTGTCACATTATTAATTGTATCTACCTCAGAAAAAATTCCAAAGAAACCTCTTATGAGTTATGGTACCACAAAAAGCCAAACTTGAAATATTTTAAAACCTTCGGTAGTATCTGCTATATCAGCAAAGATAGAGAGCAACTTTAAAATTTTGATTCCCGAGGAGAAAAGGGAATTTTTCTTGGTTATTCCCATATAGTAGGGCTTCGCGTGTTTTCAACTATATAACCAACACTATTATGGAATCAATTAATGTAATTGTAGATGATACTAGTCTTAGGCAAAGCGAAAGTCAACCAGTAGCATTTGATGAGGATGACTTTAATTTATCCATTGATCCTCCAAATGACACTGATTCACTTCCACCAGAGAGTCCTTTTGTACCCACTTGTGTTTCTAAAGATAATCCCACTGAAACCATTGTCTATAATCCTTAGAAACCAGTTAGAACTAGATCCCAACATCGACAAGTGGCACAATTTTCTTGTTTTGTTTCTCTTGATGAACCTAAAAATGTTAATGATGCCCTTACTGACTCATTTTGGATAAATGCTATGCAAGAAGAGCTAATTTAATTTAAGAGTCAGAATGTGTGGAATCTTGTTCCTAGATCAAAAGATTTGAAGGTTGTTGGCACTAGATGTGTTGGAAGACGAGGCCCCCAATTTTTAAATTTTACCAAAAAGGAATAATCAATTTCCTTTAAAGAGATGCGGAAGAGAGATGGTTCAATTAAACACACACAAACACCAAATTTTAATTTCTTTCAAATTAAAATTAAACAAGTTCAAAGTGAAATTAATTTAAACACCAAATACATTTTTCACTTAAACCAATTTAACACGAGTCCTAGAAATTTGCCTAAGTCATATTTTCAACATTACCAAATTAGGACAAATCAATTTTAACAAATTAAATGATGACTTGAATTAAATTAACATATACCCAAATTTATTTTAGCAACAAATTAAAGTAAATAGTGATTTAAACCAAATTTTATCTTTTTACCTAAGCATTCATCTAAGGTGAATTTTGCAAAAGATAAAATGAACAAATAAATCACTACGTTGCGATGTACGAGCAACGGGAAAAAAACTCAGATGGCCCTAGCCTTAAGTCCACTAAGAATCGTTTTACAATTACAAAACAGATGACTTACTTCCTCGACTCGACTCCTTTCAAGCCTTGACGCGTCTTCTTGTAAATACCTCCTCCTAGTCGACAACCCCAGAACTCCACCCAAACCTTAGAATTCACCAATGAGACTTTAGGAACACCTTCAACCACACATGGTGCCTTTCACCATGTGAGAATGCCACAGCAACAAACAAGCCTTCTTCTTTGTGGGATGTAGAAGTAAACCTAAACATTCTTTCAATGGTAGAGATAAACCGGTGCCAAAACACTCCAAGCAATATATATATATATGATAACTTGGAATAAAAAAACTATTGGGTTAAACAAAAGTGTTTTGGGAATTTTCATGAAAAATAAACACCAAAAACTTGAACTCTTTCTTTTTGGAATCTTTTCTCTCAAACTCTCTCTTGGAGATTGTAGTATGTGAAAAAGTTACTTCAAAGGAGTTGTTTCCTGCACTAGATAAGTCTGTCAAAAGTTAGTGGGGAAAAGTAGTGGGATAGAGGTGAAAAACTGCCCAAAACTGCCAATTAAATTTTCCGTCGAAAATCTCGTTCGAACAAGATTTTCGTTCGAATGAAGTCTCGTTCGAACGACCCTTCTAACGAAGTTCTAGTGGTCTGTTGGGAAATATCGTTGGTAAACTCGTTCGAACGACATTCTCATTCGAACTCGTTCGAACGACATTCTCGTTCGAATGACAATTTCGAACGAACTTCCAGAAAGTTCAAAAATTCAATTTTAGCCTAGAAACTTTATTTTAAAGTTTTAAAGAAACTTTCTGAAAATAAAATAAATTACACCCAATACAAATTGTTCCAAGCTCCTGTATATATATATATATATATATATATATATATATATATATATATATATATATATATATATATATATATATATATATATATATATATATATATATAACTTAGGAGTAATTGGAACTATGTTGATGACGTAGAAACGAGGCACAACAAACTCGGCATTTGATGACATTTTATGAACTTGGCCACTACGTCTTCAACTTTAGAATGTCATAAGCTTGAAGGATGGTCAAGAACTCTATCCAATAAATCGAACGTTTTTGTTCGAAATTGAGCCAAAACAACAAAGGACTCAATTGGAAATTTGTGTCCTTACAAGATGGACTTTTAAAAACAAAACTAATGAACATGGGGAGATCATTAGAAATAAATCTAGGTTGGTTGCGTAGGGATGCTCCCAGATTGAGGGAATTAATTGCGTAGGGATTTCTGTTCTTACAAATCTCCCCCTTTGTCTATTCCGGGACAAAAACCAAAACAAAATCCAAAAGATCCGTCAAGCTCTACTATACTTAAAAAAATGCCCCACCCAAAATAAAAAATACATAGCTTGACTCAAATAACCCAAGGATCAATATCTTCGCCGACAACGAAAGTTGCCACTTGAAAACACTCAGAATAATTCATGCACACTTAAGCAAACAATCAAACGCATAGGGAATAAGAATATTAAACGTATATAAAGTAAATAATCCCCCTAAATTAATTCTCGCCTTTATCAACTATGATCAACCTAAGAAGATAGCGCTTTCCCCCTAAGTTAAATCTCCTAAACTTAGATAAGATTACAATAGGTTTAGATAACATTTCTCCACCTATCATTCTCCCCCTTTTTGTTCAGGAATAGACAAAGCATAAAACAATTTAAACACGATGAAGCTTAGAGTGATAATGACTTGAAAGCATATAGGCAACAAAAGCATAACTAATTCGTATAAAGAATAAGGATACCAACTATGATGCAAGAAAATGATACCAATAGGATACATAAGTATTAAGCATGTGATATTAACAAAGAATGCAACAAGATAGATAGCAATTATGAAGTAGAAGTATAGAAGGACTAGATAGCAAGGCAAAGACAAATAAAATACCTTGTATATAAGAACATAATAAACATCATTAATGCACACGCACATATAATAGGTATAAATACCACACATGACACAAAATAAAATAAGCTTTTCACACTCGTATGGAAAAAATGTGTCATATAGAAACAGAAGTGTTGGGGTGTGAACTAGCAACAATTAAATTTAGACCCAAACACTTAAAATATGTTCACGGAGTTCTCATTTGATTGCAAACTTCATCACATTTGAATATAACTTCATGTGGCAATATAGATTGAACTCAATGAATAAACAACACAATGCATATAAGCCTAGACTTTTGATGATTCTATAAACCAATAGAGTCATGACCTTCAAAGTACAACTTGGATAAATGAACATTGTGCAAACCGTTGATATACCATCCAAACCCCCTCAATTTAAGCATACAGAGTTTAATCTTTTGAATGAATAGATCAACTAAACAAAATAGGCCTTGGCAAACATTTTCTTTTAATGTCATTGTTCTTTTAGTCCTTTGGACCACGTATTTCTTTTAGGTCCATTCCAAATGGTGGCTTAATCGCAAAGGATGATATTTTCTTTCGAAGCCCTTCCTCGTGCACATTTATATATATATTTTTATGTCTCACACAAATCTCATGTGCAACGGATTTTGACATGCACTAGTCCTCCTAGGTCACATAATATGTAGATGACAAGACTGGTAGGAGAACACCTCACAAAGCTCAAATATACATATGAAGTTAAGATTTCAAGAGAGCTCGTGCATTTGTGAATTGAGGCATATAAAAATAGAATCCATTATATCAACACAAAATCCAACTACTTCATGGAGGCATGGTAAAGAACATTTCATGGATTGACAATCTTAACCAAAAGTTCTAGCCACAAAGAAGCGAAAAAGAAGGGATTCAAACACAAGTATATACCACACAGAGTGTGTCAAACTAAAATATACACACAAAAAAAATCTTTTTGAGTTTTTGAAAAAATAAAATTAACCAAAAATAAAATATTTACTCAAAAGAGAAACAAAAACCATTTGTATTTTTCATTAAGACTAAATTACTAAAAGATAAAACACAAATGATAAACAAAAATCTTTTTGTATTTTTCATTTAATGCAAACAAAATGAAAGAAGTATAATTCAAAAGATAAACAAAAATCATTATTCTAGCATGTGATTAAGCATGGAGCATAGACTATAACATGATTAAGAAGCATACAATTAGCATGATAATATAGCATGTAGTACAAAAGCTAAAGTATGCAAATAAAACTAACACATTCAACCTTTAGATTTTGCAAGAGAGGAAGCATGTGAAAGTAAATGAGAATCAAATACTCTATCTTGTAAAGCTACCAATTCGGATCTCCTAACCTAAATTAATGATGAATGACTCTCTAGGGAAGTAGGAATCTTGGATAACTCGGTTGCCTTACGTAAGGACTTTCTAGGACCTCTTTTAAGATCAAAACAAAATTTCCTAAGATGACCTTTTCGACCACAATGAGATCATCTAAAGACTCGGCGAAAAGACTTACCTAAGGAATGATCTCTAAAGGCTTTTCCTAGGCGATTCACCTAAAATATTGGTTTTGGCTTTATAAGTTGATTCATTACAAGTATCGAAGCCTAAACCACAAGTGTCATTTTTTATTTGGACCGTGCCTAAGATTTTATCTATTTTTTCAGACCTACACTCCAAATCAAATTTGAATTTACTAGAGTCTTTTAATTTATTTTCTAATTTTAAAATTCTAGACTCTAATAAAACATTTCTCTCTTCAAACTCAAGAAGATCCTTTTTCATTGACTCCATTAAACCTCTGAGGCTATCTCTCTCGCATTCTATATATTCAAGCTTCTTTCGAAGAGTCCTCTCACATGTCCTAAGGTCTTCAACCAACACACTATCATCAACGACCTTGACACGCTCTCTTAAACTAGATTCTAACTTCAAATTCGCTCTTTTTAATTTAATAGATTCTTCATATAGTTCTTGAAAAGTATTTGTTCACTCACATCAACCTCATTTTCACTTTCCCTCTCTCTTTCTTCTGCACTCTCACTACCATCAAATATAAGAGAATCATAAACTTTGACCTCGGAAGTCTCATGTGTTTGTATATCTTCATGGGAAGATTCATTATCGGTGCTCACATGACTTGCCATAAAAGTCACAAAGTTGGGCTCAGTGGGGGAATCGGGTCCCTCTTCATTGTCACTATCACTAAGGGTTGTATTAAAAGAAATTGGTTGCTTACCCTCTCTCCTTAGTTTATTGGGGCACTCTTTTACCCTATGGCAATACCCTTCACAACCAAAACACCTATTTGACTCGTCCCTATTTAAATTTTCTTTAGGAGTTTTAGGGATTTTTTTCGACTTTGTCATGCTTAGAATTTTCAAATTTCTTAAAATTATTTTTAAATCTATCTTTGTTAAATTTAAGAAATTTTTAAAATTTCCTAGCAAACATAGCCATATCTTCCGAGTTACTATTACTTTCACACTCTACTACTTATTTTTCCTCCTTTCAGGATTTCAAAGCAACGCTCTTTTCTACTTTTTTTTCAGTTTTGGAGGGAAACATTTCTAGTTCATAGGTTTGTAAATCACCTACAAGCTCTTCTAATTTTGTAGAGGCTAAAGTGGGTAAAGAATTTAACACGGTCACTTTAGGAATAAATCTATCGGGTAGGGACCTTAAACTTTTCTTTACTATACGGTTGTCGGGTATTTTCTCTCCCAAATTAAAAGATGAATTAACTATAGTGAAAAGTGTAGCATAAAATTCATTAAAAGTTTTTTTTTCATTCATTTTGATGGTTTCAAATTGAGTGGTGAGGTTTTGGAGTTTCGAAGCCTTAACGACACTAGTTCCTTCATGAGTGAGTTGTAAAATATCCCAAGCTTTTTTAGCGATTTCACACGTCATAATGCGACGGAATTCATTCGGTGTGACCGCGCTAAACAAAGCATTTCAACCTCAGGAATTAAAATTAGATAGTTTAAATTTATTCTCACTCCATCTATCGGCGGGTTTGGGAACACACTCATTATCTACTAAATGTGTAGGTGGGGACCACCCATTAACAACAGACAATCAAACCCTCTCGTTGATAGATTTTAGTGTCGATTTCATCCGCGCTTTCCAATACGCGTAATTAAAACCATCGAAAATAGGAAATTTTGAAAATGGGGAAAATGACATTTTAGCCAAAAATATTTAAGGGGTCTTAAACGCAATAATTTAGCGATCCCGCTCTGACACCACTTGTTGGAACACGAGGCCCCCAATTTTTAAATTTTACCAAAAAGGAATAATCATTTTTCTTTAAAGAGATGCAAAAGAGAAATGGTTCAATTAAACACACACAAACACCAAATTTTAATTTCTTTCAAATTAAAATTAAACAAGTTCCGAGTGAAATTAATTTAGACACCAAATACATTTTTCACTTAAACAAATTTAACCCAAGTCCTAGAAATTTTCCTAAGTCATATTTTCAATATTACCAAATTAGGCCAAACCAATTTTAACAAATTAAATGATGACTTGAATTAAATTAACATATACCCAAATTTATTTTAGCAACAAATTAAAGTAAGTAGTGATTTAAACCAAATTTTATCTTTTTACCTAAGCATGCATCTAAGGTGAATTTTGCAAAAGATAAAATGAACAAATAAATCACTATGCCGCGATGTACGAGGAAAACCCCAGAACGGGAAAAAATCTCGGACAGCCCTATCCTTACGTCCACTAAGAATGGTTTTACAATTACAAGACAGATGACTTACTTCCTCGACTCGACTCCTTTCAAGCCTTGACGCGTCTTCTTGCACCAGAACCTTGGAATTCACCAATGAGACTTTAGGAACACCTTCAACCACACATGGTGCCTTTCACCATGTGAGAATGCCGCAGCAACAAATAAGCCTTCTTTTTTGTGGGATGTATAAGTAAACCCAAACACTCTTTCAATGGTAGAGATAAACCGGTGCCAAAACACTCCAAGCAAGATATATATATATATATATATATATATATGGTAACTTGGAATAAACAAACTATTGGATGAAACAAAAGTGTTTTGGGAATTTTCTTCAAAAACAAACACTAAAAACTTGAACTCTTTCTTTTTGGAATATTTTCTCTCAAACTCTCTCTTGGAGATTGTAGTATGTGAAAAAGTTACTTCAAAAGAGTTGGTTCCCTCATTAGATAAGTCTGTCAAAAGTTAGTGTGGAAAAGTAGTGGGATGGAGATGAAAAACTGCCCAAAACTGCCAATTAAATTTCCCGTCGAAAATCTCGTTCGAACGAGATTTTTGTTCGAACGAAGTCTTCTAAGGAAGTTCTAGTGGCCTGTTGGGAAATATCGTTGGCAAACTCATTCGAACGACAATTTCGAACGAACTTCCAGAAAGTTCAAAAATTCAATTTTACCATAGAAACTTTATTTTAAAGTTTTAAAGAAACTTTCTGAAAATAAAATAAATTACACCCAATACAAATTGTTCCAAGCTCCTATATGTATGTAATTGCATTCATACCTTAGGAGTAATTGGAACTATGTTGATGACGTAGAAACGAGACACAACAAACTCGACATTTGATGACGCTTTATGAACTTGTTCGCTACGTCTTCAACTTTATAATGTCATAGGCTTGAAGGATGGTCAAGAATTCTATCCTATAAATCAAACGTTTTTGTCCGAAATTGAGCCAAAACAACAAAGGACTCAATTGGTAATTTGTGTCCTTACAAGATGGATTTTTAAAAACAAAACTAATGAACATGGGGAGATCATTAGAAATAAATCTAGGTTGGTTGCGTAGGGATACTCCCAGATTGAGGGAATTAATTTTGACGAAACATTTGCACTTGTTACTCATCAAGAATCAGTTCGTCTCCTTCTTGCCATCTCTTGTCATATGCAATTCAAATTATTTCAAATGGATGTTAAATCCTCTTTCTTAAATGGAATTTTATTTGAAGAAGTATACGTAGAACAACCCAAAGGATTTGTTGATCGTGTACACCCGGACCACGCCTTTAGACTTAAGAAAGCCTTATACGGTTTGAAATAAGATCCTAGAGCTTTGTATGCGCGATTGTCTACCTTTTTAGTGTCTCACATTTTTTTCCGTGCCAGAAACGATTAAACGTTGTTTGTTAGAAAGGAAAATCAACATGTCTTAATTGCACAAGTATATGTGGACGATATTATTTTCGGTTCCACCTGTCCTAGAAAAGTAGAGAACTTCTCTGATATCATGCATACAGAATTTCAGATGTCTTTAATGGGTGAACTACAATATTTTATGGGCTTATAAGTAAACTAATGCAGTGATGGTCTGTTTATTTCCCAATCCAAGTATGCTGCAGATTTAGTTAAAAAATTCGGCTTATAATATGCTAAAACTTCTAGAACCCCCATGAGTACTTCAACTAAACTTTCTAAGGGTGACAATGGGAAAAGTGTTGATCCCACTCTTTATAGATGTATGATAGGGGGTTTATTGTATCTTACCGCATCTCAACCCGACATATCCTTCGTTATCTGTATATGTGCTAGATATCAAAGTAACCCTAAAGAATATCACTTCTTAAGTGTAAAAAGAATTATTAAATATATTAAGGGTACTTTAAAATTTGGTATATTTACACAAATGATACAACTAGCTCTATCGTAGGATACACCGATGTTGATTGGGCTGGGTGTTTTGACGATAGTAAGAGCACTTTTAGTGCTTGCTACTACGTAGGTAATAATCTCGTAGGCTGGTCGTGTAAGAAACATAATTGTATTTCATTATCTAGCGTCGAATCTGAATATATAGCAGTTGGTAGTTGTTGTTCTCAATTACTATGGATTAGACAGATGCTTAGTGATTATGGTCTCACAGATAAACAATTAACATGTTTTATGATAACCAAAGTGTTATTAATATTTTCAAAATTCCTGTAATGCACTCACGAACTAAGCATATTAAGATTAGACATCACTTTATCCTTGACCTTGTCGATTCCAAAGAACTCATTATTGAATATCTGAACACTCAAAAGCAGCTCACAGATCTCTTTACAAAACCTTTAGATAACATACGATTTGAGTATTTGCGCACAGCTATAGGAATGATAATTCTCAATTAATCTTTGTTTTTGTGATTTATACCCCTTGTATATTTGAGAAAAAATGGGGGAGAAGATCTTGAGTATTGCTTAGCGATTTTACTATCTATTACTGATTCTAACGTAACTAATATGCCAATTTAGTGTTTATCTTGTTACAGGCATTTCAGACCCGTTGTATACTTGTTACTATTTTGTAGGGTATTGGTCTGTATATAGTTTAGTGATGTATTTTTTTTCTTTATTTTCGGTTCTAGGATGGGAATGGGTAGTTAGAATTTTTGTATAGGACACATAGGATGATTTTTTTACCCATGAGTTTTGAATACTCAAAGGAATTTTGTCTCTAATATCCAAAGCGGGAGATTGAGAACACACTATATATTTACTTACTTGAGTCTACATATATAGGAGTTACAACTAGTTTGGATATCTAGACAAAATAGTTAGATTTTATGAGAACTCCATATCCTCAAAGGTACGAGATAAAAGAAGAAATCCTGTCCAATAGAATCTTCAAAGTGAAGTTATTTCTATCCTTAAAACCACAAATAGGACACACACTATGCATTATTCATATCACCTATTTTCACTAATGGTTCTTCAACACTTCAAGTCATTTTAAAATTAATTTGATTCATCTCAAATCATTTTATATATTTTTAAACAATTTCCAAATGATTTTTGAATTAATTAAAAAATGTTTTTAAAAGTGTTGTGAGTAAAATTTAAATTTCAGAAAGTGATTTTCTTTGCTGATTGTTTGCCTGGGTAGAATTCAAAAGCGCTAGAGAATTCAAGGTAGTCTTTGTAATTATTTTCAAACACACATTTTGCCTTCATCTGGTTCGTACACGTGTTGGTAGCTTAACGATTGGATGTGTGTTTTCTCGTAGACTCATTCTGTATAACCAATCTCAACCCTTGGATCAACCTTATCAACGTACTACATGTGATGAGAGTCAATCCTCGTGAACCCAGTTTAAACCAATCACCGAACGTTTAACCCACCACTTGTGATGAACCGTAGGATTAAAGTCAAACAGTCAAGATTCAATCCTAGACATTAGATTGAGTTCAAGGTTCTGGATCCTTCTTCGATTAGTATAAAAAGGATCCAAGCCTCAGCATTTTGAGACTTTTGCCATTTCGTAAAATCTGAGAAAAAGTTAGAGAAGGGAGAAGAGAGGGAAAGCATAGAGAGTGATTAGAAAGAAAAAACCCTAGCTTCTTCGTAGTTCAAACCTCTGAGTGATTTCTCCCAATCCAAACACCAAAACCTAAAAGTTCCATACATTAGAAAATCCATCTTTTTTAGAGTTAGATCCTTCTAGGGTTTCTGTGTTTTTGGTGTTGAGTTTTCGTTTGAAGACTTCTTTAAATCTTTGATTCTCTCAAAACTCATCTCTAAAAGAGACTTAAGTTTCATTATTGAAATTGATTTTTTCTACAAAAGAACATCACACGATTTGTTTTATGTTTCTCTTTTTAGATCTGGGATCTTAGATCTATTACGTTTCAACAAATTTTGAAATAGAAACTTTTTAGTTTCAAAGTATTTTTCAGATCTAGTGAGTTATTTGTGTTTCTAGTTTTCTATTTCATGTTTTATGAAATACATGTGTACAAAAATAAAAAGAACACATAGAACTCTTGCGAAAGTTCTAAGGAGTAACCACAGATCTGAGAAAAGAAATTTTGTGACAAAATATGTTGAATCAGGCTCTGGATGTTAACTCTGAATCTCTTTTATTAAAGTACACTTCTAGTCTAGTTTGGATCTCAATTAGAGGTTTACAATTTCAAAAATATTTTCAAAATACTGAAATTGTTTAAGACCTTGAACCATCTTCTGAGAAAGTGTAAGGACATTTTTCTCATGTCCGAAATGTTTTATTTATGTCGTACGCCGCTACATTTGGCACGTCACCTCACGATCTCACATGACGGCCTCTATCCGAATTCCAAGAATCAATCATGAATTATCTCCACTAATATGTCCCTCATCTGCATCAACGACTTCACGTTCCTTGATTGTAGGCTCGTAATGCAAGTGGAACGCAAGAGAAGTCAAATCAGTGAAACAAGGCATGATAGGGATGTTCAAGGGAAAATTGGTAATTTTACAGCCACCGTCCGGAGGACCGGTCAACTGGAAAGTTGAATAGCTTGCCGCAACAAAGATACTGGAAGAAACGGCACATCAATCCGAGCTACGGTGAACAAGTTATGGCCCGTTGAAAATGGAGATATGTTCATTGAAAATTCTGGGAATTTTTCTAAGTGTATAAGCACCTTTCCCAGCACACTTTCCCGAACCCAGACCCAAACCGGTTCGGGGGGGTGAACCGTTCGCAGGGGTACCCGAACCGGTTCGGGGTACCTGTACGCTGGATAGAATTTCAGCAGTTTAAAATCGTGGGTCTCTTCATGTATTTCTCTATAAATGCCAACTTCGGGAGAGTTGTTTTGCAAGACTTTAGGAGACGAATTTGAGAGTCCAAATACATCTAGTCTTCATATTTTTGAGTCCCAAGACTCATGTTTTGATTCACACATCCTCGCCAATTATTTTTGAATCCTTTTGCAACCCAAGAACACAACTTTGGTTTGTTCAACCCTTGTGGAGGAGACCGTTCTTCTTCTTCATTGCAGCCCTACTGGAAAGGGATAATTCCAGCCGCGACTACAGAATCCGATACCCGAGGGTAATTCTTAGTCAACTTGTATTTTCATTGTAATCCGATTGTAAGCCGTTTTCTTACAAATTATAGTGAAAATAAATGGTTTTGCCCCTGAGGGGGATTTTTCCTTAATTGCATGTGTTTGAATGTTCTTGCGTACATTATCCATTTATTCAATCACATACTGCTGCATGTTTAGGGTTTGTTTGTGTTAAAAGGGTTTTATATATAACTTGATCATTTGAACGCGAGCACACACACTCTTCAAATTGGTATCAGAGCAGGTTACGCTAATTTATCGCGTATTCCTATTTTCCGCAAATTTTTTCTAAGATATCAATTTTCTGAAAAAATTGATTTTTGAAAAGTGCGTGTTCAAATGGAGAAGTCATATTATAAAATGCTTGTTTTTGACGGGACAAATTATGCTTATTGGAAAGCCCGTATGAGGTCGGCTTTAAAAGCCATTGATGAACGTGTCTGGATTTTGGTTGAACGAGGGTGGACTCCTCCCACCGTGACTGTTGATAATGTGACCAACTTGAAACCTAACATTTCTTAGACTGATGAAGAAATTAAATGGTCATCTTTTAATTCTAAGGGTCTAAGTGCTATTTCTGGGTCTGTCACACCTGATGAGTTCAAACGCATAATGACGTGTACCACGTCAAAAGAGGCATGGGATGTTTTACAACTCACCCATGAAGAAACTAATGATGTGAAAGGGTCTAAGTTGCAAAACTTGACAACTCAATTTGAAACAATCACCATGCATGATTCTAAATGCTTTGATGAATTTTATGTTAGACTTTCTGACATTGTGAATACTAATTTTAATCTTGGTGAACATATTCCGAATGCTAGAGTTGTTAAAAAGATTCTTCGTTCTTTGCCTAAGCGTTTTATCCCTAAAGTCACTGTGCTAAATTCTATGGGTAATTTAAATACGCTAAAATTGGAAGAACTTGTAGGAGATTTGCAAACTTATGAAATTGATATGTTCCCTAAAAATACTAAATCTAAAGATAAGGGAATTGCTCTTAGAGCCCAAGAGAGAAGGAGTGAGGGGTCAGCTAGAAAGAGGGTAGAGTCATCTAGAAAGAGAGAGACTGACACGTCAGATTCTGAGTGCGATTTTAACTTAGATGATTTAGCTCTTTTCGCAAAAAATTTCAAGAGGATTCTCAAATTTAAGAAAAATGGCAATTTTAAAGATAAAAAGAAATTTGAGAAAAATAAGTTTGAAAAGAAAAATGAAAAAGTTTCCAAAAATCCTCCTCTAAAAGAAAGTTAGAGATGTTTTGAATGTGATGGTAGGGGTCATAGAGCTTTTGAGTGTGCCAATCGTCTGAATAGAGAGAAAGGGAAAGTTGTTCTTAATGCTACCCTTAGTGACGATAGTGAGGTCGAGACGGTGGATTCTGGAGATGAGTCACCGCATGAGTGTAACTTCACCGCATTCATGGCCAGCCAAGTGAGGACTCCTAGTTCTCCTCACGATGTTAAGGATGATGCTTCACAGGGACACCTCGACAGTGAGATCGATGTGAGTGAGGGGGAGGATGACACAAGTGAGAGCGAGAGTGATATACAATGCGCCTACGCTGAGTTATATTCTGAGTCATTTAAAACTAAAAAGCTTAACAAAGCGTTAGTTCTTAAGATCACCTGCTTAGAGGAAGATTTAAAGAAAGCAAGAGAAAGAGAGTTCTCCACTTGCACCGCCCTGAGAGAGAGATTCTACATGTGTTGAGAATGAGAATTTGTTTAGAGAGAGAGAGAGTGTTTTAGAGAAAGAGAGAGGGGACTTGATTAAGCAAGTGGCTAGTCTTACGAGTCAGCTCCATTCCTCCGTGGAGACTCGGAAGAAACTTGAAGCCCTTGTTGCCCAGCTGACTCATGATCTTGAGAAAGCACGGGAAGTCAAGGTTCAAATCGAGGACAGATCTGGGAAGATGGGAAAGATGCTCCTCGGCCCCGCTTTAGGTTTTGGTGATCATCAAGGAATTGGATATGATGGTGCCTCCACGTCCCAAATTGCACCTGGACCAGTTCCTGAGTTTACTACAACTCCTTATGGTCACCGTAAAAAACCTCGAAGGAGAGTTCGACCAAGAAAAGCAAACCAAGGTCCTCCTTTGACTGTGCTCTTTTGTACTTATTGCAAAAGAAAAGGCCACCTTAGGGAAACTTGCTATAGCATGGGTCGGACACGACGTACTACTGCTCCACCACATCATACTGATAAATTTTCTAGTCTAAGAGAGCGAGTTGAGTTCTTAGCTGCCACGACTCAGAGTTTGATGAAAGAATTCCGACGGATGTCTTCGCCGTTAGTGAATGCTTCTCACATTCCAGCTAAAACCAACAACAACAAAGGCAAACAAAAGGTCATCTCGACTTGGGTACCTAAGAAAGATAAAAAGGCTTTTGTTGTTCATGTTGCTCTCAAAGCACATAATACCTCTCAGTGGTATTTTGATAGTGGGTGCTCCATACACATGACAGGTGATGCCTCATTTTTTACTCCTCTTGAGGATTATCAAGATGGCAGAGTCACCTTTGGAGATGGGAGTAAGTCTAGCATTATAGGACGAGGTACTATCGAGTTACCTGGTTTTCCTAAGCTAGAAAATGTTTTGTACGTCAAAGGTTTGAAAGCAAACCTTCTCAGCATTAGCCAGCTGTGCGACACTGACCTTGCAGTAAAGTTTGACCGGGACGCGTGTAAATTCTACAATCAAACCGGTAAACTATTGATGCAAGGGGTGAGGACCGAGGATAATTGCTATGGGACTGAGTCCACATCCTCACTTGTCTGCAACAGCGCCACGATCACTCCTATGGATCTGTGGCACCAACGTCTAGGTCACGTGAACGTTAGAGATCTTAATCGTTTATCTAAAAAGAACCTAGTACGTGTCTTACCATCTCTTGGAAATTCAACTTCAACCATTTGTGGACCCTGTCAGTTGGGAAAACAAATTTGTAGTCCTCATAGGAAGTTGCATTCCATTACCACCTCTCGTGTTCTGGAGTTGATTCACATGGATCTTATGGGTCCCACTCGTACTGAGAGTCTAGGTGGTAAGAGGTACATACTCGTGATGGTAGATTATTTCTCCAGGTACTCCATTGTAGGTTTACTGAGAGAGAAATTCGATGCTGTAGATTTCTTAACGACTAAGTGTCGTGTCCTGCAAAACCAACACGGTGTCACTATTAACAGAATACGTAGTGATAACGGCACTGAATTTAAGGAAGTAAAGGTGGATTTGTACTGTGATAGCCTTGGGATCAAACATGAGTTTTCTGTTGTGAGAACTCCTCAGCAAAATGGTATTGTTGAGAGAAAGAATAGAACGATCCAAGAGATGGCTAGATCTATGCTTCTAGGTCATAAAGTTTCTAGGAGATTTTAGGCAGTGGCAGTGTCTACTGCATGCCACACGGTGAATAGGGTTTATTTGCGTCCACACACACTACAGACACCTTATGAGTTGTGGACCGGCAAGAAGCCCAACCTGGCATATTTCCGTGTGCTTGGGAGTAAATGCTACATCCTACGGGATAGAGATCAATTAGGAAAGTTCGACTCCCGGAGCGACGAGGGAATATTTCTAGGATATTCATCGAATAGTAGAGCATACCGGGTATTTAACCTGAAGAGCTATAGGGTTATGGAATCAATAAACGTTACCGTGCAAGATGATGAACCTTCGACGGATATTGATCCTAACCTTAAGTGTGAGGATGAGGATTGTTCTGACAGTGATTTACATGTTCCTCTCTCACACTCTGTGGATCCTACTCCTGTGTTAGGGGACGCACCTGCTTGGGTTCGCAAGAGTCATGACCCTTCTGTCATTGTTGGTGATCCCACTCTAGGGCTCAAGACTCGTGCTCAGCTAGAGAACGTTGTTAGCCATCTTTGCTACACGTCCAAAGTCGAGCCCAAGAACCTTAAAGAAGAACTCAAGGATGAACACTGGATATCTGCTATGCAGGATGAATTACTTCAGTTTAAAAAGAATAATGTCTGGGAATTGGTCCCCCGACCTAGTGAGACTAATGTGATAGGTACCCGGTGGATTTTCAAGAACAAAATGGATGAATATGGTACCATAATCAGAAATAAGGCTAGGTTGGTCGCTCAAGGCTACACACAGATAGAGGGTGTAGACTTTGGGGAGACATTTGCTCCTGTTGCGAGGCTTGAGTCCATCCGTCTTCTGCTCGCCATCGCATGTCATCTGCGCTTCAAGGTGTATCAGATGGATGTCAAGAGTGCCTTTTGAATGGCATTCTACAGGAGGAGGTTTATGTGGAACAACCAAAAGGGTTTGAAGACCCTCAGCACCCTGAGCACGTCTACTATCTGAGGAAAGCCTTGTATGGTTTGAAGCAAGCACCCCGTGCTTGGTACGAGAGGCTTACTTCCTATCTCTTAGCTCGTGGCTTCAAGAGAGGGGGATTAGATATGACGTTGTTCGTCAGGAGAGATTACGGTGCTATTTTGGTTGCCCAGGTCTATGTGGACGACATAGTATTTGGATCCACATGCTCCCAGCATGCTCATCACTTTAAGGAAGAGATGAAAAGTGAGTTTGAAATGAGCATGGTTGGTGAGCTTACATTCTTCCTTGGTCTCCAGGTTCGTCAGCTAGAGGATGGGATGTTTATCTCTCAATCCAAGTCTGCTAGAGACCTAGTGAAGAAATTTGGTTTAGACTCCGCTAAGCATGCCCGTACACCTATGAGTACCTCTACCAAGCTTAGTAAGGACACTTCAGGCAAGGACGTATAGCAAACCTTATATCGGAGTATGATAGGTAGTCTTCTCTACTTGACTGTCAGTCGTCCCGACATCGCCTTTAGTGTTGGAGTCTGTGCGCGATATCAGGCATCCCCAAAAGAGTCACATTTACTTGCTCTAAAACGTATTATTAAATACGTAAGTGGGACTCTCTTATACGGGATTTGGTATTCCTTTGATACCGATGACCGTCTGTCCGCCTATTCGGATGCCGATTGGGCTGGGGATGTAGATGGATGTAGGAGCACTTCTGGTGGGTGTTTCTATTTTGGTTCTGCTCTTGTCTCCTGGCTGAGCAAGAAGCAAAATTCCATCTCTTTGTCCACTGTGGAGGCTGAGTACATAGCCGCCGGGAGTTGTTGCACACAACTCTTGTGGATGAAGCAAATGCTGGAGGATTATGGGATATCACAGGACACCATGACCATCTCCTGTGATAACACGAGCGCGATACACATATCCCGCAATCCAGTTCAGCATTCGCGCACAAAACACATCAGGATACGTGAGCACTTTATACGTCAGTTAGTTGAAGAGAAAGTCGTATCCCTGAGCTTTGTTCCCACTAACCGTCAGTTAGCCGATATTTTCATGAAACCTTTAGATGCCCTTAGATTTGAGAGTCTTAGGAAATCTTTAGGGATTTGCACAGTTGACTGAGGGGTTGGTCTTTGTCTAGAATAGGATGCTTCTTCATGTTCATATCATATGCTTCCTATTGCTAGTCTGTTTTATATGTACCATTGCTTAGTTGTACAGCTTTGTTTTATTCTTGTTGCTTTTTATATTTCTTTTGAAAAATACAAAAAGATTTTCCTTTAAGAAAAATTTTGAGAAAAAGCACAAAAAGATTTTATTTTGATAATATTTTTTGAAAAAGGCCAAAAAGATTTTTCTGTTTTTGCACCTTTTATGGATGAGCATTTAAGTTAGCCAAGTCACAACTTCATTCCATATATCTATGTGACTGTTTGATAGAGATTTGAGAGGCTACATCATTTCATCCATGTGCTTTACATTGATTGGAGTCTTTGAGATGTAATTAGTGATATCTTCCTACATGTTTGACTCCTATATCCTTTATTGCACACATGCATGGCTATATTTGATTATTGCACTTATCTATCTCATGTTGGCTTGCGTGTTTTCATCTCAATCCTGTCTATACAATGTACAATATGCGATAAAACTTGACAAGATTGGAATGCATGTAAAAACCGTTTTGGTGAGACTGTGTGTTTTTGTATAACGGGGAGGGGTTGCGAAAGGTAATCATCTATCCTTTGCGCAAAAGCCACCGTTAAAAAGGACTTAAAAATGGAGGAATTTTAATATCCGAGGTCCAAAGAGGTTAAAAGAGCCCAAAAAAAATTTACAGGCAATAAAAAGCAATTCATGCCAAATATGGGCCACTTAGGTTTCACCATCAATTCTCCAAAGTTTGAGAATTTAGAATGCCTCTATTCAAAATTATATCTGAGGGAGTTTGGTTGGAGAATCTTTAAACGGGTTTGCACTTCCTTGAAAGTCTTGAAAAAGCATAAAATCATTTTGGACGTTATTGGTGTGAAAATCATTTTGAGCTTTGATTTGTTGATTTGATTGAGTCAATATCTTATACTGTCACTCTTTTACACCAAAGGAAGCATTTGAGTTCATTCGCTAGGAATATCCAATATTCATCGTGCACATATGTCATGTTTGTACGCATTGATTTTCCTATCGAATTTGATCACACCACTTCATTTGTGTTATCATCGACTTGGTTGCTTTCTGTTTATTCACGGTGTGCTTTTATCCTAGTGACACCCCGCACTTGCTTATTTGATTTATTTCTCTAATTTGTCTATTTGGGGACATCATAAAAAGGGGGAGAATGAATTATCATATTATGGGGGAGTTTGAATTTTTGGGGAGTTTTTGAGATGTTGCTTATGTTTTTATCATATATTGATATCCATGTTATCTCATTTCAAACTCGATATGTCACGTGGTATTCACTTTGTCTCATGTGTGTAGGTATGAAGATTGCACATCTATATGGTGCACACCCTGATGAGAAAAGTTTTGTGATTCCTGAAGATTTGAAAAACAAACGATGAAGACTATTCATTTGTACCTTTTCCAGTTTTGGGTTCATGGGAGGGTAGATTTGTATAGGCAATTTCATATTTGATAATTCGGATTTTTATGTATGTACCGGCATAGACATAGGGGGATATTCGTAAGGACATTTTTCTCATGTCCGAAATGTTTCATTTATTTATGTCGTACGCCGCTACATTTGGCACGTCACCTCACGATCTCACATGACGGCCTCTATCCGAATTCCAGGAATCAATCATGAATTATCTCCACTAATATGTCCCTCATCTGCATCAACGACTTCACGTTCCTTGATTGTAGGCTCATAATGCAAGTGGAACGCAAGAGAAGTCAAATCAGTGAAACAAGGCATGATAAGGATGTTCAAGGGAAAATTGGTAATTTTACAGACACCGTCCGGAGGACCGGTCAACTGGAAAGTTGAAGAGCTTGCCGTAACAAAGATACTGGAAGAAACGGCACCTCAATCCGAGCTACGGTGAACAAGTTATGGCCCGTTGAAAATGGAGATATGTTCATTGAAAATTCTGGGAATTTTTCTAAGTGTATAAGCACCTTTCCCAGCACACTTTCCCGAACCCAGACCCAAACCGGTTCGAGGGACGAACCGGTTCGGGGTACCTGTACGCTGGATAGAATTTCAGCAGTTTAAAATCGTGGGTCTCTTCATGTATTTCTCTATAAATGCCAACTTCGGGAGAGTTGTTTTGCAAGACTTTAGGAGACGAATTTGAGAGTCCAAATACATCTAGTCTTCATATTTTTGAGTCCCAAGACTCATGTTTTGATTCACACATCCTTGCCAAATATTTTTGAATCCTTTTGCAACCCAAGAACACAACTTTGGTTTGTTCAACCCTTGTGGAGGAGACCGTTCTTCTTCTTCATTGCAGCCCTACTGGAAAGGGATAATTCCAGCCGCGACTACAGAATCCGATACCCGAGGGTAATTCTTAGTCAACTTGTATTTTCATTGTAATCCGATTGTAAGCCATTTTCTTACAAATTATAGTGAAAATAAATGGTTTTGCCCCTGAGGGGGATTCTTCCTTAATTACATGTGTTTGAATGTTCTTGCGTAGATTATCCATTTATTCAATCACATACTGCTGCATGTTTAGGGTTTGTTTGTGTTAAAAGGGTTTTATATATAACTTGATCATTTGAATGCGAGCACACACACTCTTCAGAAAGGTATGCTTGAGATCTGTGGATAAATAAAAGATCAAGAAGTCTTGGCTTAAAAAATCAGATTCAGAAATAACCCATCATTTTAGAACTTTTGTAATTTGATAGTATTGTTTGTATAATATTGAGAGGGCGAGTAGCATGTTTGCATGTAGTAGCACATCACAAACACTATCTCAAACGAACACTTAGGCATTGTGGTTTTGTCTGAGAATCTTGGATTTTGAAAGAGTTGCTGGAATCAGAATTTAAAGAGAATGAGATCAAGGAAAAAGCAAAGAAGGAGAAAAAAAAGATCAGTCCAATTCAGATTACCTTTGGAGTGGATAATATTAAGTAGGTATATTCTGAACTTCGGTTAGGATCATTATGGTTTTCTTAAGTGTTGTAACTTGATTCTTTATTCTAGTGGATTTTTGTTTTGTGTCGTAGAGGGCATCGTGGATGTTTCCCTTGTTTAAGGGTTTTACCACGTTAAAATTCTTGTGTCTATTTCTTTGAATGTTCTTAACTATTGTTGTGATTGGGACTGTATGGTAACTTTAGTAGATGATTATTAAAAATTAAAAAGAAGGTAACCAACTATCAAATTCAAACCATACATTCAGAAAGTCTTTTATAACACATCTTGTGTTTTTCTAAAAGAGTTTTGCCCAAAACGTTTATTCGGAGTTTACACAACTTATAATTGTTTGTTATTAATCTTGTAAATGAGATTTTAACTCTAAATCTTTTCTTCACGAGTACGTCACTCACCCACTGATACTGGAACTTCCCTAATCGGGACAACCTTTATTACTCAACATAACCGTCATTGACATGGTTGTTGGATCCATGTTGGCCCAATACGTAAAAAGTTCCCAAAAGGAATGTGTTGTCTAATATGTCAATAGAAAGTTAAAGAAAAAGCTTGTGAATCTCTAGTATGGATTACCTATAAGATCCTCTATTACATGATGTCCTTCATCATATGAATCATTTCCAGGATGAAGCCTTTGATATACATATTTAAGATACCCTCTTTCTAATCGAATGGCTAAATTCTTACTTATGTTATCCAAATTTGAAATCACATATGTTACATAAAAACTCACTAAATGATGAGACATCTAGGACCTTATCTCAGGACAACCCCTGTCGGGTGAGGAAGAAGAAAACGAGTAAGAATTCATGAACGAAGACCTCTTCGCATTAGGCAAATAGATATGGGAACTCTACTTCGATGAGGCAGCCAAAAAGAGAGGATTCAGCATCAAAATGCTCTTAATATCACCTGATTCACGTTGCCTCCCCATAGCTATAAAACTCACCTATGATTGAACCAGCAACATGGCCAAACATGAGGCTTGTCTCACAAGTCTTGAGATCTCCTTAGAAATAAGAATCACCAAATTGAAAGCCTGTAGAGACTCTATCCTAGTTGTCAGTTATATATTACGAAAATGAACGACCCGAGATGATAATTTATAACCTTACCATGCCTACCTAGAAGAGCTAACTTCACGATTGGAGCATCTCAATTTTTACTTTCTATCCAGGGCTAGAAATAACTTTACGGATGCATTCTCCATCCTAGCCTTGATGATAGACATGCCAGACAGAACCATGAAGATCACCTTCATATTAACGAGACGGAGCACCCTGTCATATTTCTTTGAGATGGACTCCATTGAGGAAATGATAGTGAAACCCACAATATGTTACTTCAACATATGGAACTTGTTAAACAAACACAATTATCCACCATACTCCACGCCAACCCATCAATTCGCCTTAAGGTGCTTGGAAGCCCAGTTCATTATTTTTGGGAGCCAACTCCACAAATGGGGATTTGATGGAGTACATTTAAGATGCATCACAGAGGGTGAAACCCTTAAAATCACGGTTAAAATCCAAAGCGATGAATGTGGCCCACACATGAGTCGATGCACCCTCCCCAGAAAAACACTCTTAATGTCATACTACAAGAACGCCATGCAGAAGGAATGTATGAATAATGTCACTAAGTGCCTCAAGTGCCAACTGTACGACCTATCACAACATCTACATCCTCAAAAACTCTATTGCATGACCTCGCCATGGCCCTTCTCAACCTGGGGTATAGATATCATTGAGAAAATGAATCTTAAAGCCTCCATCGAGCACGAATTCATTTTGGTCGCCATCGACTACTTAACCAAATAGGTCGAATTCGAATCCTATTAGGTTCTTGTGGGTACCCAAATTTGCCATCATAGGCCCAGACGAGTAGCCTAATAAAAATGGCCCAAAGTCCTGATCCCTCGCACCTCAACTAAATTCAGTTATGACTTAGTCCTCTCCTAAAATCTCGTATGGAGATATTCCAGGAGAGAAAGATGGATGTGGGGGAGTCCAACACCCCCACTCCACGAAGATAAACATGTATATAATAAACCCTAAGCCTAGGTCAAGAGGCACGTACTGTATTCTCTGGAAACGCTTCCCGGAGTATATAGAAATAATACTGATTGCACCACCTTGGACGTAGGCATTCTTGCTGAACCACGTACATACTGTGTTGTGTGATTGGCCTTTTTTATTCTTTAATTCCTTTGATGATTGCGCTTTTCTTATTTATTTGTGTTGAATATAATTGTCACCACAATTGGCGCCATTTGTGGGAGCGTTTGTCTTCCCTGAGAAAGCCCTCACCAACATAGAAGTTTGAAATATCTGGTCACAGCAGTAATGCCCCTCAGGAAGGAGATATCCAAGAATAACCTGCTCCTCGCAGGATCATATCTGAAGTTCGGCGTTCAGATCAGAGGGCTTGCCCAGAGAGGCCAACCTTAGAGGAGAGCCAAGGACCAGCAAAGTCCACACAAATCTCCAGATTGATCGATGCCTATGAGGCGAGGCTCCAAGAGCAGAGGGAGTCCGCTCGCAAGAAAGAGGCTGAGAATGCTCGCCTCAAAAGGAAATTAGAAAGGATGGAGAAAAATAGCTCCATCGCAGCACTAGGCGACGTCTATACCGCACTCCTATCCCTCAGGCGAGTAAGTGTTGCAGCCGAGGAAGGATCCCTAGACGTGGATCCCAGAAGAGTGAGAAGCACGAGTCAAGCGACGACTCTCTTGGGCACCAGTGACCGGATCGCCGTCACAAGAGCCCAGCTCGTAGCAATGAGAACATACGAAATTTAGTCCGAAGAGAGATAGACCAACACATAACACGTTGCGGTGCCCGATTGACCAGGGAGCTTGCTAGGCGATCTCTCAAGACCCAGATGAAATCCACATTCTCAAGGGAGATATAAGAAGAGGAAACCCCCAATAAATTTGCTATTTCAAGATTCAAGATCTATGATGGAAAAACTGACCCTATTGATCACGTTAGGCAGTACAGGCAAGCCATGACTCTCTGGAACCATCGGGATGCACTGATGTGCTGAATTTTCCCTTCGAGTCTGCACGACGTGGCCCAAAAGTGGTTCGAGAGGCTCCATCATAGATCCATCAGGAGTTTTGAGTCTCTGGATGAGATCTTTATGGCCCATTTCATTACTAGTAGCTCCCATCCCAAAAGGATGGATGCTTTACTAACAATCAAAAAGACGCCTCACGAGAGCCTCCGGGACTACGTGAAGAGGTACGGGGAGTTGTTCAACGAGGCTAAGGACTGCTCAAAGCAAGTAGCAGTAGCCTCTTTCAAGATTGGCCTACCAAACTCTTACCTTCTGCACTAATCCCTAACGAAGAAGGAGGCCACAACCATTGATGACCTGAAGGCTCGCATTGAGAAGTACGCCAAGGTAGAGGATGTTACACGCCTCAATACAGGGGAGAACGCTTAAACTAAGCTCGCTGCCAGGGGAAATGACAAGTCTGAGAACTAGAATAAAGGAGGCAAGAATGGGTCCAAAAGCGGAGGCAAGAACTATGTTTCGAAAGCATTTCAGGCAGTAAACACTGTCTTCAAAGAACCAATCAACAAGATCCTGGCGAAGATCAAAGACGAGCCATTTGTTAAGTGGCCTAGAAAGATGGGAGGAGATCCCTCGAAGAGAAACAACGGGCTAAGATGCGCTTTTCATAAAGAGGGAGGACATAAGACTGAGCACTGCAAAGCTCTTAAGTCTCACCTTGAAGAAATGGCCCGGTCTGGGCACCTGAATGAGTTTGTGGAGAAGAAGGCAGAAAAAGTTGCTGCCAATGGAGAAGTAAGACCTGACAACGTACTCGAGGACGATGTTGGCCATGAATTCATAGTAATTCATGGGGCATCTAATATGAAGCAGATTCAAGAAAATTTGGCTCGGATGGAAGTAAAAAAGCTTATAGCAGTGATGCAAGCTTTTCAGATCGATCTAGCAAAGACACAATCAGGAAAGCGTCGGCGAGCAGATGATGTCGACTATAGCAAACATATCATGTTCACATATGAAGATCTAGTGGGAGTGAGAACCCAACATCATGACGCCTTGATCATTACGCTCAGAATATCCAACTACGACATCGACGAGTTGCTCGTCGACCAAGGAAGCTCATCTGAGGTAATGTATCTCGACTTGTTCATAAAATTGAAGTTGAGCGTCGCCGACCTGAAGGAAGCCACTGTCCCTCTAGTTGGCTTCGCTGGAAAAGTAACTATTCCATTGGGAAAGATTGTGCTACGAGTAAGGGCAGGTAGTGTCTCCAAGATGATTGAGTTTCTGGTAGTCGACATTGACTCACCATACCAAGCTATCCTCGGCAGAGGGTGGATACATAAGATGAAGGCAGTCCCCTAGTCCTACCATCAGAAACTCAAATATGTGACCGAACGAGGAGTAATGGAGATCCATGGCGATCAAGCGATGGCAAGAAGGTGCTTCATACCAGAGAAGAAGGTCGAAAAGCCCAAATAGAAGGTCGAGGAACAAGAAGGTCTAATACCTTTGAAATTGCAGTTAAATTATGGAAGATCCGGAGTGGAAGAGACCAGGATCCTCCCCTCTGAGCGGGTCATCAAAAACCTGGAGGAAGTTAAAGCTGGTGGTAGATAGAAAGACAGGATATTCTTGATCGAAGCTTCTCTCACAGATCAAGAAAAGAAGGAATTGACGATTCTATTGAGAAGCAACGTAGACGTTTTCACGTGGGAACCATACGAGCTGCCTAGAATTGATCCCAGTGAGGTTTACCATCGGTTACACGTCGACCCCACTTTCAAACCTATCACGCAGAAGGCACGGAGAACTGCGTCCGAGAAGGCCAAAGCTGTAAAAAAAGAAATTGAAAAACTGCTGGATGCAGGATCCATACGAGAAATTTAATTCCATAAATGGTTATCCAATCCAGTAGTAGTTCCTAAGATTAATGGGAAATGGAGAGTCTGCATTAACTTCACTGACCTTAATAGGGCATGCCCTAAGGACAGTTTCCCTCTCCCAAAAATTGACCAGTTGGTGGATGCCACAGCATCTCACGAAAGAATGAGTTTTCTGGACGCATATTCGGGGTATCATCAGATCCCTCTGTATGCACCAGACCAGGACAAGGCAGCGTTCATCACCACCGTCGAATTATACTGTTAAAAAGTCATGCCCTTCGGGCTCAAAAACACTGGGACAGCCTACCAATGACTGGTCACCAATATGTTCAAAGACCAAATGGGAGACACTATGGAAGTCTACATCGATGATATGCTCATCAAGAGAAAGAACAAAGAAGACCACCTCTCAGACCTATCAAGAACCTTCGAAATACTTAGGAAATACCGAATGAAGCTCAACGCGAGCAAGTGTTCTTTCGGTGTCCAATCAAGAAAGTTTCTTGGGTACTTGGTCAGTAAGAGAGGCATTGAGGCTTATCCGGACCATATCGATGCAATCAACAGGGTACAGCCCCCTCGCACAATACGGGACGTCCAGAAGCTCACCGCCATGCTCGCTGCCTTGAATCGTTTCATCTCGAAGTCCTTTGAGAAGTACAAACCATTCTTCCAGCTCTTGAAAGGAAACAAGACAGTAAAATGGAATCAAGATTGCTCGCAAGCATTGGAAGAGATCAAGGCTTATCTTAGCTCACCACCACTACTCGTCATACCTCAAGAAAGATATTCCTTGTACTTATACCTCGTCGTTTCCAGCCTCGTCGTCAGTTCTGCACTAGTGTGCGAGAAAGCAGGAATCCAGCACCTCGTTTATTATGCGAGAAAAACCTTATTAGACGCTGAGAAGCGGTACCTACCACTAGAAAAGCTCGCATTTGCACTTGTAGTAGCTTCGAGGAAGTTGCAACACTACTTTGAATCTCACACTATCGTCATCCTTACATCACACCCCTTTAAAGCAGTTCGGTGAAAAGAGGATTTATCGGACAGACTAACTAAATGGTTGGTCGAGCTCGGATGATTTGACATCCAATTTCAACAAAGGAATGCAATCAAAGGGAAAGCCCTTTCTGATTTCATAGCCGAGTTCACAGGCGAGCAGCCTCTCGACCAAATTCAACCCATGAAGCAAAGAGAGAATCGCGCAACAGAGGGAGTTTGGCGATTATTTGTTGATGGAGCCTTCAACTCAAAGGGGGCAGGAGTAGACATTGTGCTTGTTACTCCAGAAGATACAATCCTCTAACAGGGAATAAGGCTTGGATTTGAAGCCTCCAACAACGAGCCAGAGTATGAGGCTTTGATAGCCGGCCTCCAAAAGGCACAGACGTTGGGGGTGAAGTAGTTACAGGTGTTCGACGACTCACAATTGGTCTTCAATCAGATAAGTGGGGACTACAACGCAAAAGATGAAAGAATGGTAGCCTACCTCGCCTTGGAAAAGAGGCCAATGTCCTAGCTTCGAGGCAGTCAGTGTCCAACAGTTTCCCAGAGGTCAGAATAGCCATGCTGACGCACTGGCATCCCTGAGTTCCGCAGTCAATTTTGAATTAAAAAGAACGATCCCCATCGACTTCCTCACCCATCCAAGCATCAACCAGAGCGATGAGCTGCCAAGCGTGGAGCATGTGCTCCAGATTGAGTCAGCACCCAGTTGGATGGACCCTTTAAGGGACTATTTGAAAGATGGCGCACTTCCAAACGATAAGAAGATCGCTCACTAGATAAGAGTCAAAGTTGCTTGTTTTCACTTATCTCCTAAGGGCAAGCTGTATAAGAGATCGTTCTCCAGCCCTTACCTTCAATGTGTCCACCCGAAGGATGTCGAGCAAGTTCTACACGAGCTTCACGAAGGGATCTATGGAAGCCTTATTGGAGGAAGGCCACTAGCTTTTCGAGCAATGAAGGAAGGCTACTGGTGGCCATATATGTAAAAAGATTCGGCAGCATATGCTCACAAATGAGAAAAATGTTAACTACATGCTCCTATGGTTCACTAACCTGCCAGTGACATAAAATCGCTCACCAGCCCATGGCCCTTCGCCCAATGGGGGATGGACATCGTAGGCCCCCTTCCTATTGCCGTCGGCAACTGCAAATATATGTTGGTAGCAACGGATTACTTCACCAAATGGATCAAGGCAGAGCCACTGGCAAACATCTGAGATGCAGATATGATGAGATTCATATGGAAAAGCATAATTACCCATTTTGGAATCCCCAGAACCATCATCATCGATAATGGAACACAGTTCGAGAGTGTCCCTTTCCAAAACTTCTGTAATGAACACAGGATCAGGCACTATTTTAGCTCGATGGCATACCCCCGGAGCAACGGTCAAGCTGAGGCTTCCAACAAAATAGTGATCGATGGGCTGAAGAAATGACTAGAGCGAGCCAAAGGTGCATGGGTGAGTGAGTTGTCGCATATCTTGTGGGCTTACCGCACTACCCCACGGTGGGCAACTGGGGAAACCCCATTCTCACTAACGTATGGAATGGAAGCAATCAACCCCTTGGAAGCTGGCATACCAACGATGAGAACCACCCTTATCGATCGAGGCCAAAACGATGCAGCATTACTTGCTGAACTTGACCTAGCTGACGAACGCAGAGAACTAGCCCTAGTAAGGCTAGCGAGCTATCAACAACAGCTCGCGAAATAATATAACGAGAAGGTCAATCCGAGGGCATTCCAGGTTGGGGACTACGTCCTAAGGAAAGTCCTTGGCAGCGCAGTAAAACCATCAGACGGTAAAATAGGGTTGAACTGGGAAGGACCATTCAAGATAACAAGAGACGATCTACAAGGAGCCTATCACTTAGAAAAGCTGGAGGGCAAAGAAATACCCCGAGCATGGAATGCAGCCAATCTTAAGAAATTCTATTTCTAGTTTTTCTTTCAAGCATGGAATGCAGCCAATCTTAAGAAATTCTATTTCTAGTTTTTTCTTTCATCTTTTATCAGAATTATGAAATTGGCAGCTCATTTACTTGTGATTAATAAAAGTTATTTGGCAGTTGCATTCTATGAAATGTCAGTTAACTAGTATATGAACTTTATAACTTGCACACCCTTTCCAAGCGACAGGAACACTATTAAGTACATGATAGCATGGAAATAACCCTCCTCGGGTTTTCGTTATGAAACACGAATAACCTCTTAGCATTGCCCCTGGCAATATATGAAGCCCTACAGGAGATCCTTAGGCAGTTTGGCCAAGTCAAATTGGTCGCCAAACAGTGTTTGGTTAACAAAACTTGATCGGATAGAGCATCCAACACCAGGTGTGTCCTCGCCAATTTCCACACTTAGGCCTAAGGGAGTGTGACGACACGTCCTAAAAGGTAAAGTGAGGCAAAATGGTATCTCATAAGCATACGAAACTGGAGGGACACTGACTCAACAATGCAAACTTACCAATCTAGTCAGCCACGAGAGGCCCAAGATTATTAAGCGAAGAATAAATGACGTAAAAAAATATAGAACACATGTTTAGTCGACGAGATCATCCAAAACATAGATATTATATTACTTAATCACGTTTACAACAAGAATGTACAACCCGTGTTTAGTCGGCGAGATCGCTCAAAACATAAATATTACAATACTTCGTTACATATGTACATAGAGTTACAGGTGGTAAAATCCTAATGAGGTTGAGGCCTCTGAACAAGATAATCAGCCACTTGGGCTCTTCGACCATCATCCGGATGAGGAGCTAATTCCTCCTCGACCTCATTCGCATCTGACTCCAACAGCTGCCGGGGGATGGCATCGATAGGGATCCACTGATCATCCCTCCTGAAGGGATTAGGCCTCAAAGTTGAAGGAGAAATCTCATGACGGTACCAGAGTACAGAGTTCCTCGGGACCTGTAGTTCCCTGAGGGCACTCAACCATCCCCTGATGAAAGACAGCTCTTTGAACTCTGTCAGCCTCGTCGGAGCATCTGCCCAACCTTGGTCTTAACCATCAGCCCACACTCGACGAGGACCATTCTTGAACAAATGTCTCAGCCGTTTAACATCCCTTTGAAGCCCAATAGCAATCACATATGCTCGACGAACATCTTCTCAGAGCTCGCCCATTTCTCTAGATGAACCACCTACGTTTGGACCATCTCGCGGAGCAGCCGATGAGGTAGAGCCTCACAAGGCTGGAGGATCCCCGCTCGGCTCTATGCCAGCTCATGGAATAGTTGATGAAGAGGAACCTCGTAGTACATGAGGTGCGATGCTCGGTGCATGCTCCTTGAGTTGCGAAACCTCCCTCCTCAGGGCCTCGTTCTCCTGTTGAAGAATTTATCCGACTTGGTTAATCTCAGAGGCATCCAGGAGCCTATCTCTCAAAGTGTTTACTTCTTCTTGGACTGAGGCACCAACTTCTTCCAGCTCCTGAAGTCTATCCTTCAGCTTGGCGACAAGCTCAGACTGGTCCTTAAAGCTCTTGTTTCTTGACCTGAGGGATTTACAGATCCTAATGAAGGCCTAATGAACTTGGGTGCTCGCATTAGGACCGAGAATTCTTCCTAGCTGAGAAGTGGCAGGTATATATTCGTCCACATCAATCAACTACAAGACATACAAATAGTAAAAAAGCAGAAGAATCAATGACCACAAAAGAGGGAACTTTCATTTCATTAAAATAAAAAATTACAATTACATCGGTTTGTTCAAAAAGAGGTACGAGTATAAATAGGTCCTAAGAGCAGTCTAAATAGCAACGTCAGCTTGTTCGGAGGAAGCCGATTACTTTCCCTTATCAGCAGCAGTAGGAGCTTCACCCTTAGAGGGAACAACTACTGTTCCCTGAGAAGGAAGAGCAACAGTAGGAACAGTCTAGGAGGCAGGGGAAACACCTTCAATGATTAGGGCAGGGTCTTCATCTACAACAGGCTTTGGGCCTGGATCATGCTCGTCAAATAAGGGTGAGTCGGTATCCACCCCAGCATCCAGAAGAGCCTTGTTCCAGCCCTTCTTGAAGTTCAGTCGACCGATGTAGCCGATCTGAATATCGACATCTTCATACGCCACGGCCCAACCATCATTATAAGAACTCTCCTTCAGAGCAGCTGCCTCAGACTCCTTATCCTTCAGCTTCTCCACCAGCACCTGATTCTCCTCCACCACTACTAGCTTGCTCAAGCATACTAAATTATAGGCCTGCTGCAGCTCGCTCAGACCCTTGACCGCTTCTTCCCTTACCCGATTGGCTTCAACAAGGGAAAGATCAGAGGACATCTGAGCAGTATCAGTAGTCTTCAAGTTGGCCTCGAGCTCGATGATCTTCCCCTTCAGAGCAGGGTTCTGCTTCTCCAACTCAGCATTCTTATTCACCAGCTCATCGCGAGAGCGATAAAGCACGACGAAGTCAGTCATGAACTACAAGTAAAAAGGAAGCATTAGAAGAAAGCGGCAAATAGAGTTTTACAAGTGTTAAAGAAAAGAAACAGACTTATCAAGGCTAGCCTCTGTCTTGCTTGCAAAGCTAGTTGGTTAGTCCCCATCGCCCTTTGGCGATCATCAGGAGGACTGCTCTCTCGAGCAGTGCAAGATCCAGTTGGGGATAGATAGCAATTGAGGCCCCCTCTGGCAACGCAAACACGGGCACTAAAGCTTGCTCAGCCTTCGTCCTCGCTTCCACTCTTCTCCTATCCTCCTCTCTCTCCTTCTCCTTCTCTGCCCTCTTCCTCTCATCCACCTTCTTTTTCTCTTCAGTCTTATTCCTCTCCTCTTCTTCTTTTCTCTTCTTCTCCTGCTAGTGAGCAGCAGACTGAGAGCTAGTGGCAATAGCCCCACTGCTGGATTTTTGCTTCTTCGATCGCTGAGCTAGAAGCACATCATCCTCATCATTATCCCTGATCAAATTTCTTCTGGGAGGAGCCATTTCTTTACTGGAACTGCTGGATGTACTTGAAGACTTTTGAGCCTCAGAAACCTCTCCTGAGCTAGAAGAACTTTCACTACTAAAGCTCGCCTCGCTGGAACCGCCTTCAGCACCTCCTCTGATATCACTTTCAGAGTTGCTCTCTTCTTCATCTAACTGAATAGGATCAGCAGCAGCTTCTTCAGAAAAATCTAAGGCAATAATATTGTCCATAGGTCTTGCAATGAAACTGGACTCGATATCCTTGTACTCCAGCAGGAAAGCATCGGATCGGGGATGTTCACCATCAGCCAAAGACTCGCTGATATTCAAACCTTTAATCAGCTCAGCAGCTCGAACCTCGCTAAGGGCAGGTTCCAAGTTCTTTGTCCTCGTTGAAAAGAAAATAGGAAAGTATCAAAAAAATCACACATTAATAAGGAGACCGAAAGATAAGAGCGAAGATTACCTATGTACTCTTCCCCATAAAAGGGAACAGTGAATCTATCAGACCTCGCCCCCTCAGTCTAGGGCGAGAACTACTAATTCCTAGCAAGAAAGCCATCTTGCCAGTAGTCCTTGTGGGAATCAGGTAAATTTACTACCAATACCCTGTCAAGACTCTTGGCCTTAAGGTAGAGAAGACCAGAGTTAGTTCGAGAGAAGGAATAATAAAAACAAATTTCAGCAAGCCCTAATTTAGTGCCATAAAGTTGATTTATCCTATGGACACCATTGACTATCTTCCAAACGTTGGGCGAGCACTGTGCAGGGACGATGTTGAAATAACCAAAGAAATGCAGAAACAAATTATTTGGAGGAAAAGTAAGACCCCCTTGGGAAAGCAACAGGACATGAATCTAATAAGCGCCCTCTATCTATCTTACATTCTTAGGGATAGAGACGCATTCAATCTCTACCCATTTAGGGATATTGTAAAACTTCCTAAACTCAGGCACTGATCTATTACCTATCTTTGTCATTTGTAAATCCTAAAATTACAAATTCGAAGGAAACTCAACAGAGAAAGCACAAAAGGAGAGCAAATGGGACTTACGAGATGAAAGTTTTGCTTGGACAATGTAAGATTGCAAGCCCAGACGATGAGGGAGATCGAAAGCAAAGAAAATGAAGACCTGGAGATAAGGGCACAAGGGCTAAAACTCGTAGAAGATGAGGAAATGATAAGAAGCTTGAAACGACAATATAGAAATGCCACTCAAAATGACTCCTTAAACGTTCTCAATCATGATGCACATAACACGAAGCAGGTTGCCGCTAAAATCAAAGTAAAGAACTCCAACATTAGAAAGAGTTACACAATTTACAAAAGATCCATTATGACAAATCATTTAAATGTATTGAGCCCAAATTAGGGCCCAACAGCCTTAGGGGCAATTGTGGGTACCCGGATTTGCCATCATAGGCCCAGACGAGTAGCCTAATAAAAACGGTCCAAAGTTCGAACCCCTCACACCTCAACTAAATTCAGTTATGACTTAGTCCTCTCCTGAAATCTCGTAGGGAGATATTCCAGGAGAGAAAGATGGACGTGGGGGAGTCCAACACCCCCACTCCCCTAAGATAAACATGTATATAATAAACCCTAAGCCTGGGGCAAGAGGCACGCACTGTATTCTCTGTAAGCGCTCCTCGGAATATATAGAAATAATACTGACTGCACCGCCATGGACGTAGGCATTCTTGCTGAACCACGTACATACTGTGTTGTGTGATTGGCATTTTTTGTTCTTTATTTCCTTTGGTGAATGCGATTTTCTTATTTATTTGTGTTGAACATAATTGTCACCACAGTTCTCAATGCCAAAGTGTGGCCAAGTCCATACACCGAAACAAACATCATTTGTCTCTTTGGTGTACCCTATGAGTTGGTATCCGATAATTTCTCTCACTTTGAGAAAGAGGTCTTTAATTTATTAAACGAATATGGGATCACTCAACATAAATCTTCCTCATATAAACCTCAGACTAATGGAACAGTCAAAGTTGCAAAAAGAAATGTCTAAAACATCATCAACAAGATGATGGAGACCTACAACGATTGGTCAAACAAACTCCTATATGCCTTTTCGGGTTACCACACTACAAAAAAAACTCAATAAGGCCACCCCTTACTCAGTAGTTTATGGCATGGAGGCATTCCTACCCATAGAATTCGGGATACCCTCTCTTAGGTCCATGCTCAAAAGCCAAGTATCTGAAACTGACTGGATACAAGCCTATTATGATGAACTATCCCTCATCGTCGAGAGAAAACAAAAGGCCTCTTATTACATCAGGGCTGCCAATAACGGATACTCAAGAATTTAACAAGAGGGTCAATAAGAAAAACATACAAAAAGGAGACCTAGTCCTAAAGGAAAATCTCAAACCTGGGGAGGAAAATTTTCACCCAATTGGGGAGGACCTTACCTCATTACCAAAATCAACTCCGGTACGGCAGCTACCTAAGATGGTCTCGACGGAGTCATGTTTTCCTAACCTTTCAATCTTGACCGTTTGAAGAAATTCTTTCCTTAAGCCTGCATGGGGAAAGGGGAAAGAAATCAATTTGAAAAAATAATAAGTCGTGGACCCAAACACTTTCTTAACCCTACATCAAAATGCTTATATGATCCACCAACCACTCGTTTAAAGTCAACTAAAAACTTCAAGCCCCCGCCTCTTTCATTTTGACAGAAATAGGCATGTCCATAGGAAGGGCAGGTCGCCCAACCCACCTAACCCAGCCCAAAAATTATAGGGCTTGGGCTAAGGATATAAGCCTGAAAAATTGGTCTAGGCCAAAAAAATAAGGTCGGCTAAAAATTGGGTGTGGCCTGGGCTTTTCCTATTTAGCCCAGCCCAGGCCGAATATTTCTACTATAATGTATATTTTTTCTATTATTGTCCTAATTCTCATAAAACAATCCTTTCAATAGTTTGCTCAAATTGTGCCATAATATTATTTTTAAATAAAATGAAATATAACAAAAGTTTTTAATCTTTAGTCTTTGTCACGTACTTTTATTTTGTAGTTAGTATTTGTGAACATTGTAAATTTTGGGAAAGTTCAGACATTATTTTATTTAGAGGCTTTTGTTTATTTTTTTGGAAATATTTTTTATTATTTACTAAAAAATCATAATACTTAACCCTTAAGTATTGGTTTGAAAAGGATGATGGGTTGGATTGGGTTAGGCTTGGGCCTAATTATTTTTTTATGGGTCAGGATTGGGCTGAATAATATTGGCCCGAGGTCGAGTTGGGTCAGATTTGGACCTTTGTATAAAGTGTTATTATGAGGTGTTAGTCCAGCCTGACCCACGGACAACCCTAGACAGAACTACGTGGACCTGATTCTCCCCTATAAATATTATCGCACACACTCAAATACAGACACGCCATTGTCTTTCAATTGGAGATATGTAAACGACCCAAGTTATCACTTCGGACCCGATTCAAATAAACACCAAACACTCTCCCTAGGTAAAGACCATGTTTATGGTCATTGTCTCTCCCTTCTAAGGAGTCAACACAATCTAGACACGCTAAATGTTAAGTAATAAATCAAGTGCCCTAAGGTTTTTTGGAACTCCACAAAGTTATCCTTATTTAAGAAACAACGCATAAAGGTTAATGCCTCGAAAGAAGCGATTAAAAGAAGCCAAGCGAGAAGGTCTCCATACCTTGCACGTCTTTCTAAAAATAAGCACAGTAAAATACCCTCCCCAAAACACCCCACACCTTGGGACAAAGATTACCCCAGATAGACTCACAAAAAGGCTTCCCACAAATGACCCCTTCTTTTAGCTAAAATACAACAGTTCGAATTCGAAGCAACGTTAAATATCATTCGACAGTTCACAAGCAACAAAATGAAGCTTTCTTCCCCACATGATGTGCAGGCAAAACAATGATGTACCAATAAAATATAAAGAAAGCCCTTCTCTAAAAGAAAAGTTCAAAAAGATGGGACACTTTAATTTTTACAAAAAACATATGTATATCTCCTCCATTTTTATAAAATTAGATCTTAGGCTTATTCTATTTTATATATATATATAGTAGAATTATCATGTTCCTACTAGAAAAACGTACTACAAAAAATAATATATTCTCCTAACAATCCAAGAAAAAGGTAAAAGTGTGCTTTTTTTTTGGGGGGGGGGGGGGGGGAAGTACATCAAATTCGCGCAAAAATGTAACCCAAAAAATTATCTCAACTGTCTCATCACATGCGAGGATTCATTCGCACATGACCACCATAAGCACCATCAGAAGTCCCTATGCCCATCATCCGCAACCGAACACCAAACGCAGAAGCACCCGACAGGTGGGAAGGACCCATGATTCCTGCACTCAAGCCCAAGGACTGCCCCACATAATTTTTGTACCTGTATACGAAGACCTTGGCAATCAACTCGCGCAGAGCTAGGTGGGTGGAAGAGCAATGAGTTAAGACCACCCTGAGTTAAGCCAGGTGGTGGAAGACCAAAGTTAATTTGATGCCTTTTATGGGCTATGCTCTGCAGGTTGATCAACCGCATAGTTGAAGCCACGATTAACCGCACAGTTGATGTTATCACTCTTGGCTTCTAAGTTAGTCGTACGGTTGAAACATGAAAATTCAAATTAAAAATAGAAAATAACATTTTCTCCCATGTCCATATTTTTACACTATAAAAAAAAGACTAGTGAAATATATGGGCACCCCCATATCAACCTAAAGTTTTACGAACAGTATCTGCAATAGCATACTCCCCGTCGACTGCCTCAGTGGACACCTCGATCCATAATCAAGTTCTACCTCTTCAACTGCAAATGCCTCGGAATCACATAAGGGTAAAAACATAAATACCTTAACTATGGGGAAATCCTAATATATATATATATATATATATATATATATATATATATATATATATATATATCAAAATACAAGGGTGAAAATTCTAAGTACCCAAAAATATCAATTGTGGCCATAAATTGTCAAAAACCAATAAGAATCGGTTGATCAATCGTGCATTTCATGCCTCCTTTGACTGTACGACTGACACATCAACTAAACAGTTGAACATCTCACTATAATGATTCCCAAGATCACTCATCAACCGCATGTTTGATCTAGTAGGACACATTTCTCATAAAAACTCATTCGATGCGACATTTATCCCACTAAAAGCTCATCATGGTGACACGTGTCCCAACACATTAATCGCACGAATGTTTAAGAATTCAACTGCATGGTTGGTGGCTTCACTCTTACAGCTATAAAATGGGTCCCTATCCCATTGGGAAAGCACCCCAAAAACTAATATTGATTCGATTTTCTAACTTTCTTCAATCCCGAGCATTCGAGAATATCGAGTTCCGTCAGAAATCCCGAAAGAAATTATAAATTTTCAAAAAGTTGCTTCCTTCAATACACATAGGAAAGCTTGTACGTGCATCCCCCAAAGACGATCCCTTCCAAATGAAGTTGTGTCGAATGGTGCCACTTCAAAGGGGACACTCACATGGTAAAAACTCGACTCACGCTACAAGTGTAAACATTCTGAAGAAAACTCAAGCCAATATCATAAATAAATATATTGATATAGAAATGTACATATCTGCCTAGACAACTTAGTCCGGTCCCCATTCATTTTACAGCATTTATATATTAAAGCCTGATTTTCCTCGAGAATCTATGTGTGTTGAGATGAATAACATAGTTATATTCTAGATAATGTTAATCAAAATCGGTACAACTAAGCACGACACGAAAAAAACATTTCAAAATCATTTTTAAGAAAGTATCAGTGAACCGAGATATACTGAATCCTTGCTAAAATGAAATTGTAAAATAGGAATACTTTTCACCAATTCTCTCAGCAAACATTTCCGTCTTAACGGCGGCACTCACAAGTTTTTGTTTTCTAAAAAAATTGTCAAACACCTATATTTGATTAGGTATTATTTACATAAGAATATGATACTCCAACTCATAAACGAAAATTCAATAAAAATGACTAGGCTCCATAAATACTATGATTTTGTATAGTTCATACTCGATATCTCGTAGCCCACACACGTAAATACAACCTCATCATTGGAACTACACTATCATTGATCCTAGGAACTCCTGGGTATGTAGGCGCAATACCAAGATACACTCATTAACCCGGGCCTTATAATATGTCTCTTGACATATTTTCTTTAAGTATGCCCCCATATCTAGTCTAAACCTCCTTTCTCACACGAAATGATCAACTCAGTCACTTTGAATCGGCCTGAGGCCCTACGATACCTCTAGGATTTTAGTCATTAGATAAGGGATAATTAAATTTTTGTTAGTGATTTTTGGTCTAGTCCAATCCCCAAAGTGCCACATTAAAGTCAGCATTTCGACTCTAAAACATGGCGTATTTACAAAATCCCCTATCCCTGTACTCGTAGGTAGTGAAAGATGTTTAAAACATTACACCCTTGATATATGAAAGCCAACCGAAAGGTCTTACAACACCTTTAAGGGTAGTGATCGCCTGACAATGGACATGTGTATCCTTGTCAGCGACTTCGGGTCCACCCATATTCCGCATTTATAGTGGAGTCAGCCTCCTGGCTCCTAAACATACCCCCGCCCCTCTCAAGTCAACTACTTACACTTGCATACACATCACGTTGGAACCTTTTCATGCAGCTCCCAGATAAATTGAACTACGTAGGCTTTGATCTCATGGCTACACGGGTAAGTATACACAATATCAAGTCTTTCTCGTGAGCATAAGCATTAACAGTATGTCTCTTGATATATTGTCCCCATAGATATGTTTTCATCTCTTTATCTCTTATCTTTTACCCTTTTTTCAGACGGCAAACGAGATATTAAACTATCTTAAGCCACAACTTATTGCGTATAGCCATACACATTGATGGTCTCTCGTTACATAAGTTGAGACTTTTCGCACCCTTATATAAACATACTAACGGCCACCCATTACCAAAATATATATTTGCACATAAGCACTCTTATGTACCCACGTCGGTTTAGTGATGTTCCTATACCATTCACTAATTCAATCTAAGCATATATTTATGTTTTAAGGTATTCTCAAATTAAGGTCTCTCAATATGTTCTAAAATAAACTAAAATCAATTATAAATGTAAAATAAAATAATAAAAATATATATAAAGGATCATACAGAACAAGTGGGGTGCTACCTTCCCCACTCATAACCTAGTTCTCGAACCCACACCAAAAAAATCTCCAGATTATTCCTAGGCCTCAACCTGCCTTAGTGTAAGCCTAAAAGGGTTGATCTTACCTATTATTTTTGTTTTTATATAAAATAAATCGGAGACTCTGAATAACCAACAACCCCTCGCAAGAAGAATTAGGCTCAGACCTAAATAGGGGCATGCAACAAAATTAGATATGGTGTTGAACATCTTCCAGGGGTATCAATCACAACAAACCTAACCTCAGGGGGAAACGGTGGATTGAAAGACAATCATTCTCGCGAACCCGTAGGGAACACACACTAACCACACAAGCGAACCAGTGCACCACACCTCCTTTATGTGCACACGCATCGTATCCCACTCTCTCTCTCTTGAGGAAATCATAGTTCGGGGCCCATAACACCACACTGGGAGACCCGCGGGAGCGGGTTTATTAACAGCGGTAGCGACTCTGGTCCTGCTCCTCCGTTCCTGCTTTCTTGGGTTATTGAAGGCTTTGTCAAAACTACATCGTTTTGACCGTCCAACAGTCTTGAAAACTCCATTAATGGACCTTCGTTCTTAATCAAAAATCAACCGAAACCCATGGATATTCCACCAATGTCAAAGTCCAATACATAATATAAAATCCTAACATTTAATGATTAAACTCCCTCACAATCTCCTCTAAATACATTAATCAAGTGCAAAATTAAAAATCCTAATTATTACAATCAAATCGAATCTAGGAGAAAATTTAACTACGGATAAACAACCGTTTAATCTAATCACATAACATTCATGTGGCCATGATGGAAGGGATATAAACATTTAAATCTTACAAAACCACGTTAGTACACAAATATACAAATCCATGCATATATTTCTAACATGTAAACCTAGCATTTAAGTTTGTGAATAACATGGATCTTTTCAAAGCCTGATCGATTTAAAATGAGAGATCTAATACAAATTATTGGGGATCGATAAATATGAAAAAATTTCAGCCTAAAATTATTTGATTAATCATGAAATAAAAGTGCAAAACAAAAAGTAAGTTCAAGATATTAAACCTAGGGTTTCGAATATAATACCTTTATAGATCCGGTTGCAATTCGAACATGAATGAAAAGTATTTGGTGAAGATAAGGAATTCCTTCTTTTGGTCTTCCAAAAGCTTGGTTGTGTTCACCGAAATGCTTGGATATTCTAGTACATGATCCTCCCAAAGCTAGGTAGGTATGTGATAACCTTTTGAGATAAAAACCTTTGATTTTGAATGAGATATGGATCTCTCTCTCTCTAAGCCTATTCACAAAAACAGAAATAAAATATTATCTATCCTTATCTAACCCTTAATAATGATTATGCGGCTTAAAACCCTAGATTATACTAACATATTTAAGTATAAGTCAAGAGCTTAAGCTCAATCGGGTTTTTAGAGAGTTTGAGTCTTGCTACTTGGGTTATGGACTATACTATGAACCCGTGACAAATAATTAATTTGGCTTCCAAATAAATACTCAGAAATCCTAAATTTCAATTCTGTAATTTACTTCCTTTCTTTATTTAATTATAATTAATTTTACTAAATAATTATGATTTCACTCCAATTTAAGTATCTCAAAATCAGTCGGAATAATGAGGTCTTATTTAAAAAAATTATCAGTTACATAATATGAATCTCCGCATTAAGTTTTCAATACTTGTTTGGCCAAATCAATTTTTCGCTAATTGATTTTAATCAGCATCTAATCAACTCATTGATTCTCATACTTAACTTGTTTTGCTACTCCTCTGGATTTTAAAATAATCAATTGATCAAGTTTAGTAGTGGAAACAAATCTTATAAGTCTATCAATGGGGTATTACTAATACCGACATTTGGGTACTTCTTGGCAGGTTTGTACTGGCCAAATATGGTTTGGGACCTATTTGGGCAGATCAAATGTAGGTTGAATATCGAGATGGGTTGGGTTTGGTTCAGGCTGCCTATTTTTTTCTTCTAAAATTGTTCTCACGTAATCATAGTCTTGATATGAGAAATATGGGCCACTTTCTCAACTAACACTTCAACTTTCAAAATAATTGTTGTTGTGTTTCAAGAAAAAAATGTTGTTATTTTCAAAAGTAAATGTTTAACCAAAAATATCCCTCCAAGCAGAGAAAAGAAGACGAGGTTTTAGAAGAATAATAGGTTAGAGAGAGAACCTGATCTCAGAGAGAAAAATGAATCATCATTCTTATGGATTCAAACCTCTTGATTTTAAAGGATTTACTAGACCTATTAGCTTGGAGTTTGATGGAGTCATATTTGCCAATGAGTTACTCGGCAGAGAGAGAGAGAGAAAAAAAAATGTGGTTATTGTTCCTTAGGGAAATGTGTGCCATAATATTTCCCGTTTCTTTTATTATTTGGGCCCTATTTATCTTTAGAGTTTTGAAATATGGGCCGCATATTTGATTGATTGGGATAATATAGGTGGATTGGTTAATTTGGGACAGATTTGTCGGATCTAGGTATTACAATTCAAGATCTTTTTTGGACACGGATTCCTCTAAATTATTATCTTAGACCTACTCAAACAATCATTGCTCAACTTATGAGCATATATTTACCCAATCTAAAACTAAATAGCAATCATAACAATCAAAGCAATAATTCTGCAAGCATTTCAATCCTTATAACTATCAAGATTAAGAATATATGTGCCCTTTGCAAATGGTGTGAGATTACCTGAGTCTAATAAAGACAACGCTTGAACCTAAATCTCATAAGCGGTCATGTTCAATGCATTCCTTAATGTACCGGTCACAATCCTTTTTCAAACTATAATACAAGTTCTCAAACCATCGAGCATGTTCCCGTTGTTTGAGGTAAACTACTAGGATTGTACACGTAACTATACAGATAGGATGCCAACTCGCTATCTAAGTTGTGAGTTGTCAATTGAATTTAATAATTTTTATTAAATAAATATGGTGTTTATGATTTTAGAAGAATAAAACTTCAATCGGAATCGAAATCGGATTTAAAATGAAGTTTTTATGAGAGTTTTAAGTTTAGCCTTTTAAAAAAAGGAAAAACATTTGTCACGGATTAAGGTCGTGACTAATAAAAAAAATATTTTTTAGTTAAATGGTATTAAACGAAGGGGAATGTCACTGGTCGCGTACCTGTTCGATCGATCGACCTAGGGAGTCGATCGATCAACTATGCCAGATTTGAGGCGGTTCGGTGATTTTATTTGTAGTGTTAGAGTAGGATTAGGATTCCTAATTAGTATATAAGACTATTAATCCGTAGGGGGACTTCTCATAATTACTTTTTCCCAAGTTTTTCACCAGATAACTCTTCCAAAAGTTTTTCCTCTCCACCATAATCATCAACCTCCAACATAATCAAGTTTTTGTCACAAGTTTTGGGAGGCTTAATTGGGGTTTAATCAAGTTTGTTCAAGAACACTTATTTGCTAATTTTTTTAGAGGAATCCAACCGTGCTACCAGTTTTTCTTCAACTTAATCTCAGGCATGAATACTCTATTCTTTTCCTTTAGTATTATGCGTTTTAAGTGTCGCCTAAACACTTAATTACATGTTTTCTTAAAAATAATTAGTAGCTTAATTAGAAAAAGTGGACACTAACTATGGGGTTGTTTTTATAAAATCTTTTAATTTGAAAAATATTCATAATGCTTTAGGTACGTAGGATTCATAAGTGATTTTGGATTTTATTGGTGTAGTTTGAATGTAAAAATATCCTAGTTTTAAAATAAATGAATTTGGGGGCGTATAACTCATGTAATTTGTGTTGAAACAATGAAATTAGAATTTTGATGTTTTAAATGATGAAATAGCGATATATTTAATTTAAATAATTAAATGAGATTAATTTGGTATTTTGACGTTGTGATAATTAAATTAAGATTTAATTGAATTGGACTATCATGCGTAGTTTTATACATTGATTAATTATGCTTGTTTGTGTGACTTGTTGGTATTATCATACTGCCTTTGTGACGACAGCTTGTTGGGTAATTTTGCTCTCCCTATATTTTAGGATACCTTCTAGGTATGGGACTAGTGAGTAGGCCTTTTGATGATTTACGCCTTCTAGATATGGGACTAGTGAGGGTAGATTATTGCGACTTTATTATGTCGGGGGTGAGCTGATTTTTGATACTTTATCGTCGTTATACTCGCCTAGGCATGAGACCAGGTCGAGATTTAGGTTAGAAATTCATCCTATACATAGGGTAGGACGGATTGATAACTTGGGGACCCTTAGGTATGGGACTAAGGGGTATTTTTTAGGATCTCACATCGATAAAAGGGTGGGGTAATTTATAAATTGATAATTGAGAATTAATACCTAAGATAAAAACTGGTATTAAAATTTGTGGCGGCATAATGTGCCGGGGCCGACAGTTTAAACGGGTCAGAGGGTGATTTATATCGTGTCGTGTGTGGAACCTTATCATGTGTCGCTGCTTACAGTTTAAACGGGTCAGAGGACGATTGACAAGGGGAAGTGTGATACTTTAATAAAAAAGTGAGAACTATAATAAAATTGGGTTCATTAAATAAAATTAACTCCGTGAGGCTTGGGAATTTAAAAATCATATTGGTGTGTTATTCTAAAATGGGATCTCTCGGGTAGTTGGCGATTTATATTTATCGCGGTTAATTATTCGTTTAATTAAAATATGTTATGGTAATATTTATTGCGTAAAATGCTACTGTCTCGATTCAAGGATCCTATTTGAGGGGAGTAGTGTTTATTCTTGATCGGGACTTTGGCTCTGACTCATGCGTTGACTAATCTTTTTCAGGATTAGAATTGGAGAAGCTGCATAAGTTTATCGGAGTTATCTTTTGGAGGTGCAGGTGGAGTTATTCATTTTATAGCATAGTTTAGTTAGACTTTCATTTTCAGTCGTATTTAATTATGAGACTTCATTTAAGTTATTTGGGTCATTCGGTTCCAAAGTTGTTTAGAGGATTTCTATTGGCATTATTTATATTTTATTTAATCATTATCGGAGATTGAATTTTTTCGGAGTTAGCATGTGATGGATATTTTATCTCTTAGTTGTTTATGAGCATTTGAGATTGATTCAATTATTTATCTTATGGACTGATTTATTTATGTCTCATATATGTCTCATGCTAAGAATGATATTTTTTTAGTTCACTCCCGGCATAGTTCGGCGGTGGTGGCTGGCCACCCCGTCTGTCGAATTGCGCGGGGTGTGACACCATGAATTGGAGTAAAGGCTCCTCAGATAGTGGTCGATAGTCATATACCTGTGATGGTACTTGAACTCAAGATTTCTAGACAACAAAATGACCATAGAAACAGTCTTAGGGTTTGGACACAAGGCCCCGAAATCTTATTTGTTGCGGTGTAAGTCTTTAAATTTCGAGGTGTAGATTAAATATTTTCATACGCCCCTTCTCAAGTGTTGTAATTTGAGGCCAACGCATGGACATATTTATATTCACTGACATTAAGAAATTGGGTTGTTCGAATACCATTTTAATTTTAAAACATCCAACACGAAATTATTTGACAATTGGTAAAGCAGTGTCAAGATATTATATATTATAGTGCAAGATATTGACTTTTCAATGTGATATTCTATATTCTTAACGAGTCATTTCATGTGTATCATGGCTTAAGTCTAACACGCTGACAGATTTGGTGACTCTGAACAATTGGATTGTTGGGCAATATATAGTTTGCCTTGATATCATGTTAAATATTAGATCATCCAACTCAAAACCAATGAATAGTGGACGGAGAGTGTTGCTAATCTCTTTTGCGTAATTTGATGGAGAAACAATTTTGTTGACAATATATCTTTTTTAGGGGTGACAATTCGGGTTAGTCGTGTCATTTTCGGGTCGCGTTGATTTTTATTTGAGTATAAGTTTTGGGTAGTCTTAAATCTATATAAGCTAATCGGGTCAATTTCGGATCGTTTCGGGTTATTACCATAAACGGGTTATCATGTCAAAAATTAGCAACCCTGATCTTTTATGTATTGGTTGAGGTGTGGAGTACTCATAACTAACAAAGTTTAATTGATCAATGCATTAATGACACATCATAATGTCAACGAAAGTGTATCAATAAAGTATATCGCGTAGAATTGTCCAAATCTTATAAATTACTATTAAAAGCTTTAATTGTTTGATGAGGAAATTTAGATTTGTTCTATTATGTCATTGATAGTGTATACGTTGATGCTGTATGGAAAGATGTTCCAAAATAATAATAATAATAATAATAATAATAATAATATTTTTTTCTCTACTTTTAATTCTCCCCCTTTACAAGGGTGTCACAGTACAGAAGTTAACCTTATCATATAGGCTTGAGGCCAGAGTTGGGCAGAACTACTAACAAAAACTTCAATAGCTAGATTAGCTGACACCTTTGGCCCACACCAGTGGCTCTCTTAACAAACCTCCTAAAACAAATCTGCAGTGGGTCAATGTTGCTAAAAAATGGATAAATTCATACACATAATCCCATATAGTCCGGTTTATATCTTGTCACATTCACATTGCACAAAAAAACCTGTGTAGTTGGAACTGTGTCATAATATATGAGATTTGTTCTGACCTATTAATTGGACGTGTCTGGCAGATCCTTCTTTCGTAACCATAACTCTTTAAATATCTATCTGAATTTCTTAATAATACATCGATTGTGGATGGTATTGGCGGCTTCATCAACAGCACGAGCTTCAGGGACCCCTCCACATTGAGGAATGACTTCGTTGTTCTTTACTTCAATATGGACAATTGATGATGACTCGTAGTATTTAACTGGGCAATGTTGGGACCACTCACTCTACAAATATTATTAGGTTAAATTATACCAAGGATGAGACAGAGCTACATTCTTCACTATGGTTGTGAAATGTACTAAACCACTCGAATTTTTTCAAATAAAAATTGTTTGAGATTAACTTGTATAATAAATAAAAATACACTTGATAATATTTTTAAGCGTGACACTAAGCTAGGCTCAAGTGTGGGTGGATTATGTGAAAAACATTACTTCCTCTTACTCAAATTAATAGTCTTCATTTGTAAGTCAAACATCTATAAATAGTTTTTACTTTTCAAATTTATCTTTTTAGAAATGATGAATACCTTTTGACGCAAGACATGTCATTGGATCATTGTTTTCTCAAAAATGCTATTGTGATCGAATTTTTGATCGAAATTTGATGGACAAATTGACGTGGCGGGATTTTATTGGTTGGTTTTTGGGGTCCACGCCAGTGGGAGCTAGAAACTAACCAATAAATGCCAGCCACGTCAGTTTGTCCACCAAAATTCTATCAAAAATTCGGTCACGGTAGAACTACTCCTGTTTTTCTATGACTATCATGGTCGACTCTGCCCATTTGGCAAAGTATACACCTATATATGTATATTTTAGGGGTCTAAAAATATTTTATGTATATTAAAAATATCAATTTTTAAAATAAGTTTAATTTTTTAGGGGACCGTTTTTTTAACTACCCAAAAATAATTTGTACAAAGAATGATTCGACTACCATAAGCCCCTATAAAATAAGTTCAATTTTTTAGGCCCCATTTTAAGTATTTAATATTTTTGTACAATATTTTTTTAAAAGGGCCCTAAATTGATTTTCGGATAGAGCACTCTCAATTTTAGGACCGCGATGATGACTATTGTTTAGATAGTAACTTTGTAACTTCACCTAATTTTATATACTATTTTAGAGAAACACTATTATTAATTTGGAACGAACTAAAAAAGAAGTCATGACTATTCATTTGGAATGGAGGGAATAATAATGAAGTTCTTCCATCACCAAATGTGTTTTCCCTCTTAAAAACTCATTTGGGATTGTCTCTCGTGAAATAAAAGACACATTCAGCTTGAAGCTCCACTCATTTACCCTCTTAATTTTGGCTAGCAGCAATAGAGCCAAAAAAGAGCCTGTGGTATTACTTCAATATCATCTGGTTCAACTATGTACAAGTATATTGACCAAATAGTTTTCTCTATGATGTGTAAACAGAAAGAAATATGCTCACACAAATATTCCGTTTTTCTTTCCATTCAAACATGAAATTATTAAGAATCAACATCGGCCATTTAAGCTCAAAGGAGTTCCATAAAAACTCCCTAAATTAGACGAAGTAAAGAAATTAGTGAAAGTTAGGTTACATAACGGACAACTTGGATGGATGAAATTAATTTATATTTTTAATATTTGTATGATTTTTATTAAAAGTGTATTTGTTTATTTAATCACAATGTGTGGTGTTCATTGTATTTCTTTTACTATAAATACCTCCCTTCACAAATGTTTATAATCATCCAAAAACAAGTCAAGTAATAAACATTTAAGGCTTTAATTAAGTATTATTTTAAGTGTTTTTCTTATTGGTATGTGATTCTCTTTTGAGTAAATTTCCTCTTCTTGTGAATATTAGAATTTGTGTACTCTAATTTTTCAACAAGAAACATAGGTTCAGGGACACACCAGATGATTGATAAATATACTTACAAAACAATTCTCCCATGTCCAAATATGTTAGATAACAATATCAATGAAAATACCAACTATGCCCTCCGTCCCAAAATTTGTATCCATTTGAAGGCGAAACATTTGTTTAGTGAATGGGGTTCAGTTTAACTTGAGAGACGGCTAAAAGCCTAAAACATTCTTATATTGGGACGCTAAAAAAAGTGACAATTTTTCAACGTGGTTAGTATGTTAGAACTATTATTCTGACTGCATTAGATGAAAATTTAAATACTGAAAATGTAAATATGAATGCAAATAAGGGATAAGCATAACTTATGCAGTCTTTAGATTCATTATAGATGACGTAATTCAACATTGTTAATTAAACATTCTCCTAGAAAGTCAAATACGAGACAACTCTATCCACCGCTACTCTATCAATGGAGAGCACTCTCATCACATGTACCAGCTAAGAAGCATAAATGGAGTTGGCCAATTAATGAGTAAACTACTCTGCAAGTAGGGAGCCGGCTAGATGATGATGAACCATGCCTAGAAGTGGCTCCGTGGTGTGCTATATTTTATATTACGTATACTTGCACTATGTTTGGATTTCAAAATTTATAGATAAAAACGAAGTTGAAAGGAAAAACAAATGTGCAATAATTTATTTTGTACTTCAAAATATATTTTTTCACTTCATTCATTTTTCACTGTCCCAGATCTCATAAATTCAAGCATAGCATTGTAGAATGGCTGAAGTAGCCATTTTCTGGTTAAGAGGCCACAAAGTCTTGACAAACTGTATTTCAGCACCAGTTGCTGTTTTGGGATGCTAGAGCTTTACCCGCGCGTATGGTTCATTTGTGAGTTGGTAGGATATATACGAGGTACCAAAAAGAAATACAGCTCGTATATGGTATAATGAGTTTTAAACGACGTCGTTTTGAGAAGAAATCTCCGATGGAATTCAATGTTCCATCTGAAATAAGGCAAAGTTTGGGGGGGTACACAGTTTGCCGGGGGAGAATAAAAATATATATCTCAGGCGGAACACAGTTTGCCGCCTGAGATTTATACCACCCAACGCTTACATTTTGCAGTGTTGGTAAAATTTAGCAGGTTGGTTTATTTGGCAACGTTTTACCCTACCATTGTCCAAATACACCCATTCACACATTGCTCCGCGAATGCTCTTAGGGTTCTTAATTTCATCACAAAGTTCAACTGCAATACCTCTTTGGCTCTGTGGTATGAATGCACAACTAATTTAATAAAATGCCAGATAGAGTAATGGGCTGTCACTGTTCACACCTAAAGCTCTTTATAGTCCATCGGTTCCTTATATTTCATTATCCATGTAGTTGGCTATCGGTTTCAGGGTAAAAAAAATGTACTGAAAATTATACAATTGTAAATTATAAATGGTCACACATAGATTTTACTGAGATAGACAATAACTATATCTATAATTGATAATCCATTAAAAATAATCTACCTCAAATGGGGCTATAGACTGCCGTGGTTCTTAAGTCTTTTTTTTTTAATCTAATCAAAATGTCACAATTTGGCAATAGATATTAGAGAAAACAAAATGGCGAGTGAGCTTTATGTGGCATTCATATTTCTTTGCTCAACTATTGACAACAGTAAATGACCAGATATAGTTGGGATTTGCTAAAATGGAAAACAACAATATAAAAAGGACTTAAGAATGTGTCTATATCATGTTAAATTCTTCCCCAAGAGAAAGTACAATGAATATTAATTACAACCCACAACACTTGTGTAATAAAACTTTCTCCCCACCAAGGGAGAATAAATTATATATATGCTAATTACTTATTCTAAAACTGTGTACAAACCTATCATCTATCACTCCAAAATTCATAAAAATTGTGATCAAACGAAGCTAAATTTATTTGTGAAAAAGGTATCTGAAACTGAACTCGTACGGAATAATCTGAACAAAATCAGAAAGGGGTTCACCTTTCTCTCTCTCAAGGCACTGAATCGCTTCTTTACCGAGTTCGCTCGGTAGCTGAAGACATATCCAATCAAGCAATGACTCCATGTCCTTTGCAAAATCTAGTAGATACCAATCCAACAGCTTTGGGATCGCTACAATTTTCTTTCTAATTGATATTCCAACTGCGGCCTGAAAGTACTCCCTTTTCGCTACTTCAAGTTCCTCTTCAACTTGAGATGCAGTATAAACTCTCACCTTCATTAGAAACATAATTCAATCACTATCATATACACCACATGATTAGGTAAATTCCATCGATATATAAGTTGCAATTATATCTAAAATACAGAAGATACTAATATTATCTGAAATATGTTAGGCACCAAGTAATATGATTATACAAAAGTAAATTTAGGGTCAAGTCCCCAGCGCGAAGAAAAATGTGATCCAAGTTTTTTCTTCTTTAGTATGTGGTCCAATGTAAAAAAGAGCAGAAATAGAGTATCGGATATGGATACGGTTTGAATACTGTTGTATTGTCCCTGTAAGTATCTGATACCTCAATTTCATATTCGTTGAGGCTTTTTTGACTTTTGGATACAGCTAGGATACGGAGGCAGCATATTGTAATTTTCTTTCGAAAAAACGGGCGTCAGCTTGTGATTATAAAATCTTAACTATTAAATCATATAAATAACTACACAAAACGAATAACTCTCCCACATATATATATATATATATATATATATATAAACATCAATTTGTAAATCTGTTGACAGCCTATGGCGCTTTTCTTAGCTTTTTGCTTGAATTTTGTTGTGAGATTGTTGGGTCATATAACAACTACACAAAAACATGGAATATGTTTTTTTTTTGTGCGTGTGTGACTGCTTGTAAAGATATAAGGTGCTACTGAATAGACAAGTATATATTTTTGGTTCCTCTTTTGTTCTCATCATTTCTAGAGAGAAAATGTAATGCTAGTGCTCCTTCACTAATTGTAAATTTGTAAATAACAACTTAACATGAATGAAATGTCAATGATAGTTTGCAGTTACTCTTTAGTTAACTAGATGTGTGTTAGTGAAGTATCAATGTTAACAAATTGTGTTTTTGAATGCTAATGCTAACAGTGTAAATATTACTTAAAAGACTATATATAATATATTATTTATTGCCGTCTCCAAACTATATTTTTCTAGAGTTCACTATTTCTTATTGGGCTGTCCCGAATTAAGAGTCATCTTTCATTTTTAGTCAAACATAAATGGATCACATGTCACAATAGCTAATATGTCTTGATCTTGACCATTAATTAGTGTATTGTTAATAAACGCAAAAGTGAAATAGGGATTCTTAAATTGGGAAAGTACTCTTAAGTCCCTCACAAACAAATTTTAAACACTAAAGGAATTTTGACAAATTTTAAACACTTAGGTTCACTAATTCTCTTCTTGTAGAAGTCCACGCTAGTGGCATAACAAGTGGACCTAATAGTAAATTGTCCTTAAATGTTTAAAAATTGTTACCAAGGGACCTAATTGTTATTTGCCCTTTTTAAATTGGGATGGAGGGAGTATATAACTACAAATGTGTGTTAACATAACTGTCTGTATTTAATTATATCACATAATATGACTTTCTCACAGTCAATTAGTCATATTCAACCAAGTGAAAGACCGCATCTTAAAACCGAAATCATCTTAAACTGCACCCTACTTTTCTCGTTTCTCAGGAAGGAATCTTAATTGCTTTACAAATAAAACCTATCAACCCAGTGCATTAATAACTTACCGCAGGCGAAGACCAGCTTCCACAAGAGAGTGCGAATGTTACCAATGGTTCAGATAACTCCAATCCAAAGATACTCCGAGCTGTCATCTCATCGTTTTTAACACCCTTTACAAAAGGCTGGCAGGAACGCAAAAATAAGGAATATGGTAACAGAATGTAGAGTTTTTTAACAACAGAAAAATGATTGTAATTTGAAGAGGAAATCAACTTACATATTTTGAGTGGTAAGGCAGTCTCAATATGAAATGTTCGATCGTTATTGCATTTAGAAAGTGTCCCCCAACATTTATTGTTGCCTGATGAATAAGACACGACTTTCATTAATGTATGGATTTAGATATTTCTATACACAAAAAAAAACACAATCGATATTATCTATGCATCTATATCATAATCCTTATTATCACATAACTGGTCATACAGTTATAGGAATATCACCATTCACCGGGCCCCAGTTATCAAATGACATATGTCACTGCTTTTGCATAATCAAAATGATTGAGAGAAGCCTTACTTTTTGCATTAGTGCAACAATCATCTCAGGTCTCTCTGGTATTCCATTTTCTAGAAATGCCTGAAGCAATGCATCATATAGTTAGTCTCTTTCTTAAGAAATATGACAACCTACATATGCAATTAGATATATAATCACAGCCACTAAAAGTGATGAAATTCAATTGAGCAAATAATTTCCTGAAATACAGAGTACGTTTATTGAAAGGTCTCACTCATACGTTCATCATGCATGCGTTATAAATGTTGATCCAGAAAGCAAGCTTCTCTTGATGGGTTAGGCCCTTTAAGTCAACTGATGCGAGTTTCACAAGTAGCAGTCTAAGAAGAAAAAGAAAAAAGTTATAATTTATTTGTCCAAGAATAATTATATAAAAGTGTGAAGAAAATGTGAAACCAGACAAACTTTAGAAATAACTTACTTTAGTCTATGAACTAAGAAAACAGATTTTGTTGCTCGGTTTGGATTGATTGAGGTAGCATCTATAGCAAATAAGTGCTTATACGGACCAATATCCCTCTTCCCAAATTCAGAACAAATACTATAAGGATCTTTAAATTCTGTTCCCTCAAAGCTTTCGGTTGAAGCTAATGCTGATAATGAAGGTAAAAGGTCTGCCGTACTCCGACTTCTTATCGAGCTCATTCTAATAAAAATATTTAATAAGCAATTCAAAATACTCTCCGAAATTTTATTTGGAGTCTCATCTGCTGATAACCTTTCATCTCGAGAATCAGGAGCCCCCTCTGCATTTTCATTGTCAATAACTTTGCCTTCTAGCTGAAAATTCAGAAAGCCCGCATTCAAGAAAGAGGGAATTGATTTTGCTTTTCTTTTTATAAGTGGATAGATATTTAAATTTAAGTATATTTAGTAAAAGTAATAAATATTAGCACCTTTAACTTCTGAGGATCTAAACGCCTCTCTACCGATTTATACTCAATGGGGTCTCTTTTAACTGGAGTTCTAATTGTTTGAGCTTTCATATTCGGTGATCGCTGCTTGTTCTTCACGAAATCAGTGTACAATTGATTCTCTTTTCCTCGCCAATCATCTGAAAAAAAAAATAGGAATAAATTATTTCCAGGGTCTATCCCAACTTCTAATCAACACAAGACATTAATTTATATCAAAATAATAATAGAAAAGGAAATGAAATCAATTCCAAAATCATTACCAGGGAGAAAAGGTGAATTCTTTGCAGTGGATGTTGCTGCATTGGCTTCATTTTGCATAGATACTTTAAATTGCATCCTTTTGGGATCTCTAACATGATATGGGTCGAATAAATCAGCTGAATTTTCCATGTTCCTCTTTGAGGATGAAATGTACACAGCTTCTTGATACAACCCTTGCCTGAAATGCACTACTTGTTCTTCAAGCCGAACAACCTCTTCTTCCAAAACGGCCACCTCAGCAAGAAGCTCCAGTGTCTACAAATAGTATAATCCCAATTAGCAAATTTCTTTTTTGGCAAGCATATTTAAGAATAGATTGAAATATCATGTGAAATTGGGTTAGTCCCTCTGTTTTGTCCAGGCAAATTGTTTCCATCAATGTCATTCATTTATTTTGGTTAATTAATTCAACCATGACAATTCCTTATCATTGGTTTGAGAGTTTATATGTGAAGTTGCCAATTTGGAATTTCAAAACTTACAAAGATTTGAGTGAACCGAAAGTAATGTATGAAAAATGAGTGAAATACTAACATAAGGAGGGAGATAAGGAGGAAGACGAGGAAGAGCTCCCAAAGGTCTGGTGAAAGCCCTCTCCAAAGCTCTGTGAACATTCTCTTCATGTCTAAGCTTCTTCTTTAGCTTATCAACCTGACAAATTAGTAACATTAGTAATGCATTCAATGAAAACATAAACAATGTTTATATTTTTTCTTTGAAAAAAAAATAGTGTATGGTATTTGATAATGATACATCTTGTTGCAGTGCCATTTTTCTCTCTCTGATTGAGCCTCTTCTACGTGTGGTTGTTTTCTCAGCATCCATTATCCTCCCTTGCACACCCACTCTTTCCTTCAATGAATCCAAATTTGTAAACAACAATTAGCTTTCTCAACCAAAAATAGTTACAATTCAATAAAGATAGATATACATACATATAATAATACTCTTATGCAGACTGTCCCGTATTTTAACAGTGCGAATCGGACATGTGTCACCTGACGGTGAATCTAAAAATTATTGCCTAAATTATAGGGTTCTCTCTATCTCTTAAATTATAAGTGTTCTCTCTCTTTTTGCTGAGCTCACCATCAGGTGACACTTGTCCAGTCCGCACGGTTAAAATGCGGAACGATCCGCAAAAGAGCAGTAATGTACATACATATATACATACATACATACTAATTGGAAAAAAAGTGATCCAAGACTCATTGTGGATAAGAATTAAAGATAGCAACTTTTTCAGCCTTTTGAGGCCAAGAAAAGAACCCACCAATTCACAAACACCAGGAACATTTTCTTTTACAAATTGGATTGAAACCCAAAAATAAAAATGCACATTTTCTTTATAAATTAAAGTGAAACCCATCTAAGATTTAATCTTGTGGGAAGATTCCCCATGGAAACTGAGTCAAATACCAACTTTAGCTAATACAGTAGAAAATGTAAACCGTTTTTTAAAACAGTTAACAGTTTGATTAAGTGATAATAAAGTTGGCTACTTTTTCATGCTTGAATGGAGACTTCAGTGTCGGTCGAACTCTTGTATTATACATCTTTAAAACATAAAATCCTCAGAACAGTAAATGATCACTGCAAAATCATAAAAGAAGGCAACAATATGAGATTAGAGATAAACATTAAATGCTGGCAATAAAGAGAGAATGATACATATATATACCTTCAAAGGAATAGGAATGAATTCATTCTATTTTCAAGAAAGCGGGAAAGTTGAATGCAACAGAAGAAAACAAAACACAGCTCCGATCAGTCTAATCCTGGGTTCCTCGATCTGTGTGAAAAAATCAACCACAACCCACAAGTCTAGAGGATCTCACTAACCAAAACTTCACCCACCACACGAGAAAACTATATAATAACTATATTGATAGACGTAATTATGCTCCATATTATATAGATATAGATATATATTATGCGTGTGTACATATACGGAGAGAGACAACTGTATCTTCTTCTCCAGTTCTACTTCCTGTCCAGATTGTGTACTTAGTTTATAATTTATTGATAGGGCCGAGACTATTTTATTATGACAGAGAGAGAGGGAGAAGGTAAATTCGCTTGGCTGTGTGGGAAAAGCTTAGGTAGACACATCTAAGCACACCATACTGCCACATTTCCTAGTTATGTCATTATGAACTAACGTGCGCTTCTCTTTTTAAAGCCAAACCACTAACTTATGCTTTATTTGGCCAAAAAAAAAAAAAAATCTTAAGCTTTGCATTTGCTCTTTGCCTTATTCCACAAATGCCCCTCCGATTTGATGTGCACATTTGCACCTTTCGTGTCGGATAGAAGCAGAGGTGACAAAAGATACCAAATTGACTTAAAGTTGTTCCCATATTTTTTGTTTGTGTTATAATTTTTGTCACAAGTTATGTCATATCATATGAATTTCATCTTGAAATTATGATTCATATTAAACAAGTGGCATGTTATTCGTATTTTTACTTGTATTTTTACTTGTATTTTTTATGTATCATCATATTTAATTAAACATAAAATTTATTAATCATGTTAATCGTGCTGTGATTTAATAGGTTGTGTTCGTATCATATGAGGCTCATACATTATCCAAAAACAAGAATTGGCATCCCAAATTTATAACGTCTCGAGAGCAGCATAGCATTTTGGTGTGTCAAATTGCTACATTGTTAGTCTGCCCAATATAGTTCTCAACTCCAAAGCCTTGAGTATTGTACCATTCACCATTCTCGCATAGTTTCGATTGTCCCACATCTCATCTTCTCAAGGCATTCCATGTATCGTGGAATCCACAACCATAATCCCAATGGCTTTTTTGCCCTAGGTAAAACTTTTAAAAAATTATAAATACCCTCAATTTAACCATTTTCACTACCAGTCTCAATATTTAACCTATTTAAACTATTTACAAATTCATTCACCAAATCCTTGTCTTTCTCAATCTCAATCTAATGGAATTCGACTCAAGAATCTCAATCGCAAAATGGTTTTGGAGAGTCACGGAAAAAAAAAATTACTGAATATGAGGGAACACAAATTTTCTCTACATGGTCGGGATACTTTGGAGAATCCAATTCATTGCAAAAAGTTAAAGGAGGATAGGCATGTGAGAAGATATTACAAAAACATTGAATCGTCAGACACGGTGCGATAAGTACAGGACTACGAGTCGCTTACAGCTCAATGGGGAACTATTACACTACGCCGAAAATTGAATATTGCAACGGTATCTTGATCACGATCCAAAATCGTGATCACCTACTAAAGACTGTGACAAGGACCGTGCCTCGTTCTAGGGTGACATTTGCCAAATACTAATCGTAACCCCGTTGGTCACGATCAATGACCATGACTTTTTACATGGGAAAAAAGGGTCAACGTCGTCACGAATGTGGTCACAGTCCGTGACTATAATGCGTGAAATTGGGTCACGATCAACAACTGTGACCACCATTTGTGATAACATCGGAACTCCAAATGATCACACCAATTGGGTCATGGTTTATGGTTGTGACAACGTGGCCATGTGTAATACCCATGCCTGAGATTTGTACCTTATTCCCTATAATTTTTATGCCTTTGGGCCATGAACTGAATATAATGGATGGACGTTAAATTTAAGCTATCATTGTTGATGTAAAAAACTAGATTATATCTAATTAATCAATCACAGATAAAAATGAATAAATAAGACAAAGGATTTTTAAAGTGATTCAGCCTTCTAAAAATGGCCTACGTCCATTGTTTTTGTATTGCTGACTATTTGCCTTGAATCTCGATGATAGGTTCACTATGAGATCAAAGTCCCCCTCTTATGACGAGGTTACAATGTATTTATAGCCTTGAGGCTATACATATGAAAAGGTAATGTGTTATTATCTAGTAGACATATACATCTATACAATAATAATGCACATTTAATGAGTAGTCGCCTTTTGGTTTTCTTGATTTGGATGCTCTGCACGCTAAGTAGCTCGGACCGCCTAAGTTGCTCGGTATACTTAAGTAGCTCGGAACGCATAAGTAACTCGGTGAAAGTATGTTGTTCATTGAAAGTATTTATATTTGCCACATAGGTTGACATTTGTCTTCATATGATTGGTCCACGTTAGCGAACTAAATTTGGCATCAACAGAAGCCCCCAATGTTTTACAATTGAGGTTGAAGAAGATTGTGGAACATTTTGCTTGAAAGTTGCTCGGATTACTGGTCTTCAGAGATTAGGAAAATTTTCATTGTATATAACTCCTTTTGGGCGCATAATATCAAACTTCATAAATATTTTAAACTTTTCACGATCAGTTCAATATTTGTGCATTTTTCTTCTTTTAGTTACCGAAAACGGAAACGTATTCCCTTGTAATCATTATTTTTCTCTATTCCCAAGGTAAAGTATTTAAGTGCGACAGAAATCCTATCGTCTTCTACTTTTCAAATCTGTATTTCTGATCTCTTCATCTTCTCTCCTTCGTTCTTTCCATCATTCATTGTCAACCGATCTCTCTTTCTTCTGTAAGATTTTCTTCCCTCTTCTTTATTTACTTTATTCGCCATGGTATATCTTGTTGAATCATTGGATAAAGTTCGATCTGATTTTTCAATACCTTCGTGGGTTATTTTGGAAGAACTTTCTTGTCCTTCTAATTTATTTTCTTTGACGGAGGGACACTGGTTCCCAACTCTTTTTGTAGCTGAGTGTGGCTTTTCTTTCCCGTCAAATCCCTTGTGTTTGGAGTTTTACCAGTATTTCGATGTTGTACCTGCAAGAGTAACTCCAAATATATGGAGGGTAGTTAATGGAATATATAGGTTGAATCAACTTCATGGAACTCATTTGGGAATTCCAGAAATTATGTATTGTTATAGATGGGTTACCAGTGACACTACTTTCTATTTAAAAACTAGGTTTTCGAATAGAGCTTTAGTTGTCAATCTTTTCGACGCCAATAGGGACTATTTTGATCATGGGGTTGTGATGAAAAATTGGCAACACCCTCCATTAAATGGAAATGATGTGTACCAAGGTCCCAGGTATCCTTTATGGCAATGTGATAGGTTGTTTTTTATTTTTAAAATCTTATTTTCTTTATGTTCGATGAAATGCATCACTGACATTAATTTTGCTTATTACAGTTGACAGTAAAAGGAAGCCCCCAAAAGAGATTGATGTAAACATAAAAAATTTAAAACTTATCTGGACCTTGCATCAGTTGATCAATGGAGAGCACGTGAGGTCCGCTTTATATTCGTTGAGATACAGAAGCTCCACTTCATCTTTTATTGATCGTCCTGTGGTGGTTGATCTTGATCGGATACCAACTTCTGAAACCAGTATGGAAGGATCTTCTTTTAATTTAAGTACTCCTATTACTGATCTGATGAATAAGAGGAAGGCTCCTGCATTTTTTGATAGGTTTGTCACTACCGCTGAAGGGGCAAAGAAGAATAAGCAGGATGCCCCAGATAAGGGGACAAAGAATTTAGATGTACCCCCATCTACTGCTGCTAAGGAAACTGGCAAGAAGCCCCATGTGCCTCCGAAAGAGGCAGCACCTTCGATTGAAAATGTTGCCATCTCCCCAGGAGAGACAACCTCTTTAATTGAAAGTGCTCCTCTGAGGAGATTGAAAAGATATCCTAATGAGAGACATGTTGACTCTGTTTCTCAACCTTCAAATGCTGAGGGTAATGTTCCTGCTCTTATTCCTCCGAGCTCTGCTATGGGATTGATTAGATCTTGGACTGTATTAAAGACACATTTTCTCTTGAGAGAATTACTACTTTGGCTGCTCAACACATTGCGTCAGTAAGTATCGTTAGCCTGAGTTCTTTATCCTCTAGTACTATGTTCATATGTTGAATTAAACTTCTTTCTTTTTTCAGCTCATGACGTGTTTCAATAGTATTTTGAAGAAAGATAAAGCCATTAGGGCTTCCACTTCTTCGGGTGGAATAGAAGAAGCTTTTACTGGATTAACTCGATCTTTGAAGGAATCTCGTCAGAAGTACGAGGAAGACAAAAGTGCCCAGGAGAAATTATTTCAGTCTGTTGAAATAACTCGAGATCAAGCTGTGACTGCCTCCAAAGAATTGGAGAAGAAATTAAAGGACGTTGAACAACGTGAAAAGGAGCTTGAAGTCAAGCTTAAATTTGTCGAGGAAAATATCGCCAAGCTTCAAGATGCTGAACGACGTAAGACAGAGGTAGAAGAAAAAGTGAAATCTGTCGAAGAGCTCCTTAGGGAAAAGACTTCCTCGGAGAGAGCAAAAAGGAAAGTTGCTGTTAAAAAATCTTTTAGTGCTGGTTGGGATAAGGGTTGGAATAAGGGCCTGGTTGTTATGTCTTCTCAAATGGAGTATGCCAGTATTGAGTTATTGCGTTGTTTCTTAGATGTAACCCTGAACTGTGTTTTCCTTTATCGTGATGAATAAAAAATGAACTTTTGTTATTTGTCTGGAATTTCTCTCTTACTTGCTTTGTTCACATCATTGTTGATTTTGTTTTTTCATTTTCTCTTTGTTAGTTTGTGGCCAGGATGGAACTCTTATTAGCTAATGATATATACAGAGTTGATGAAGAAGTGCAATGACTATTTCAAAGCTGCTCTTGTAGACTTTACTGAGGCCCAAATTATTGATATCCTCGGATTAGGTGCTTCTGAACGAGAAATTGATGCTTACCAGTACTTGAAATGCCTACTTGATCGTGCTGTAGCCAATAATGTGGCTTATTACAAAATGATTGAAGTTATTATGAAATGATCGAGGGACTTCAACAGCAGTACCGAGAATCCACTATACTTTTGCATCAAGGTTATGAGAAAAAGTACCAACAATTGAGCACTGACAGGGGATATGACAAGTACATTTCAGCCCATGAGAAAAAGAAAAGTGTGTTAAAGCTTGATATTGAAGAGAATAGACATATTGCCAAGCTGCTAAAGCAAGAGTATATCGCATTGCAGGAGGAAATAAAACAGCTCAAATTTGTTGCCTCCTCTTCTTCAGGAGCCTTGGTCCCAATTAATGATGATGGTTTTTCCTTTTTAGAAATAAAAAATGCTAACTTACGGGATGAGTTAGAGACTTTGAAACGAATCGGGCTTTCCACACCTGCTCGTGGCAGAGCGAGATCTTCTTCCCGTGGACGAGCAAGGGCTGATCGGGTTATTATTGATGAGACAAGAACTCAATTGGCCTTAGAAAATCAAGTTGTTCAATTGAGGGCGAAGAATCAGGATTTGGCAGAAATGTCTAAAAAAATTCAAAGTTTCACCGATCAACTCTCCAATTAGAGTTCTGCACTGTAAAGTAAAGAAATTCTGGTGAAAAAGCTCCACAAGCAACTTAATAGATTGACTTATCAATTTCACAAGCAGCCCAGGAAATTTTGGATGGCTGGGTATAATGAAGCTTTGTATCTTCTTGATGCTCTTTTGCAGTAGTCGAACAACGAAGGATATAAGCAGGGATGGTTGAATGCCTTATTTGTTCTGAAACTGGAGCAAGGTCATTTCTTATGGGATTATTATGAACCTGGAGTTCTTGATTTACCTGTGCCTCCCTTCAAACTTGACCTTAGTTGGATTCTAGCCCGTGCCATTCCTCGAAATTTGATCTCCAAGTATCTCGGTTATTATAGTCTTCATTCAAACTTTGAGATATCTCATCTAGAGCACTTGTTTGATCGACCATCTATAATTAATGTCAGACTGCTGGGAGATATGAAATTTATGAACTCCCCTTATGCATTAGATGATCCTCCAGCTGGGGTGGAACCTGTTTCAAAAGCAGAGGGAAAGAAACCCATAGAATAGGACATTTGTATGTAATGAATCAAATTTCAACGCGTATGTAATCTGCTTAGTTTTAATAAAGAAATGTTTAGGTTCTTTTACAATTTCATTTCCTTAAAAATATTTTATAGAATGTCTTTGTTATTCACTGGTGAATATATATATATATATATATATATATATATATATATATATATATATATATATATATATATATATATATATATATATATGTAGAAGGACGAAATGTCCTGTTTCATTTTTAGACAATGGAACTTATCCCATTTGTTATCTGATTATAGTGACTTGTCACTCTTTCGGCCTAAGCAATGGAATGATTTTCATCCCATGTTCCTGCTTAGTTATAGTAATCTCATCAGGATTACTTTGTTGCCTAGACGGTGGATGCCCCAGGAGGTCACCCATCTTCTTGCCTAGTTTGGTACCAACCAATCGAAGTTGGTGGTTATTGAATTACCGACCAACTAGAGTTGGTGGTTATTGAATTGTCGACCAACCGGAGTTGATGGTTACTGAATTACCGACCAACTGGAGTTGGTGGTTATTAAATTTCCGACCAACTGGAGTTGGTGGTTATTGAATTGCCGTCCAATCGGAGTTGGTGGTTACTGCCCTGAATTTATTTATGTAGTGTGTAGCACTAATATTCCGAAAAAAAATTCAACAAAGGAGGAAATATGGGCTAAACATAACTTTATTCATATTGAAAGAACTGTGTTACATATGGATTTTAATTACTGATAGTATTTGCACAGATGCTCTGCATTCCATGTGTTCTTGAATTCTTCCCCCTCCAAAGTTTCAATTATGTATGTCCCAGAACGAACAACTTCAGTTACTCTGTAAGGTCCATGCTAGTTGGCCTCCAGTTTGTTATGCTTTTGGATCACTTTCTTCAGCACATAATCCCCTTCTTTCAAATCGCACTTCTTCACCCTTTTGTTGTAGAACAAGGTTGTTTGTTGTTGGTATTCAGCATTCCTGATTGTTGCTTCTTACCTAACTTCTTCGAGCATATCCAGGTCTAAACGCCTCATCAATTCGCTTATAGGAGAATTGAAATTAAGCACCCTATGTGTGGGTAGACCCAATTCAACAGGTATGACAGCCTCACTCCCGAATGTCAACATGTACGGAGACTCCTCAGTTGCCGTACGTGGTGTAGTGTGATAAGCCCACAACACAGAGTGTAGCTCGTTAATCCAATTTTCCTTTGCATTATCTAGCCATTTTTGTAAACCATTCAGTAGGGTTTTGTTCGTCACTTTAGTTTGCCCATTGCTCTGGGGATGGCCTGGCACGGAGTGGATCTTCTGTACATTGGATTGATGACAATATGCAGTGAATTCCTCGTTGCAAATTGGGTTCCATGGTCAGTAATGAATGCGTGTGGGTGATCATATCTGCAAATAATACTCTTCCAAATAAATTGATAGATCTTGTCATATGTCATATCAATGAGAGGTTCAGCTTCCACCCATTTGGTAAAATAATCCACAGCAACTACGAGGTATTTGAATCTTCCTTTAGTCATTGGAAGTGGCCCGACCAAGTTTATCCCCCACATGATGAATGGCTATGGGAACGTGATGGGTGTTAATAATGCTTGGGGAGTTCTTCGGATGGAAGAGAAACATTGGCATTTATCGCACTTCTTAGCATAAGCTGCGCAATCAGCTCTCATCGTTGGCCAGTAATACCCCTATGTTGTTATCCTTTGCAAAAGCGTCCGTCCTGCTACATAGGCTCCGCAGGACCCTTCATGAACCTCTGCAATCAAGTCTTTAACTTCGAAGGGATGGACACATCTTTGTAGTCTTGCTATAACACCTCTTCTATACAAAATGCCACTGGTCAATACGTAATGAGCAGCTTTAAACTTCAGCTTCTTGGCTGCGAGTTTATCAGGTGTCACAGCCCCCTCTTCAATATAGGCCCTGATGGGATCCATCTAGGATGGTCCCAAGTCGAGGGCAATGAAGTTCATCATCAAATCTTTGTTTACGCTCCGATTTACCAGGATTTCTATTGGGATTGTTCTTCGTAGCTCGGTGCGTGTTGTTGATGCTAGCCGAGCTAGGGCATCGGATCTTGCATTCTCCAATCTTAATATTCTGATTAACTGAATTGCGACAAAATTTGAGACAACTTCCATAGCTTTTGCATGATACTTGACCATTAGTTATCCCTTCGCCGCGTACAACCCAAGAATTTGATTTACGATTAATTGTGAGTCACTGAATACAACAACCTGCTCTGTCTTCATGGTTTATGCCAGACTTAGACCCATGATCATAGCTTCATATTCAGCTTCATTATTGGAAGCCTTAAATTGGAAACGTAGAGCATACTCCATATCAATTCCATTAGGACTGTTTAAAACAATTCCTACTCCACTGCCTGTGGCACATGAAGAGCCATCCACATATAGAATCCATACAGATACTTTATTATCAAACTCTTGGTCGGACAGGGTTCCTCGATGGAATATTTGATACTTCCTTTTATCTTCCCTCGACACTTATCGCTGCTCATTGATTATCTTCTCTTGGTTATCCACGGATGGAAGTTCGTCGGGTGTTATCTTTGATGATCCCGTAACATCCATGGGTTGGTCTGTATTAAACTCTTACTCTTCGGATGCATCAGAGTGAGTAAACTCTGTGATAAAATGCGCTACTGCCTGCCCCTTAAGTGATGACCTGGGCTCATAAACTATGTCATATTAACCAAGTTCTACTGCCCAGTACATCAATCTTCCCGATTTCTCCGATTTATGCAGAGCTTGCCTTAATGGCATATCAGTATACACTACTATAGTATGGGCTTGGAAGTATGGCCTCATCCTTCTGCTTGTTTCGATTAGTGCTAGTGTTAACTTCTCCAATCTTGGATATCTGATCTCTGCTCGTCGAAAGGCCTTGCTGGTGTAATAGAATGGTTTCTGCACTCCGTCTTCCACTCTTATCAATGTTGAGCTAACCGCGTTATCTGAAACTGCCAAATATAAGTATAGCCTTTCTCCCATCACTGGTATAGATAACAATAGAGGTGTACCCAGATATTTCTTCAACTCTTGAAAGGCCTCCTCGCATTCATCATTCCACTCAAAAGTTTTTCGAAGTGTTTTGAAGAATGGGAGGCATCTGTCTGTTGCTCGTGACACAAATCTGTTAAGTGCTGCAACTCGCCCTGTGAGACTTTGCACCTCCTTTTTCATAGCTGGAGATCATAGCTCCAATAAGGCCTTGATCTTTTCAGGGTTCACCTCGATACCTCGTTGGTTAACAATATACCCGAGAAACATACCTTCTCGTACTCCAAATATGCATTTGGTGGGATTCAACTTCATTTGAATTTCTCTAGCTGATCAAAAGTCTGACCTAGGTCAACTAAATGAACAGCAACTTTCTTGCTTTTCGTCAGCATATCGTCGACATAAACCTCCATGTTATGACTGATTTGCTCTACAAACACCTTATTCATCAGCCGCTGATATATTGCACCTGTATTTTTAAGTCCGAAAGGCATAACATTATAGTAATAGGTCCCTTTTATGGTGATAAATGAGTTACTTTCCCTATCCTTAGGTTTCATTTTAATCTGGTTGTAACCGGAGTAAGCATCCATGAAACTCAACAATTCGTGCCCCGAGGTAGCATCCACCCGCTGATCGACTCAAGGCAAAGGAAAATGATCCTTTGGGCAGGCTTTATTAAGATCAGTGAAGTCCACACACATCATCCACTTATTATTTTTCTTCTTTACCATCACTGCATTTTCTAGCGAGTCAAGATACTTGACATCCTCAATAAAAAAGGCTTTCTGTAGTTTCTCTACTTCTTGCTGTATAGCTTGGTTCTTTTCAGGACTGAACACTCTTCTCTGTTGCTTCACTGGCTTGACTTCCTTGTTAACGTTGAGCTCGTGGCATAGGAAACTCGGGTCTATCCCTGGCATATCTTCAGGACTCCATGCAAAAGTCTATTTTTCGCGCCTTAGAAATGCTACCAGTTCTTGTTTTATCGATGCATCTAATGACGCACCAATTTGGGTTGTTCGCTCTGGGTGTTCATTGTCCAGAATGATATTTTTGGTAGCTTCCATGACCTGTCCCTTCAAAAGCCGAGACTCGTCTCTAGGATCTAATGTTTCAATCTTTGCATCTTCTATTTCATCAACTTGATATGTAGTAGTTTTCTTCCTGGATGAATAGTAGCATTCCCGAGCTACTTTCTGGTCGCCTTTCACAACTCCCACTCCGAAATTGGTTGGGAACTTTAAACATTGATGTACAGTAGATGGTACTGCCTCAAACTTCTTCAAACCTACTCTTCCCATGATGATGTTGTAGGCCGATTGGACGTTTTTATCCATTACAAAAAAGCGTACTCGTTCTGTTCGACAAGCAGGCCATGTACCAATGAGCATGTCCAACTTGATCGTCCCAAGTGTAAAAACTTTTTTACCAGTAAAACTAAGGAGGGGCCTATGATATGGCTCCAACTGGGCTAACTTTAGATTTAAACTGTCAAAGCATGGGTAAAACATGATATCTGTAGAGCTACCATTATCCACCAGTACCCGTGAAATCACCACCTCCTTCATTCTCATCTTGATCACCAATGGGTCATCATGGGGATATAGTACACCTGCCAGGTCGTTATTAGAAAAGCCGATGACCAATTTTTCTCTATTCACCTTCCTTGGGCCATCATCTTTAGCCAAGTTTATGCGTTGTATGTAAGAGCAAGCTTGAGCCTCATTGAGGTAAGCTTTTCTCTCTGTGGTCAGATTTCCACCTCCTGCATCTCCACCTATAATGACATTACATTCAAATAACCAAAAATGGATTGAAAATACCTCACGCTCTGGCTGTATTGGCCTTTTGCGGAGATCGGGGTCATCTTCCGGATCATCTTTGTGATCTCTCTTTTTATCTTCTTTTGCTTGACGAGGATACTTAGATCTTTGCCTCCCTCTGTTACAGGTTTTTCCACCATTTTGGCGATCAATGTACTTAGTTAGTTTTCCTCGCCTGATGAGTGCTTCAACTTCATTCTGAAGAGCTATGCAACGTTTAGCCATGCGGCTATGATCTTTGTGGAATTCACAATATTTGGACTTATCCCTTTTGTCAGGATCTGCCTTCATTTTCTTTGGCCAGGTTAGTTCCTCGTTGTTCTTGATCTCTTCCAGAATGTGATTTATATCTAGCTTCAAGGGAGTATAATTTCCATACTTCCTCATCTACTCCAGCGCCTGCTTACCTTTTGACTGCTTGTTGCCACCATTGTTCTTCTGATCCTTCTTCTCGATTTTACCAGCCTCAACTTTAGTCTCCTTAGTGTCTATATTCTTCTTCACAGCCATGGCTTCCTCAGCGTTTATGATCTTGGCTGCCTTTGTTATCAGTTCTACCATGGTCCTAGGCAGATCTTTGTCCAAAGTATAGTACAACTTGTCTGGTAACAGTTCACTCATCAGAGTAGTAATTGTTGTCTTCTCCTCGTAATCAATTACCTCAAGTTTCTCGTTATTGAAAAGAGTAATATAGTCCCTGGTACTTTCTTCTGTCTTCTGTCTAACGCTCAATAAGTGTGCTACTCTTTTAATTGGTTTCGCTCCAAAATATAAATTCCCCATGAAAAGCTCTGCCAGTTGAAGGAAAGTTGCAATCTTCCCTTGAGGAAGGTTGTTGTACCATATCTGAGCTGACTCGGTGAGAGTTCCTGAAAATGCCCTGCATCTCAGCTCATCTGGAACCGCATAGATATCGGCAGCAGCTTGGTATTGTTCTATATGAAGGACAGGGTCAGTTTTTCCATCGTATTTAGGTGTCACCATAGGAGCTTTGAATTTTGATTGTGTGGGAAAATCCACAACCGCCTGCATGAATGGTATCCCTTGGACAAAAGTTTTTTGTAGAGGATTCTTGGCCTTAGCCATTTCCCCTAACCTGTCCTCTAACCTTTGAATGGAGCCTTTCCATGCATCATTTCTCACCTCGATCCTATTTATTCGAGTGACTGATCGCATTGAGTTTTTCTCTTGGGACCTTTCATTACGGGCTGTTGGACGTGATTGGGCAGAGCCTTCCCTTAGGTCGGATGGTCATTGAGAGTTCCTCGACGCAATCCTAGGAGGACTTCTATTCCTCCTAGGGCCCAATCGATCTACTCAACCTTTCTAGAGCACTAGTCCTTTCTGGAGATAGAGTGACGTTCCATTGAGAATCTGTAGCTCGTACTGATGAGGTCCGGCCAGGTTGATACGCATGATCATTAGATCTCTCGGTACGATATGAGTCAGTACGTCTAGATTGAGAGACCTCTGAGAATAGCGTTCGTCTAGTTCTTAAAGATGGCAAATGGGTATTTCTCTAAGCATTTCGTTGTCCTGATTGAGCCGGCACTCCATCTTGAACAGTTTGTATAAGTTGACACGTGATTTCTTGTATGGTCATTTGCCCTTGGGCTAAATTAGCCATTATGCCAGCCAAATCATGAATATTTGGTGGAACAGAGGGGTTTGGAGGGAGCCCAGTGTTTCGATCATTGGATTTCGGAATCTCAGCCATAGATGATGAATGGTTTGGTGAAAAACTCTAAGTATAGTCTTTCCCACAGAGGGCGCCAATCTGTTGATGTAAAAAACTAGATTATATCTAATTAATCAATTACAGATAAAAATGAATAAATAAGACAAAGGATTTTTAAAGTGGTTCAGCCTTTTGAAAATGGCCTACGTCCATTGTTTTTGTATTGCTGACTGTTTGCCTTGAATCTCGATGATAGATTCACTATGATCAAACAGTCAGCAATACAAAAACAATGGACGTAAGTCCCCCTCTTATGACGAGGTTACAATGTATTTATAGCCTTGAGTCTATACATATGAAAAGGTAATGTGTTATTATCTAGTAGACATATACATCTATACAATAATAATTCACATTTAATGAGTAGTCGCCTTTTGGTTTTCTTGATTTGGATGCTCTGCATGCTAAGTAGCTCGGACCGCCTAAGTTGCTCGGTATGCTTAAGTAGCTCAGAACGTATGAATAACTCGGTGAAAGTGTATTGTTCATTGAAAGTATTTGTATTTGCCACGTATATTGACACTTGTCTTCATATGATTGGTCCACATTAGCTGACTAAATTTGGCATCAACAATCCTTATGGCCTTCGTGTAATTTGAATTGGAATTTGATGGTTTAAAATTGTTATGATTAATAATGGTTGTCATTTGAATGAGTGACCAAATCGTTCAAATGAGTAAAGGCATGTCATTCAAACGAGGTTCGAATGACCATCTAACGACAAAGACTTGAACAATTTCCATTGTTCTCTAGAATCTCGTTGGAACACCCTCGCTCAAACGAGGTGCATTATTGTTCGAACGAGGAGTGGTTTCCCCTTCAAACGAGTGGGTGTTTAACCCATTTATAGCCTAGATTTGACCCTTGTTAGAAATCTCATTTAAACAAGATGGGTTCTCGTTTGAACGATGTCCAAAGCCGTTTGAATAACCGAACAAAAATCAGAAATTTATGCACATTTTAATGTGTTGTCGCGACGTGTATCATTGGATTAAATGAGTTGTTGAGCTATCAGCGGCTCAGATCAAACCATGGGTCAATAGGGGTTGGACTATTGGTTAATGGGCTAAGCATTTATGGGTTTAATTATAGGTGAGAGGGGATGGAGAGGCCATTCTTATCAAAGTTTTGAGCCCTCTCTCCCTCTCTCTCTAATCTGCACTCTTCTTTTTTCATCCCATTTCCACCATCCCTAAGGTTTCTCCTTCCATCCCAAGCCCTTTTGTATCTATTTCAAGGCTAAATACAACCATTTTAAGCCTAATTGAGGAAGAAGTTGGGTAGAAGAAGCCATTTTTGGATCTCTCTTGAAGAAGTTGGAGCTTTGTTTGAGCTTTAGAGTTTTAGGAGCTTTCAAGTCATTCCCTTTAGTTTACCCTCTTCAAATCTAAGGTAGGATTTTTCTCCAAATGTTTTCAAGATTAAAAGTTATAAGGATGCATGCTAGAAGGGTTTATTTTTGAAATAATATTTTCTAGTATGTTTATTTAAAGTTTTTTTGCAAAAAAAATGGGATTTTTTAAAAAACTAAGTGTAAATGGATTTTTGAAGAACAAATTGTATTTTAATCTTGAAATATGAGTAAATAAGCACACAAATATATTTCCATGATAGAATCATGTTTAGTTGCATATTTAAGAACTTCTACGCTTGAAATACTCTAAAAAATGTGTAAAATGTTGTAGTATGTTGAAGGACTTAAAAACATGATATATGGAATAAAAAATGGGTTTCTTGATGAAACAAAGAAGTTGAAAATATTATTCCTAAATATGTTGTAACATTTAATACAATATATGTGTACGAGGGTAAAGTAGACATTTTAGTAAAAATGTTATTTATGACATTAGATAAGTTTCTTGAAAGGAAGTATAAAGAAATGTGATTGTCATGGAGAGAAAGGATAATATATGGTTTTTGGACATAAATTCATGAAATATGGTTTTGAACATAAAATGACGATTTGTAATGCCCTAATGGGAAAAATATGCTTTTAACAAGATTTCGATAAATGAAGGGTAAAAGGGTAATTTTTGGTAAAATTAGAGGGTCCTAGTGATTGAACTTCCTCATTTGACCTTATTGATCGGTTTTGTGAAACAAGAGGATAAATGAATGAAATGGCATAAAGATGGTGAAAATAAAGAAATAATGTGGACATTGGTAAAAATGTTAAAACATATTAATATAAACTCATATGAGACTGAAAAGGAATTAAGACGGGCCCGGAGCCCTATGGTGAAATTCAAAATCACTGACCAAAGCATTTGGTAGCATAGCCAGCAGTGTGGAACCCGTTAAAGTATGCGGTTATTTAGAGGATTCTGATATAACACATTTAGGTCTTATGCATGCCTAATATCATTATATAACACATCTAGGGATCATGTACACCTAATATTATCATATAACAAATTTATGGATCATGCACGCGCATAATACCGTACACATATGTAATATATGATCATGATACTTAAATGATCATTTACATATCCATGACCAATACCCACACAGAGATATAGTATACATATATATTCATATATACATCTAGAAAATCGCATTGTCTAGATTTTTCAATAATTTATTGCTTCAGCGAACCTTGGGTTAATTCTTGTTATACCTTGTATTTTATGGTATTTATTTATAGATTATTAATTGTGAAAATAAATTAATAAATAGGAATAAGTATTACTTGTGTGAAAAGATAATAATAAATGCATAATTTATGTGACATTAAATTTTGCATGTTATGTGATTTTTGAACCCCCGTGTTAATAATTAATTAATAGGTGGAATTAATTATATGAGAGTTAACTATATGCGATTACTCGTAAAATAATTAATTTGTATTTTTTATTTGACGTGTGGGGTGTTACTTTGGACCTGATTCTACAGTGGTACAGAGGCCAGAGATGTATCTCTAGTGCTTCAGATTCAGCCCCATGGGTAGGTATATCTTTAAAGTAAGTTTTGAGTCAATCAGGGTATCATTTTGGACCCATACGGGGGGTTCGTAATTAGGTCTTTTATGAATCTATGAAAGTAAGAGTATTTAAGTAGCCTTAAACCTCTTTAGTTATTCATTTTTAACCTAATGCATAAACCCTAATAGCAAAGACTCTTTAGGATAACTAAGGTAGACCTTGAAGAAAAACTTTGATATCTAAAGAGGAGGAATCAAGATAGAATCTTCAATCACCATTAACAGGTAAGAAATATTTTGCTTTGCGTAGTTTAAAATATAACTTGTTTATGTTTTGATTGTTATGTGGAATCTATTTGGGTTTAGACACATGCTAGGTTTGAATTCGACATATTGGGGTTTGAACTTTGGTTATTATGAGGATTCTAGGTTAAAAAAATCAAATTTGATGCATTAAAAGGTTGTACCTTAGTCAATATCATATTTTTATGCGCATAACTTATTTAGATTCATATCAAATATGATTAGTGATCACACGTGAAAGGTGTGTTCGTATAAGGACACAATCGTTGTTTTCATTTCACCGCGATAATACAAACAAGCCTAAATTACGACTACACTTGCGATACAAGTATAGTGATAAGTCGGGTATCAAAAATCCACAGAGACAAGTTGCTAGAATATTATCTGGTTTAATACTCCTCAATAAAAGGGAAAAAGGTAAATTACAACAAAAAGGAAAAGATGCGAAAAAAGGAAATGATTAATCTAGGCAAGTATATTTAAACTAGATTAACAAAATGAGTAAAACTATAGGTTGCGTCGAATATCCCTCACCCGAGTTGATTAGTATAAAATGGTCACATGGGTCGACGAGTTATTACAAATGTGTCTCGTTTCGATAGTTAATTGAACCAAGGGTTGTCACGCCCTTAAATCCGCATAAAAGCCTAATAAGATTTTGGCGTCAACAAATACCTCAAAAATTACGCACGCAAGGTTGTAAACACGGGACATACATGATATGCCCCGTTAAATCACCTAGGCATAATAACTAGGACAACACACCAGAAATAGACCCGTAAACACCATCACCAAAGCAAAGCAACACGTCAACCCGAGTGAGTTCCATTCAAACACAGCCTAGACTAATTTAGGTAGAAAGCATATTAAAAACGCAATAAACCTACACTAGAAAGCAACTAAATGAAAGCATGTAAACTAAATTAGAAAGCAAAAATTAAGGAAAAACAACTATATTAATGGAGATGGAATATGAAAGCACAAATTACAAACCCAAAGGGGTGTCAATCTAAGAAGAAATGAAGAAATGATCTCTCAAACCTCCAAAACCCTAACCTAAACTATCTAAAAAGAATTATATCTGTTTTACAACAAAATTCCTTTATATAGTACAAGGAATTAAATTAGAAAAGAAAAGGAAAAATAAAAGAAAAGCCAAAATATCAGCTGAAAACAGAGCATCGATCGATGGTAAAAATATCAGCCCGCTGTCTCCCCATGATGGCCAAAATCTGAAGGATCGATCGATCGATCAAGCCGGTCTGCTTCTCTTTTCCTCATGTTTTGGCATGCTTGATTTTTCCTTCCACTAAAATCACCGTAACTTCTTCGTTCTGGATCGAAATCGTGCACCGTTCACGGACACGCGAAGCTTGCGAGGAGGGCTACAACTTCCTTGTAGATATTGGGCCAGATGCCCAAGCTATGAATTAACCAAATTGCCCTTGACGTGTGATCGCGTGCGAAAATTGAGCGGAATGTGTCCGAACTCCATACTTAGTACCTAAATACCTACAAAAGCCCAATTATACCTTATGTAGCATATTAACAATATAAAGCGAGGTTGTCTGGTTAACGGGCTTAAATATAGAGATTAAGGCACCTGAGGGGGCTAAAATGCCTAGGTTCGAGGGATGAAATACATAATATTTACGTCGTATCACACCCCATAACTTACACATTGCTACTCCCTAGCAATGAAATAGGATGCAACAAGAACTACAAGCAAACCAAAAGCAGGAGATAGTACAACAGTATGGTATAAAAGCATAAGACCACTTTCGCGGGCGATTAGATTGCATTTAGCATATGAAATAAGCCGTTAAACCCCTAGGTTACCCTAGTGGACGAGTGTCGTCTCGTCAGGGTTTTCAGGGACGATACCCACAAACATCACATGATTTTCTCAAAATAAGCCAAACCCAACATGCGACAAGCCCAACAATAGAGAACAAGATTTCATACGCATTATTAGCACATTGAACGAATTTAAACAAAAATCCGAAATCATTAACATTATAGAATGCACCTCATAGAATTGAAACCTTAAAATGTTGGAGGGGAGCGAGCACATGCAAAGTGTGATTTGGCAAAAACTTAAATAAATAAGATTAAAATTAAAGAAGACATATATTCAATCCTCACGAGCATTACACTCATCAAGTGAATTCACTCGAAATAGGGAGCTAACACATGGAACATGCAGGCATAAAGAGTAAATGTACATGGAAACTAGGCCGCACACATGTCACAAAAGAAGAACGCTATATATGAAATTAAAAATTGTAATCTCAATGAAAGGATATCGCCCATAAAAGGAGGCGAAATGTATTTTCATAGATTATCAAAACTATTTAAACCTTTGAATTACATCTACTTAAGATCACATAGGACTTTAATATGGTTGTAATGTAGGTTTAGCTAGGGTACGAAATGAAGGATATATATGTATGGATTCAAAGTGTTCGGAATGAAAACTTGGAATAATGGGAGAATGCGGGCAATAAGCATTAAATATAACAATGGGGAGAGAAATCAAAGCCTTTTGAACTTTATACAACATTTACAACTTTCTCTTTCTTTTCTTCTTTTTCTCATGTTTTCTTTTGTTTTCTTTTGTTTTTTGATTTCTCTTTTTCTTCACTTTGTTTCACATCTCTTTTCTTTACTTTTCTCACTCTCAAATGCCTAAATTACAACCGCAACACAATAACAACATTCAATCCCAAGCAATATTCCAAACAAAGGTATGGAAAGTGTATATATGGGTTAAAACTCCAATTTAGAGTTACTTATGGGATTAAGGTTATGAAACGAAAGGCTAATATTTAGGCTCAAAGGGGTTGATGAGGGGAAACGTTTAAGGTAAGGTCAAGGTCAATATGGGTGATATAACAAAGATGGCCTATGATCATTTCCAAAAGTTTACGCAATTCTCGAGTCAACACAATAAATGAAAATCATGATCAAGTAATACATTTCAAGAATGAACTCAATTGATGAACGGTCAAATGAAAGAATAGAGAGATTACCAACGAATTCAACGTTTTCAAAGAGGAAAGAATAGTGTATACACTCACAAATGATGAAAGGTACAAAGCTTACTCGGTGTAAGTATATACAATGCAACAAAAGATTACCGAGTTATAAAAATTTTAAACCAAATCAATAGAAAAATAAAAGTGCATGTGCTCATAGGATTAAATTTTAATTCATGAAGTTATTCATAATATCAATAATCGAGGACTAAAGTCTAATAACTTCTAAAATCGAGCACATGCATCGTTGATCTATCTATTGGATCGGGATATTATTGAAATTTATCATCGGAAACAAAGGTAAAAGGCCCAAAAAAGGAGAAAAAAGAAAGAAAACCTTTTTGAAAATTTTAATTTTTCTAAGAAAAGCATACTAAGTAACTAATATGTGAGCAAAAGCATGGACTAAATAAAGAAATGGATAGAATATCCCACACCCCCTAACTTAAAACCTGACATTGTCCTTAATGTGAATTAAGAACCAAGTTAAAGAGAGAAAAAGAGCGATATTACCCAAAATAGGAGCGATCCCCATAAGAACAAGTCCAAAGAATCTACAAAACAAGTTAGTACCGAGCATAGTAAAAAAAAATAACAAAGAGTTAACTAATTATACTAGACTAAATTAAAAAGGAAAGAAAAATTTAAGAAAGAAATGATAAAAGCTAACTATATACAACCTACTATTTAGGCTTCACACTAACTATACGCTAGAAGTCTAAATAGTTGAGGGTCCATTGTAAAAATGATTTAACTTTGGAGGATAACTGGTGTACCCTCACTCTCAAGCATGCCTTCTGAAAATATGAATTCCGTTTGAACAACGGAAGGCATGTGTAAGGCGGAAGAAATGAACCATGGCCAATCAAAAGTTTTGGAGGGACGATGGGGGATTTGGATTGAATGAGTGACAAAAACATATGGGGACCGAGAAAATCCAAATATCCTCCCAATGATTTTGAAATTGGAATGGGAGACGGCGCACACAAAGGCAAGGATGCGATCATGGAGGGCGAATCGAGCAAGTACTCCTCCTCGGCGAAAAGATTTAAAACATTAAAATTTAAAACCGAATCATCGGTTACTTGTGACGGTGTGATAACAGAGAATGAAAACGGGGAGGAAATAAGTTCAAACTCATGAGATGAATCATCATCGCATGAAGATTGGGTTTCGAGGGAAATAATATCATTTTCAATAAAATGTTCTTCTTTGGGGGCCAAAGAAGAAATCATTTCATTGCAAATAGATGTTACGTCATTTTCATCCTCACTTTCAATATCTATTACGAGATGGGAAAAGTCAAGAATGGCTTGTTCCAAAGTAGGCACAAAATCCTCATTTGGTTCAAAACATTCTTCGACTTCGAAAGTCTCGAAAGCAAAATCGTCGTCGGATTCAAATAATAAATCCAATTCATGTTCCCACAGATGATTTTCTTCCCAATAACGATTTTCAATTTTCTCATTCTCAAGCATACGCAAGTCCTCACCGAATGTCATAGGTCGAGGTGCGGATACTTAAAAATGGGAACTTTGAAAATTACCATCGGACTTAAACGAAAACTCATTATTATAGGAATTTTGAAAACTATTGCAATTCGTTTCAAAATTCCTATTATAAGAGGGTAAAGGCCCAAAATCATTATCATCGTCATCAAAATACACGCACTCCAAAGCTTGACTTTTATAATGCTCGCCCAAAGTCATTTTAGATGTTGCAATTTTTTGGGATTCTAAGTATTGACCAAAAGTCAAAGGTTTGCGAGAATTTTGAGAATTATTATAACGATTACTGAAAGAATTGGAATAAGACATGCTTACCCTAAAAATGGCTCGAAGTGGAGGATTCCACAAAGTAGGTGCGCGCGGAAAAAATTCAAGCGTTTCTAAGTGCTCAAATATGGAAGTCCTGCAAAAAGGTTAGGAAAAAAATAGAAATAGAAAGAAAATACTATGAAATACTAAATCAAATGAAGTCTAAAACAAACCCATCCCCGGCAACGGCGCCATTTTGATCACGTGTGAAAGGTGTGTTCGTGTAAGGACACAATCGTTGTTTTCTTTTCACCGCGATAATACAAACACACCTAAATTACGACTACACTTGCGATACAAGTATAGCGATAAGTCGGGTATCAAAAATTCACAGAGACGATTTGCTAGAATATTATCTGGTTTAATACTTCTCAATAAAAGGGAAAAAGGTAAATTACAACAAAAAGGAAAAGATGCGAAAAAGGGAAATGATTAATCTAGGCAAGTGTATTTAAACTAGATTAACAAAACGAGTAAAACTATAGGTTGTGTCAAATATCCCTCACCCGAGTTGATTAGTATAAAATAGTCACATGGGTTGACGAGTTATTACAAATGCCTCTCATTTCGACAGTTAATTGAACCAAGGGTTGTCACGCCCATAAATCCGCATAAAAGCCTAATACAATTTTGGCGTCAACAAATACCCCAAAAATTACGCACGCAAGGTCGTAAGCACGGGACATACATGATATTCCCCGTCAAATCTCCTAGGCGTAATAACTAGGACAATGAACCCGAAATAGACCCATAAACACCATCACCAAAGAAAAGCAACACCTCAACCCGAGTGAGTTCCATTCAAACACAACCTAGAATAATTTAGCTAGAAAGCATATTAAAAACGCAGTAAATAAATGCAATAAATCTACACTAGAAAGCAACTAAATGAAAGCATATAAATAAAGCATGTAAACTAAATTAGAAAGCAAGAATTAAGGAAAAACAACTATATTAATGGAAATGGAAGATGAAAGCACAAATTACGCAAAGGGTGTCAATCCAAGAAGAAATGATGAAATAAGCTCTCAAATTACCAAAACCCTAACCTAAACTATCTAAAACGAATTATATCTATTTTTACAACAAAATTCCTTTATATAGTTGTTGATACCAAAATTAATATGCTGATGTGGACGAATCATACGAAGACACTTGTCAATCTACGAGGTACAATAACTACGAGGAAGTTCATTTCCTCGACAAACTCATGTTCTCTCCGAGCAACGAGGATATACCGAGGAACTTCAACACTCCGAGGTACTCTAGCACTCTGATGAACTCCTGAGCAACGAGCAACTAAGGCGGTCCGAGCTGCATCTCGGCCGTAGTATTAATTGCCAGAATGTCAACAGTTCAACTATTCATTGAATGTTCATCATCTTGACGCACACGCTGCATTAAATGTATTACCCTTTCATATGTATTCTCATTTAATGTATCGACCCATTCATGTACAGCCTAATGGCTATAAATACCTTGTATCACCCTCATTCAAAGGGACCGGAATTTCTGGATAGAACTTGTAATCGAGAATTCCCAAACACTCAGCAATAACATAACAGTGGACGTAGGCCATTCTTATAAGGCTGAACCACTTTAAAAATCTTTGTCTCATTTTATTTATCTGTGATTGAATAATTAGAGCGATCTAGTTTTTTACATCAACAGATTGGCGCCGTCTGTGGGAACCGATTGTTATTATCGTTTTTCACCAAAAATCATTCATTATCAATGGCGGATAATCCAGAATCTAGCAATCGAAACGCTGGGAATGCTGGAAATCCTCCAAATCCCTCTGCACCTCCAGATCTGGCCGAAATTATGACGAATCTGGCTCAAGGACAAACCGCCATGCAAGATACAATGAGGCAACTCTTACAAACCCTTCATGGTGGTGCACCTGCACATTCAGGACAGCAAAGTGGTCAGAGGCAAACTTATTTACTTTCTTCACGATCTAGGCGTACTGAGTCACGTCGTAATGAGGAGTCTGATGATTTCTTTTATCAACCTGGGCGAACTTCATCAATAAGGGTGACAGATACTGATCAACATATCACCCTCTCTCCAGAAAGACCCAGCGCTTTAGAAAGACTGAGTAGGGCGTCTCCTTTCAGTCGATTAGGCCCTAGGAGGAACAGGAGTCCACCTAAGACCACATCAAGGAATTTTCGACAACCATCAGATCTAAGGGAAGGATCAGCACAGTCACGACCAGTCGTTCGTCAAGATAGATCTCAAGAAGCTACCTCAGAACGATCGATTGCTCGAACCAATAGGCCCGAGGAAGGAAATGAAGCGTGGAAAGGATCTTTCCAACGGTTGGAGGATAAATTTGGAGAAATGGCTAAAGCAAAGAACCCCCTACAATGAACTTTTGTTCGAGGAACACCTTTTGTACAGGCCATTGTGGATTTTCCTACCTCATAGAAATTTAAAGCACCCGTGATAACTCCCAAATATGATGGAAAGACAAATCCTGTTCTTCACATAGAACAGTATCAAGCTGTTGCTGACATCTATGTTGTTCCCGACGAGATGAGATGCAGGGCCTTCTCAGGAACTCTTACTGGATCTGCCCAGATATGGTACAACAATCTTCCTCGTGGTAAGATTTCAACTTTCTTTCAGTTAGCTGAGTTATTTATCGGCAATTTCTGTTTTGGAGCAAAGCCAGTAAAACGAGTAGCACACTTGTTAAGTGTTAGACAGAAATCTGGTGAGAGTACTAGAGATTATATAACTCGTTTCAATAACGAGAAGCTAGAAGTCATAGATTACGAAGAGAAGACAGCAATCACCGCCTTGATGAGTGGGTTGTTGCCTAATAAATTGTATTACACCCTGGCGAAAGATCCACCTACAACTATGTCAGAATTGATGGCAAAAGCGGCCAAAATTATGAATGCCGAGGAGGCTATGGCTGCAAAGAAGAATATGGATAAAGAAACCAAGGTGGAAGACGACAAATCTAAGAAGAAAGAGCATAAAAACAATGGTGGAGATAAACATTCCAAGAATAAATGGGAAGTCATGAAGAAGTATGATAATTATACTCCTTTGAAAATGGGTAATAATCATCTCTTGGAGGAAATCAAGAACAATGAGGAGGTCAAGTGGCCAAAGAAACTGAAGTCGGACCCTGATTCGAGGAGTAGGGATAAGTATTGCGAATTTCATAAAGATCATGGTCACATGACCAAAAATTGCATAGCTCTTCAGAATGAGATTGAAACACTCATCCGAAGAGGAAAGCTAGCAAAATATGTTGATCGGGGAGGTGAAAGAAAGGATAACCACCGAGCTAGAGAAAGGTCTAGATCTCCTCGTCGGGCAGAGGAGAAGAAGAAGAGAGACCATGAAGATGATCCAGAAGATGACCCCGATCTCCCCAAGAAGCCAAGACAGCCAAAACGAAAGGTATTTTCTATACGTTTTGGGTCATTTGATTGTAATGTCATTACAGGAGGAGATGCAGGAGGAGGAGACCTTACTGCAGAAAGAAAGGCTTACCTCGGAGAGGCTCAAGCTTGTTCATATATTCAACGAATAAACCTGGCCGAGGACGATCGTCCGAGGAAGGTAAACAAAGAGAAGCTGGTTATTGGCTTTTCAAAAAACGATTTGGCAGGTGTTCTTTATCCTCACGATGATCCTCTGGTGATCAAAATGAGGATGAAGGAAGTAGTAATTTCAAGGGTGTTAGTAGACAATGGAAGTTCAGCAGACATCATGTACTATTCATGCTTTGACAGCTTGAATCTGAAATTATCTCAGTTGGAACCGTATCATAGACCCCTTCTGGGTTTTGCTGGCGAAAAAGTTTTTCCACTTGGGACGATCAAGTTGGATATACTCATTGGAACTTGGCCTGCTTGTCGAACAGAAAGAATACGCTTCTTTGTGATGGATAAGAATGTACAGTCAGCTTACAACATCATCATGGGAAGAGTTGGTTTGAAGAAATTCGAAGCAGTTCCATCTACAGTGCATCAGTGCTTAAAATTCCCAACAAACTTTGGAGTAGGAGTTGTGAAAGGTGATCAAAAAGTAGCTCGGGAATGCTATTATTCATCTGCCGAGCAAGAGGAGCTTGAGGAATCAAGGAAAAAGACTACTACCTATCAAGTGGAAGAAGATACAGAGATTGAAACTCTTGATCCTAGAGATGAATCCCAACTTGTAAAAGGACAGGTGGTGGAATCTACATAAAATATTATTCTGGACGAGGAGCACCCTGAAGGAGTAACCCAGATAGGTTCGTCGTTGGATGCTTCAATAAAACAAGAGTTGATAATGTTCTTAAGAAACAGGAAGAAAACTTTTGCATGGAGTCATGAGGACATGCCGGGAATAGATCCAGACTTCTTATGTCACGAACTCAATGTGAATAAGGAGATCAAGCCTGTAAAGTAAAGAAGAAGGGTATTTAGCCCCGAGAAGAATCAAGCTATTCAAGAGGAGGTCGACAAGCTCCAGAAAGCTCAATTCATTGAAGATGTGAAGTACCCGGATTGGTTGGCGAATGTGGTGATGGTGAAGAAGAAAAACAACAAATGGAGAATGTGTGTTGATTTCACTGATCTTAACAAGGCCTGCCCAAAGGATCATTTTCCATTGCCCAGAATTGACCAGCTAGTGGATGCTACCTCGGGGCACGAACTGCTTAGCGTCATGGATGCTTACTCTGGTTACAACCAGATCAAAATGAAACCAGAAGACAGGGAAAGTACTTCTTTTATTACCCCTAGGTGAACTTATTGCTATAATGTTATGCCTTTTGGTTTGAAAAATGCAGGAGCGACATACCAGCGGCTGATGAATAAGGTTTTCACCGAACAAATCAGTTGCAACATGGAAGTCTATGTTGATGATATGCTGACAAAAAGCAAGAAAGCTGCAGATCATCTAGTTGACTTAGCTCAGACATTTGATCAACTAGATAAATACCAAATGAAGCTCAACCCGACGAAGTGCACATTTGGAGTACGAGAAGGAATGTTTCTCGGATACATTGTCAACCAGCGAGGCATTGAAGCAAATCCAGATAAGATCAAAGCTCTTTTAGGGTTGCGATCTCCAACAACAAAGAAAGAAGTGCAGAGTCTTACAGGACGAGTTGCAGCGCTCAACAGATTTGTGTCCCGAGCAACTGACAAATGCCTCCCATTCTTCAAAACACTTCAAAAAACTTTTGAGTGGACTGATGAATGTGAGAAGGCCTTTCAAGACTTGAAAAAGTATTTGGGAGCACCTCCATTATTGTCCAGGCCAATAACAGGAGAAACGTTGTATTTGTATCTGGCAGTATCAGAGAATGCAGTTAGTTCAGCATTGATTAGATTGGAGAATGGAGTCCAGAAACCAATCTATTACACAAGTAAGGCTTTCCGAGGTGCAGAAATCAGGTACCCAAAGCTGGAGAAATTGGCATTGGCATTAATTGAAGCAAGTAGAAGAATGAGGCCATATTTCCAGGCCCATACCATCGTCGTTTATACCGATATGCCATTGAGACAAGCCCTTCATAAGCCAGAAAAATCAGGAAGACTGATGTATTGGGCAGTAGAACTCGATGAATATGATATTGTGTATGAGCCCAGATCATCATTGAAAGGGCAAGCTGTAGCAAATTTTATAGCAGAGTTTACATATCCTGATACCCCCGAGGAACAAAAGCTGCTCGCTGACCAACCTATGGATGTTACAGGATCAACAGACATAAGACCAGACCAACTCCGATTGGTAAAAGGGCTTGTGGATGTAGAAGGATCATCAACTTCAAACTCGGATGAGTTCCGGTTGGATGAAGAACGAGAAGAGATGGTCAACGAGGAACGAAAGTGTCAGGGGAAAATGAAAAGAAACAACAAATATTTCACCGAGGAACTCTATCATATAAGAAATTTGAAGACGGGTTGCCTGTATGGAGATTATATGTAGATGGCTCATCTTGTACAACAGGTTGTGGGGCAGGAATTGTTTTGAACACCCCAGACGAGATTGACATGGAATATGCTTTGCGATTCCAATTCAAAGCCTCCAATAATGAGGCTGAGTATGAAGCCATGATAGCAGGTCTTAATTTATCAAAGATTATGGAAGCGCAACAAGTAATGGTATTCAGTGATTCTCAATTGATTGTGAATCAGATGATGGGAACGTATGCAGTTAAAGGAGAATTAATGGTCAAATATCATGCCAGAGTAATGGAATTAGTGGCAGAATTTGATGCGATTCAGTTGATCAGAATACCCAGAATAGAAAATGCACAAGCAGATGCACTGGCCCGACTAGCATCAGCTACTCGTACCGAGCTACGAAGAACAATACCGATTGAAGTACTGGAAAGTCGGAGCATAGAGGAAGACTTGACGATGAATGTTATTGCCCTTGATTTAGGACCATCTTGGATGGATCCAATCAGGGTATATATTGAAGATGGAGAACTGCCAGAGGATAAGCTTGCTGCCAAGAAACTGAAGTATAAAGTTGCTCGGTATGTCTTAACTAATGGTATTTTATATAGACGAGGAATTATGGCAGGTTTGCAGAGATGTGTACATCCCTCCGAAGTGAAAGAATTGATTGAAGAGATTCATGAAGGGTCTTGTGGAGCTCATGTAGCAGGTCGAACACTTTTGCAAAGGGTAATGACTCAAGGATACTACTAGCCGACGATGAGGGCTGATTGTATAGCCTATGCTAAGAAATGTGACAAGTGCCAACGCTTTTCCTCCATCCGACGAACTCCACAAGCATTGTTGACACCCATAACTTCCCCTTGGCCATTCGCCATGTGGGGAATTGATTTGGTTGGACCATTGCCGACCACCCGAGGAAGATTCAAGTACCTCGTCGTTACAGTGGATTATTTTACTAAGTGGGTAGAAGCTGAGCCGCTAATCGATATGACGTACGAGAAGGTATACCAGTTTGTTTGGAAGAATATCATATGTCGATATGGTCTCCCACATGCCTTCATCACGGATCATGGAACACAATTTGACAACGAGGAGTTTGCTGCCTATTGTCAACAATCAAACATCCTGAAGACCCATTCAGCACCAGGTCATCCTCAAAGCAATGGGAAAACTGAGGTGACGAATAGAACGCTGCTAAATGGTTTGAAGAAAAGACTAAGTGAAGCTAAAGCTAACTGGATTAATGAGCTACAATCAGTATTGTGGGCTTACCGAACAACTCCCCGAGCAGCGACTGGAGAGTCACCATATATGCTGGCATTTGGAAGTGAGGCTGTGATACCTGCAGAGTTGGGCCTACCAACACATAGAGTGCTGAATTTCAATTCTCCGATCAGTGACTTGATGAGAAGACTGGATTTGGATATGCTCGAAGAAGTAAGAGAAGAGGCAGCCATTAGGAATGCTTCTTATCAACAATGAACAGCTCTATTCTATAACAAAAGGGTGAAGAAATGCGATTTAAAAGAAGGAGATTATGTGCTAAAGAAGGTCATTCAGAAGCACAATAAATTGGAAGCAAATTGGCATGGACCTTACCGAGTTACAGAAGTTGTTCGACCAGGAACTTACCGAATAGCCACTCTAGAAGGAGAAGAATTCAAGAATGCTTGGAATGCTGAACACCTTCGCAAGTATTATCAATGATGTAAAATGTACAACGGGTCTATCAATATGAATAAAACGATGATGTTTTTCACAAATTTTCTCTCCTTTGTTTGAAATTTTTTCGGGGAATACTAGTGATTGTACACTACGCTGCTTGATAGCAAGAAGACGATAGTTCAGACCCACGATCAACTCCGGTTGGTAAAAGGGCGAGAACAACTAATATACTCCTTTGGTTAGGAGGCGTACACTGGCGTGATCAACTTCGGTTGGTAAAATAACTAGTGTATAAGATAGTTCGAAAGAACACGATAGTTCAGACCCACGATCAACTCCGGTTGGTAAAAGGGCGAGAACAACTAATATACTCCTTTGGTTAGGAGGCGTACACTGACGTGATCAACTTCGGTTGGTAAAATAACTAGTGTACAAGATAGTTCGAAAGAACACGATAGTTCAGACCCACGATCAACTCCGGTTGGTAAAAGGGCGAGAACAACTGATATACTCCTTTGGTTAGGAGGCGTACACTGGCGTTATCAACTTCGGTTGGTAAAATAACAAGTGTACAAGATAGTTCGAAAGAACACGATAGTTCGGACCCATGATCAACTCCGGTTGATAAAAGGGCGAGAACAACATTCTTATAACACCAATCTCTGTTGGTCGGGAGGTAATATTATTACAAAAGTTCTTCAGAGAACAAAACATTCCAAAATGAACCAAGTATAATTGGTCGGGAATAAAAAACCCATCAACTGTAGTTGGTCGACGAGGATAAATTATTGACCTTGGGTGGTCGGACACATTTATTGAAATTTTTTGAAATTGAACCAAGTATGGCTGGTCGAAAATAAAAAACCCATCAACGGTAGTTGGTCGACAAACACTATTTAGCAACCTTGGATGGTTGGAAACATTTTAAACAATTTATACTCATTACTTTATTAAGTGATTGAGCAATATTGATACTTGCAGCTTTTATCTTGATTTATGAACAACACAATATTATTATCTTTTTAACAGATACATATACACAAATATAAAGTGTTTGACAGGCACAAAAGAATAGCAATAAAGACTTGCAAACAAAAAATGAAATTCTTTCATTAAATTCAAAATAAATTACAGATTACATGAATGTACTAACTGTTACATTGAAAACCTATTCTATTGGTTTCTTTCCTTTATTTTTTGAAATAGGCTCCTCGCCAGCAGGAGGATCCTCTAGGCAAAGAGGAGAATTAATGAAATTAACATCTCTGAGCATTCTGACGTTCATCACAGAAGGTGTATCCAAGAGATGCTCAGGACGAGATAATTCAATCTGGGAATGAAGGCTATAATCACCGAGGTATTTTGAAATTAAGCTACGAGGAATGGAACGAGCTGGGATCCAGGCCATATCCAATTTGAAAGGTGGCACAGGCAAGTCTAATAACCCTGGAGCATGATAATCCCATAAATAATGCCCTTGCTCCAATTTTAACACACCCAGTGCGTTCAACCACCCCTGCTTATAACCTTCATTGTTGGCATGTTCAATACGAGCATCCAAATGAACAAGAGCTTCATTATATCCTGCCATCCAGAATTCCCTGGGTTGCATATGAAATTGAAAGGTTAATCTATCCAATTGTTTGAGAAGGTTTTTCGCAAAAAGATCCTTAGTATGTAGAGCAGACTTCGTTGCAGTAAGTTGATCTTCCAAGGATAGATTTTTCTTGGACATTTCTGATAAAGCCCGATCTTTGACGTTTAATTGGAATGCTTGAGTTTCCAAAGTAGATTGGGTACGAGCCTCTTCGACATTACGACTAAGAACTCTTGATCGACTCCGAGCAGCGATTGGAGAACTTTGCTCCTCGGCAACATTTTGAACAGCTCTTCCTCGCCCCCGAGAACCTCTTCCTCGTCCCCGAGCAGTCCCAGAAATAGCAGATCTTCTTAAGTCATCCAGTTCTTGCCTTAATTTGGCATTCTCAACTTCTAAGAACGAAAAACCTTCATCGGTAACTTGCACTAAAGCAGTGGAAGATGACGCTGCAGATTCATACTGTGCCAGCTTTTTCTGCAGATTATTGTTCTCCTGTTCTAGCAACTCAGCAATCTGCCTGCAAGCCTCAACTTCACCTTTTAAAGTTCTTTCCCTAACATCGTATCCAGCCAGGATCTTTTTATGGCCTGTGTCAGAAGAAAGCTGTTGATATCTATTTTCACATTCCTTATGCAACAAAGCCATTGATTCATTATGATGACCTTGGAGATCCTCTAAGGAATAATGAAGTTCCTCAATCAAGTCGTAGTAGGCTACATTGTTGGCCACAGCTCGGTCGAGTAAATCTTTCAAGTATCGATAAGCCTCAATTGCCTGTTCTGAGGCATCATGGCCAAGGATGTCAGCAATTTCTGATGTACTAAGGTCTGTATGACCAGCCTTATAATATTCGTGACATTGCTGCATCAGCTTGGTATCATGTGCAGATATCAATTCCATTCTAGCAACAAACTAAGGATGAGAAAAAGACAACAATCAACAAAAACAAATCATCAACAACAGAGATGAACAAAAATGTATTTTATTAGATCATCAAAAGATTACATTGTTTGATCACAAGATGATAATAAAAGATAGGAATGATACCGAACAACTTCACACCTTTTCCTTGTCTCCCAAGACTTTCTCGGGAGGCTGGGACGAGGAGCTTGGTTGCTCGGAGGTGATGGCGGCTTGAACAGCAAGAGTTGAAATTTTTTCAGAAGGAGGAGGCATGGAAGAAATCTCCTCGTTGGCAGCAGGATGAGAGACAGGGACTTGATCACCTATAGCCATAGAAGATTCATCAGAGGCAGGCTCATCTTCTTCTTCTTCTTCTTCTTCTTCCACAATTGGTGGAGGAGGACCAGGGAGGTGCAACTGGAATAGATCGGAATCATCCTTGATCTTCAATTCCTGTAGGGTAGCTACCCAGCCATCTCGGAAGTATTTCAACTTCCCATATTGAACTTGGGATGTCATCGCAGCAATCCCCTTATCCCATACTTTTTCCCAGCCAGAGCTGAAGGATTTTTTAACTGCGAGTTTTCTTCTCAATTTCTCTGAGGAGAGCTTCGCATCCAATTCTTCCTTTTGGACCTTGATATCTCGCAGGGCGAACAACTCTTCCTCTGCCTTCTTCAACTTATCTTCAAGCTCTCCAAAGTTCTTGAGCTTGACATCATACTTCTGATGTTCGACCTCTAAACCTTTTACTTTATCCTCCAAATTCTTGGAGATCTCAGCCATCTTCACCTTCTCGGCCTCAACTGCAAACAACTTTTTCTCCCAAACAGCCTTGTCCTCACTATACTGTTGGCGAGATTCCTTCAGGGAATTGGTCAAACCCAGTAGAGCATCCTCTACACCTGACGAGGAACTTGGAGCTTTAATAGCTTCATCTTTCTTCACGATATTATTGAAACAGTTCACCAGCTGAAAGATGAGAAAAACAGTAAAGTCAATACAAAATGCAAGCATTCAGAGAAAGAAAGAAAATTCAGAATGTGAGAAATTTACCGAAGCAAGATGACGAGTAGCTAGGGATGTCAGCATATCCCTAGAAATTTTTTCATCAATTCCTTGGACCTCGGGTATGATCCAAGTTTTTACCGAGCTCATTGCAGAGCTAGGAGGAATGATGGTTGGAATACCAACACCACCAGCCGGCAGAGAAGGGACAGTTTCAGCCAAATTGACTGAGGATGATTTCCTCAATCTTCTCAAAGGGACTTCAGCAGCTTCAACCAAGGAAGAACTCCTGGTCGGGGAGATAGTAATCACTTCCATAGGAGCAACTTTCTTGCTCGGACCCACTGGGGGATTCTCGGCAGCTTTGGAGGGTGCAACATCCACCTTCTTAGTCCCCTCTGGGACATCAGTTTTACTTTTCTTAGCCCCAGCAGCAGAAGTAATGTCATCAAATAGAGCAGGAGGAGCTCTTTTCTTGCCCATTCTATGACTTAAAGGAAGATGAGAATCTGAAGAAGAATCCTCTGGAGTTGAAGCTGGCTCAACAGGGCGAGCAGTATAAGAGGTTGTATAGCTCCTATACTACAGTAAATATGATGCAGACCTGATGTGCTCGTCTGCAACGTTCTTATGCAAACCCCAGATAAGTTTCAGATGCTTGATATTAACCTCTGATTCTTTTGGAGTTTTTCTTTTGCTATCAACTGCAAATAAATACATAATGAGATATCAGTCATACATTTTGTCAAACATGATGAAAGCATAATTTCATAAGTAAAATAAAATGAAAAATAAACCTATCCCATTGCCATATGGGGGGCATCTGGGACCGTTGTATACTCCATCTCCAACTAAAGGGGCATATTGCCAATTTTTAATAACTAACCCATGTTCAAAATAATCTCTATTTGAGTCAGGGAGGTTAACTACAAGAGCCCTATTCAGAAACCTAGTTTTTAAGTAATAAATATTATCTAGAGTGGCCCATTTATAGCAATACATAATTTCAGGGATCCCAATACGAGTCCCATGAGTTAGATTTAATTTGTACACCCCATTAATTATTCTCCATGAATTGGGGGCTATTTTTGCAGGGACAAGATCAAAATACTGACAAAACTCAAGACACAAGGGGTTTGGTGGAAAAGAAAATCCACATTCAGCAATGAATAGACTGGGGAACCAATGTCCCTCAGCCAATCGAAAATAATCTAAAGGCTCATAAAGAACCTCCAGATTTACCCAGGAAGGAATGGAAAAATCGGAACGAAATTTCTCAACAGACTCCACAATATAAACCATATTGAATAAAAGAAATACAGAAGAAAGGAAGAAGATCTTACAGGAAGAAAGAAGGTCTGTTGACAATGAATGAAAACAAGGATGAACGCACAAGAGAGAAAGAGAGAATAGAAAGCTTGAATGCAGAAAATTGGAAAAGAAGAAGACGGTATGGTTACCTAAAGAAGTTTAAATACTTTACCTAGGGAAGTGGCGAAGGAAATGATTACGCGAAAGAAACTATTGAACTTCCGGCGGCTAAAAGGACAAAAAGGGCACTAAGATCGAAGCGCTCTTAAAAGTTCGAAAAAGGCGGATTCTTTGAATTTGGAAATAAATTCAAATATGATGCTCCTAAAACCCAGGAAGATCATTCAATATTGCCGAAAACCGAGAAAGAATATTCCATACTCCTCAAAGTTCGAAATATGAAACATTGGGGGCTTCTGTTGATACCAAAATTAATATGCTGATGTGGACGAATCATACGAAGACACTTGTCAATCTACGAGGTACAATAACTACGAGGAAGTTCATTTCCCCGACCAACTCATGTTCTCTCCGAGCAACGAGGATATACCGAGGAACTTCAACACTCCGAGGTACTCTAGCACTCTGATGAACTCCTGAGCAACGAACAACTAAGGCGGTCCGAGCTGCATCTCGGCCGTAGTATTAATTGCCAGAATGTCAACAGTTCAACTATTCATTGAATGTTCATCATCTTGAAGCACACGCTGCATTAAATGTATTACCCTTTCATATGTATTCTCATTTAATGTATCGACCCATTCATGTACAGCCTAATGGCTATAAATACCTTGTATCACCCTCATTCAAAGGGACCGGAATTTCTGGATAGAACTTGTAATCGAGGATTCCCAAACACTCAGCAATAACTTAACAATGGACGTAGGCCATTCTTATAAGGCTGAACCACTTTAAAAATCTTTGTCTCATATTATTTATCTGTGATTGAATAATTAGAGCGATCTAGTTTTTTACATCAACAATAGTAAAAGGAATTAAATTAGAAAAGAAAAGAGAAAAGAAAAGAAAAGCCAAAATATCAGCTGAAAACAAAGCATCGATCAATCGATCGATGGTAAAAATAGAAGCCCACTGTCTCCCCACAATGGCCAAAATTTGAAGGATCGATAGATCGATCAAGCTGGGTTGCTTCTCTTTTCCTCCTATTTTGGCATGTTTGATTTTCCCTTCCACTAAAATCGCCGTAACATCTTCGTTCTGGATTGGAATCGTGCACTGTTCACGTACACGCGAAGCTTGCGAGGAGGGCTACAACTTCCTTGTAGATGTTGGGCCAGGTGCCTAAGCTGTGAATTGATCGAATTGCCCTTGAACGTGCGATCGCATGCGGAAATTGAGCGGAATGCGTTCGAACTCCATACTTAGTACTTAAATACCTACAAAAGCCCAATTATACCTGATATAGCATGTTAACAATATAAACCGAGGTTATCTGGTTAACGGGCTTAAATATAGAGATTAAGGCACCCGAGGGGGCTAAAATGCGTAGGTTCGAGGGATGAAATACGCAATATTTGCGTCGTATCAATTGGTATTGATGAATCATATGTTTTAAATAAGGAGCACATACCAAATAGTCCCTCGAATTTTTTTTAATACGTGTTTAGTCCAAGCCTTTTTATTTTGCACCAAAAAGTCTTTCTCCATGCTAAGAAAGCTTTACCATGCCGCTGGCGCGAACCTTTAAGGATAAGAGAATAAGGGAGTTTTTGGTACAAAATAAAGGCCTTGGACTAAGTGTGTATTAAAAAATGTTTGAGGGACTTTTTGATATTTAGTCCTTTAAATAAACTGTAATGATTTAAAAGAAATTTATTTTTAAAAATCTGAAATCATTATGAAACCTAATCACCTTCTTATGGGCATTTATGATTTAAGCACTATTTTGATATTTTAGCCTAAATAATGATTATAGATTGTTGGAATCAATTATACATGATTTTTATGGTTTTTAAGATCATTATAATGTTATAATAATGTTTTATGATGATCTGGGGAGAAACAGATCGAGTTGGGTAAGTTTTGGGCATTTTTTGGGTTTTCAACCCCAACATTCTTTATCTGGGATGCGAAAAGTGGTCGTGCGCATGGATCTAAAATAGACCCGTTGTCATGGATATAGCTAGAGTCTTAGGGATTCTTGTACACTGCATATGACTTAATAATAGTCCTACTCGCATGGATTTTGACAGAAAGTGAGTTATTGTTTATGACTTGGGTTTTTCCTTTAGGATTCAACTAGAGGTTTTGATTGGGACACTTGTGAATTTGACATTATTAAATAATCATGATAATATAAGCTATGAGATAGAGAATTCATCCCAAATACATATAAATCGATTAGGTACGTCAGGGAGGTGTAACATACAAGTTTAACACAAATATGATGAAAACATTGTATTAAGTGTATATGTATGGATGTTGTGTGTGTGTGTGTGTGTGTGTGTATATATATATATATATATATATATATATATATATATATATATGGGTGGGTGGGTGTTGTTTGTGCACATATTATATTTACGTATTGACGCATGAAGAATCTATTCGTGGGAGTTATGGATTTCAATAGATTGTGGGATTATGCATCACTCCCCTGGATGATGAGTAAGCTGTGTGGATGTTTGGTATGTGACTGGACAACGGTGTGATTTCATAACAAGCCTCATATTCTTATGTGTGTGCATATTTTAAATTAGTTATGTACGGGACTCCTACGAATTTATCGATAGAGGCACGAGTGGGTTCCCAAGGTTGGTGCCTTCATATGGTTTATGATATTTTTATATATTATTTATTTCGGTGGTGGACATGTTATTCAAAGTCACTATTTCACGTTATTGTTGTATCATAATATTGTTTAGATATTACTTTTCATGTGATATGAGTGGGAGTGGTGCTGAGGTGTACTCCTTATGTATATGTTCATTTACATTACAATGTAGTTACAAGATAATGTGATAACTATTACTTGATAGTCTAGTAGTTTAGACTTATTAGTATTGGTTATGCCTTGGGTTGGGACACTCGTAGTAAATTATTTCACTTATGATTGAGGGGTTAGTTATCTCTTTCATGTGAGTGTCGATGGGTTACATGATTACACCAATGAGTCACATGATTATTACTGCATTGATATAGTAAGTATTTCTTGTAACTTTATGGTCTATGGCCTTAAATATTAGAAAATCTTTACAAGTGTTATTACATGGGATCAACAGTGTTGAGCAGTCAAACTTGCCACTTCTATAATCTAATCGTTTCCCTTTTATATTTTATGTTGTTATTTCACTCAGTTATTTAGGTTTAAACTCTTTTGATTCAAAGATTTTGTGGACCATATTGGTCCCAATTATCTATTTCGGCTGAGATTTTAGATGATTTTGTTTATTTATATTAGATGTGAAGACAGTTAATTTATTCAGTATTTATTATCTTATTTCATCACAGATTGTGGATGGCTTAAATTAATTACAATTATTAGTATAACTTTTTGTCGTGATGCTCAAAATGACAAAAATTGATTTAATTCGCCCTATCTTCAGTGTATTGGAATGGCCAATTGGTATATGAGAAAATCGGGAGTGTTACAATTCTCTACAACATAACTTTAACACTGTAGACACCCCATTCTATTCCCCCTAACTCTCCTTAGGTCCCTAGTACCTCCCTTCATCACCGTTAACCTAGGTCATGTCCCGAGTACTGACCTAGAGGCCATCGGGCACTCCCAGGCTCAGTTTGACCCAAAAGTCAAACACTTCGTCTCGATCGAGACTGAATGAATCTTCGAATGGAACTAAATACCCTTTCCAACAGTCCACCCCGTGCGCATTTCTGACTTATCATGCAGATGAACGATCCGTTTGCGTCCGAAACCTGACCCAGAGGCCATCGGGCGCTCTCGGGCTCTATTTGACCTAAGTCAACTCTTTATCTTAATCGAGGCTAAATGAATCTTAGAAGGGAACTGAATACCCTTTCCAAGGGTCCATGCCGTGCGCGATTCCGACTTTCCATGCGGACGAACGATCCGTTTGACTCCGGGAGGTCACGGAACGCTTCTCAGGACCGGTTGACCAAAGTCAACTCTCCAAACTGGGTCAAAATCTTTGGAATATCTAAGTACATCTCCTAACCTTTACAACGGTCTATCCCGTGCACGATTCAGACTTACCATGCGGACGAACGATCCGTTTTTGTCCGAACAATCCCCCGTCCAATGGATCGACAAACGTTTGCGGGCCATATTTGACCCAAAGTCAACTCCTGAACCCGAGAGAGGTACAAAGGACTTTCAAAGGTCTATGAATTATCGTTCCAACGGTATGCCCCGTGCATAATTCTGACCAACAGTTTGCCCTCGATGATCGATTTTCCATAATAGCCTGAAGCGCACTGCCAAATGGAAGGTTCCAGACCCTGCCTATCGGCACCTGCCGATAGGCAGGAACAGATATATGGCGATCGGCACTTACCTAGGCCTATAAAAAGAGTCCTTCACCTCATTTTTAAGGAGAGCCCAGATCTGATAGAAATCTCTCTCAACGCATCCCAGAAACCTCTCCCGAAGGCAACGTGATTTCAACTTCCAAATCCCCTTTTTTCTTCCACTTTTCATTGTCCTTTTCATCAAACTTGGTGAATTAGCCACTCTCTATCATCATCCAAGTGCAAGGGCTGCGCTCCCACATTCAATATCAATCTCGAGATCTTCAAGAAGGTCCAACTTTCTCAAACTCTCTCTTAAATTCTCTTAAATTCCCAATAACTTGTTTTCTTATTTAGCACTTTTATTATCTCATCTCACACATCCTAATATACTTTTTATTTAGTATTATTATACATCTTTTATTTTCATAAAACCCAAAAGCCAAGAAAAAGAGGTTTGCTCATAAATTCTAAGTACTGATTCTCACACTTTTTCCACACTTTTCTCACGACTAAAACACTTTTTCTACACACACACACACTCACAAATAAAAGATTCCCCATTTGGATTTATGGGATAAACCCCACCCCTCATTTTGTATGCGAACTACGTGGACTTTGATGCCTTTATAGGCTACGTAGGCATCTCGGGGTAAAACCCGAGACTCGAGTCCTTTTTCTCTCATTTTCTATCTTCTCTAAATCCATTTTCCTTATATTCTATATACTTGCCCTTAGTGATGCATTACTCCATATGCGTTATCGTTCCATTATAACGATCAACGTAGGGGTAATCGCGTAAATCTTATTTTTCTAATATTATTCTTATATCTTCCTACGGATGACTTGCTTTATCTTTTCCATGATACAAGTCGATTTTCCTACCTCTATTCTATATATACACATGCACACATATCACGGGGGGAAATATAAAGGAAAATAGAAAATATTTATGAGAGACCGAATGGGCGAAATGGGTGCCTAACACCTTCCCATTTCGTAACTAAGCCTCCGAACCCTTCTCGAATCATCTTGGTTTCGCACGCACCAGTATTTCTCCCTTTTTTATCAAAAATCCAAAAACATTTCTCCCTTCTTTATCGAAAATCCAAAAATAGTTCTTCCTTTTTCTCAAAAATAAATCTCATCCTACGCCTTCTCAGGTCGATCGCAAGCCCTTGGCCTGGCTCCCTATTGGCTTTGGTCTTCAATCAAATCACCCCGGAGTTTCATTCGTTCCTTTACTAGTTCTTTTGAGTCCGGAATCTATCCATTTTCCATGGAGAATACAGATCAAGCACCAGTCATACAGCCAGATCTGACGACAGTCCTAGCTCAGCTCGTGTCCAAGATTGATAACCTCCAAATCGAGGTCCGATTGATGCAACGAAACCAAGTTCCTATTCCTCAAGAGCCCTAGGCCCTATTCCTTCGTGCTATGGGTCCACCCGAGCCTATCTGGGTTCTGGAAGAATATCAGCACGCTCCACGTGCCCCTCCTGCCAATGGGCCGTCGCCTGCCCGGCTTCCAATGCCAAACATTGCCCAGCCTATGGCTAACCTGCCTGTGGTCATTGATCCAAAGAAGGAGGAGTTGAATAAAGTCAAAGAGGATCTCAAGATGCTCACCAAGAAGTTTGACCAGGTCAGGATCTCTGGGAATTACATGGACTACACCCACATGTCTCCTTATCCTAAAGCGAGGTTACCCGAGAAGTTCAAGATGCCAAATATTGAGAAGTTCGGAGGGAGTGGACCCCTAATTGTTCATCTTCGCAATTATCATCGTTCCATGACTCTACTAGGGGCTTCTGAAGAGGTGATGGCCCAATTGTTTCAGCAAACTTTGAAGGATAGTGCCCTCTGATGGTTTTTATCTCTTAAGGAATCTAGAATCCATAGCTGGGAGGATGTAGCCCAAGAATTTATGTCATAGTACAAATACAATGAAGAGATTGAGGTCACCCATCGTGATTTAGAGCTGCTCAAACAAAATCCAGGGGAATCGGTTAGTAACTCCATAACTCGGTGGAGGGAGCAAGCAGCTACCATAACTAATCGGCCATCCGAAGAAGAACAGATGAACATAGTGAAGAAGAAATTCTTGCCCCATGTCCGAGCGACGATGGGAGGACAATACTATCCCCACTTTCGATCTCTTAGAGAGGCAGGAGTGGAAATTAAGGAAAGCCTCGTTAAAACAGAGGTTGAGCAAAGAAGGTGTCCGAATAATTCACCCCTAGAAAGTATGACAAGCCTACCAGTACTACCATTTTGACCATCAACAACATCTCTCAACCAACCACATCATGGGCACCAGAAAACCGCCCTGCCCCCATCTGAAGGGAATACACTGAGCTCCATGCTCCCCTCTTCAAAGTTTATCAAGCCATGTTAAGCCGAAACCTCATCAAACCCTTGGATCCCAGTCCATTGCCAAATCCACTCCCAAGAAACTTGAAGGTCGATGCTCATTGCGCCTTCCACCAAACTGTCGGCCATACCACCGACCAATGCTTTTACCTCCGGAACATAATCCGAAATCTCATTGACCGGGGTACCATCACCCCACCAGCCAATCCTAAGCCAAACACTACTCACAACCCACTCCCAAATCACACCAATGCCATCTTCTTGGAAGAAAACCCAGATTTCGACCCCTCAACTCAAATCACACCCATATACTCTCCTAAACCTCTTCAAATTTGCCCATATTTCCTCCTACACCCTACTAGCCTCGCTGATCAAGTACTGTCACTCCTTACCAGAGCATGCATCGCTGTCCGTACCCATTCTGAAAATAGAAGTATGGAATTGTCAGAGGTGTTAAACCAACTCCTAGAGTTCAGGATGAAATTTCCCTCACAGATGGTCATCGATTGCCAGAAGTTCAGCACACTGTTCTTGGAGGCACGGAAATGGGCTCGAGATTCAGACAATTGGGTGGTACCAACCGACGAAGTCAGCCTAGATGATGTTCTTCAGACTATGGTAGGATTATTCAAGCAAACCAATAGCATTTGCAGTATCACCGGGTTACTTGACACTTTGAAGCTACAAGGGCGCTTGGTCCCTTCAATCACACATATCCCCACAAAATGGGAGAACTTGTATGAAGAAGCCGTTGAAGTTGTGGAGTGCATCGACCTTACATGGAAAGACAGAGTTACTACCACTGGGTGGGGGGAAAAATTTGAAGATTCTAGTGAAGAACAAGCTTCAGGAAGAGCTGTCCCAGTAGTCGACATATGTGGGATGATATCATTTGAAGAACTCCTCGGAGAAATAAATAGGGTGGCAGTACAACCTAAGATTGACGAGGAAATGGGATTCATGTTCTTTCCTTCTTCAGTAAATCACGTGACCAGATCAGGGAGACATTACCAGGTTTCAAGCTCACTACCAGTAAATGATAAAGGGAAGGGTGTTGAAAACCTTCCTATGCCAGAGATGACCATCGAGGAGAGCAAGATCCTCGATCAACTGAAGAAAACTCAACCTAAAATCACTCTATGGGGATTTTTCATGTCTTCCCAGCTACACAAAAATGCTTTAATCAAGCTGCTCACTGGATCCATAGTTCCTCCATCTACCACACTAGAAGAAGCGGTAAATCTGGTCGGATCCTTGACCTCTACCCGAATTCTATCATTTTCTGAAGAAGAAATCCCCAAAATTGGGCCGAATCATAATCATGCACTCAACATCTCCATCGAAGTTATGGGAAAGGTCGTGCCACTCTCTCTTGTCGATAACAAATTCGCCTTGAATGCTTGCCCATTGAGAATCTTCAAGTGTTTAGGCCTGAAAGAAAGCGACCTCGCTCCCACCTCCGCCGCTGTGCGTGGCTACGATAATACCCGTCGTGAGGTGATGGGGTCCATAAAACTTGCAATAGGGGTTGGCCCTATAAACCCCGTCGTTGAATTCCAAGTCATAGACATCCTAGCTTGTTTCAACCTGTTGCTCGGACGACCCTGGCTTCACAATATCAAGGGTCTGTCTTCCTCACTCCATCAGAAATTGAAGTTCTTCACCGACGGGCGAGTCATCACCATTTTGGGAGACGACGAAAATATCGAGGATGCAAGCACCAGCAGTCCAATTCTTGAGATACAGCACGGGTCAAATGATATGCTCCTATCAGGATTTTGAGTCGATCCACTCCTACTCCCGATAGGGAACGGTTTTAAAGAAAGGGTTTGTCCAGAATATGACCCTTATGGCAATGTCAATGTGATTCAAATGTTCAAAAACATACACTGCATGCCCAGACTGGGGCTAGGGCAAAGGCAACAAGGATACTTGAGCCCATCGAACTGAAGAAAGCTTTTCCTCCTTGTGGCTTGGGGTATCAATCATCAGAACAAGAGCTCAGAATGATCCGCCAGTCTCTACCAAAGAGAAGATCAGACTGTATCCGAACAATCTCAGGAGACTCCTTAAATGTACGATTCATCAAAGAAGGTGAGGACTTCCCCTTTTACGGTTTTCTAGAACCATGGTATGACCACACAGACAAGAAGATGAGGCCGGGAATGGAGATCTTTTTCCAAGACAGCTACCCATGGGCTGAAAGTTTCCCACACCAAGTACAACCGCTCATCAAAGATGCTGAAGAGACTGAGGAAAGTGATTCCGAAGATTCCTTCAACTTACAGATACTGGGGCTGGCACTCTGCATGGTTCATTCAGGCACTACATAAATGGACCCATCTCATCTGATTAAAGCTGTTGATACACCTCTCCTCAACTGGCATGCTGCGCCAGTTCTACCCCTTGAAATCTCCCCTAACCCCAATGTTTACCCTATTTCTTCTTCTGTTGTCTATTCTTGCTCAAATGTAATCGAGACCTCTTTTGATGAGGTTCTCAATGATGTTTTTCCTATCAATGAAATAAATGAAGATTTTGAGTATCTTTTTGTGCCTTACATTAACTGCTTGAATTCTAATCAAACTTTTGATGATGATGATTTTGCAAATGAAAAATTCTTAACTGATCTAAATAAGGTTAATAATAAACAGCATAACCGCGTTCAAGTTAATGAAGAAAAGACTGTTGTTATTAATCTCGGTTCTAGTAGCCAACTGTTCGAGATTAGGATAGGGGCCACCCTTGACGAGTATGAGCGCGCACAACTCGAAGAATTGCTAAACTAGTTCGTAGATGTCTTCGTGCGGTCCTATGATGATATGCCCGACATCGATCCTGAAATAGATCAACACGAGATCCCCACTCTCCCAGATTACAAGCCGGTTAAACAAAAATTGAGAAAACTCCGCACCGAATGGTCACTCAAGGTCAAAGAAGAGGTGGTCAAACAGTTAAACGTGGGTTTCATTCGGGTGATCGAATATCCCACATGGCTAGCCAACATTGTACCTGTGCCAAAATCAGGAGGGAAGGTTCGAATGTGTGTAGATTATCGAGATTTAAACAAAGCTTCTCCAAAGGATGATTATCTGCTACCCAATATCAATATGATCGTGGAAAACACAGCTGGTCATGCTCTCAAGTCATTTGTCGACGGGTTTGCCGGATACAACCAAATCAAGATGCACCCAGACCACCTAGAAAAAATAGCATTCATCGCCCCATGGGGAACCTTTTGCTACACCGTTATGCCATTCGGTCTCAAGAATGCTGGGGCTACCTAACAAAGGGTTACCATAACCATCCTGCATGATCTGATTCACAAGGAGGTCGAGGTTTATGTGGATGATATGATTATCAAGTCCAAAACTAGAGAAGGTCATGTTACCGCTCTCCGGAAGTTCTTCGAACGACTGCGATGGTATCAGATGAGACTTAATCCACAGAAGTGTGTTTTTGACGTTATAAAGGGAAAACTCTTGGGATTTATAGTTAGCGAAAAGGGGATAGAAGCAGATCCTGCAAAGCTGAAAGTCATACTTGAGATGACACCACCCTGAACAGAGAAAGAAGTTCGAGGGTTTCTTGGGAAATTATAATATATCAGCCTGTTCATCAGCCAGCTAACCTCCATCTGTGAACCGATCTTCAAGCTCCTTTGAAAAGATTCAACCAAGGTTTGGAATGAGGCCTGTCAAGAAGCTTTTGACCAAATCAAACAATATCTAACCCAACCCCCAGTTCTCATGCCACCACAGTCTAGTCTCCCTTTGCTCTTATACCTAACCATAACCGACACTACAGCCGGGGCTTTTCTAGCCTAATACCTTGAAGACTCCCGTAAAGAAAGAGCCATCTATTACGCCAGTCGTAAATTGGTTGGGTATGAGGTCAACTACACTGCTTTAGAAAAGGCATGTGTCGCACTTGTCTGGGTCACCCAAAAGTTGCGACACTACATGCTCGCCTTCCCCATCAAACTTGTATCCCAAATGGATCCCATCAAATACCTGCTTGAGAATCTCGCCTTATCCAGTCAAATGTCCCGATGGTTGATGCTCCTAATCGAGTTTGATATCGTGTACGTCACACAAAAAGCCATTAAAGGAAGAGCCATCTCTGACTACCTCGTCGATTACCCTATAGACGAAGCAGATGTCCAGATCTCCGAATTCCCAGATGAAAATATCCTCTGCACCACTCAAGACCGCCTTCGATGGAAAATGTTCTTTGACGGTGTTTCCAAGAAAAAGGGATATGGCATTGGGATACTTCTGATTGCCCCAGATGACTCCCACACTCCCATCGCCATTAAATGGGATTTTTCTTGCACCAATAACATGACGGAATACGAGGCATGCACAGTGGGCCTCAAGGTTACTCTCAAGAAAGGTATTCAATACCTTGATGTCTACGGAGATTCTGCCCTTATCACCGGTCAAGTGCTCAGAAAGTGGAAAGTCAAGGACGAAAAGCTTCAACCCTTTCATGCCCAATTAGAAGAGTTAGCCTCTCAATTCCGAGATATCACCTTCCATTACCTACCCCGAGCAAAGAATAACCTAGCTGATGCTCTCACCACCTTGGCCTCCATGGTCAATATACCCGAAGGAATAACAATGACCCCCTTCCTAGTTCAAAAACAAGACAAACCGACCCATTGCTACCATATTGAGCTTGTCTGCACTGAAGATCCCGAACTAGCCGATTGCTGGTACTATGATATCTGGTGCCTCCTCAAACATGGTAGGTATCCCGAGGGTTACAACAAGAAAGATCGAATGACCCTTCGAAGACTGGCCGCCCAGTACATTATCTGTCATAAAGCCCTACTCAAGAGGAACTTCGATGGAACTCATCTACACTGCATCTCAGGGGCTGAGATTGAGAAAATAATGCAAGAAATCCACAGTGGGGAATACGGACCCCACATGAATTATCACATCCTCTCCAAGAAGATCATCCAACAGGGCTACTACTGGACCACCATGATCCAGGATTGCACAACCTATGTCCGAAGGTGCCTCAAATGCCAAAAATTCTCCAATATTCAACACTTGCCTCCGCGAGAATTATACAACATGACCTCACCCTGGATGTTATCCACCTGGGGTATCGACATCATAGGGAAGGTTACACCAAAGGCTTCAAACGAACATGAGTTCATCCTGGTTGCCATCGATTACTTCACCAAATGGGTCGAAGCTAAGTCATACGCAGTATTGAACGCCAAGAAAGTGGCCAAATTCCTCAAGAAAAATATCATCTGCCGATATGGGGTCCCGCACGAGCTGGTATCAGATAATGGGCTGCATTTTGAAGAAGAAGTCACAGAAGTAGTCAATGAGTACGAGATTCAGAGACACAAATCTTCTCCCTACCGACCTCAGACCAATGGTGCAGTTGAAGCCGCCAACAAGAACCTCAAAGCCATCATCAGCAAGATGATCGAAAGTTGTAGGGATTGGGCCGACCGGATCTCGTACGCCCTCTGGGGCTATCGAACCTCAATCCGAACCTCTACTGGGGCAACCCCTTACTCCCTAGTCTACGGCATGGAAGCAGTCCTACCTGTGGAGCTGGAAATACCCTTGCTACGTGTAATGCTCAAAAGCAAAGTTAGTGAAGAAGACTGGTGCCAAAGCCGTCTTGATGAGCTAGCCCTCCTAGATGAAAGAATATTAAAAGCTCTTTACCACATACAGGGGTACCATCGCCGAATAGCGCGATCATTCAACAAGAAAGTTAAGGACCGCGGTGTCTGGGAGGGGGATTTAGCCCTCAAAGAGATAATAGAACCCATCCGGGACCCCAGAGGGAAATTCAAGCCCAATTGGAGCGGCCCCTACATTGTGAAGAAAATCTTATCCGATGGTGCCGCCATGCTCACTGACCTAGATGGGGGGAGATGGATCATCCAGTCAACCTGGACTGTCTCAAGAAATTCTACCCTTAGTCCGAAATCTCGGCGCGCTACGACTCTTCTCATCCCCCTTCTATTCTAAAAAAAAAACTCTTCATTTACCTCTACCCAGAACTACGTGGGCTTGATCCTCTGCAAAAAATAATTTTGCAAACAGATAAAAACATTTTAAAAAAAAGCCCAGAGGTACGTAGGCAGCTCATGAACCTCACATGAGTGCGGCCCTTTCTTTTTCACAAAATACTATTCTTTTCTTACCTCCGAGAATGGTGGTTCATTCTAAAAATATTTGAACAAAAGGATTATATATGCCTTAGCGATCAGTGTAAATAATTCAAATTATAAAAACTCATCGAAAGGCACAGCTGGATGATCAGAAACTTATTTATTTCATTAATAAAAAATTACAGTACGGATTACATAAGAAAAAGGATCGGATAACTCCCTTCCCCACTACCATAAAAAGCCAAATAAAATCCATCTGTTACGCAAATAAACTCCCCAGGATTCCTACCCACAGCTACCAGAGGAGCCTGCACCCTCATCATCTACATCCTGAGGTCCCCAAGTTTCCCCTGCTTGAATAGAGTGCCGTAAACATTCCATGGATCGATGAGCCTTAACCATCTTCGAAAAGACCACAACACCCCCTTCCATGGTGTTTGATAAAACAAACCATCTTTGTCCAGTCTCTACTGCCAACATCTTGCTGACTACTTTCCTCCACAACCACTTCATATAATCTTTGGGGACATGCCAAACCTTCCCGACAGACTGATAGGGATGGGTCGACGGACGCCGATTTTCCCACAGAGACCCAAGCAACATACGCAAGCGCTCAGTCAAATCTTCTACTGGAAAGAACTTTGAGGTCTGAGGGGGCACGACCTGCGCCCAGCCAAAATTGGCTCAAAATCCGCCAAGGGAAATAAAAAGAGGTCTGCCTGAGACCAACCAGCCGCACATATAAATACTCTCCTAGCTCCAGAATGGGCTGCAACGACCCCCACCAAGGCACTGACCAATACAACCCACGAGCCCCATGCTCCACAAGCCAATTCTCCTAGTTCTCAATATATAGGCCAACGCTGATGAAGTAGCATCACAGGGCTACCTCTCAAAAAGTCAGAATGACCTTCTCTCCAGGCATCCAGGCCATTCAGAGTCTCCGCCAATATCACCGCCGCAGGATTGCGATGGTATGACATCCATGAAGTAATGGCTACAAATTGTGGGTCCACTTTCACCTCCCCAGTCACCAGCAGCAATTTGGAAACCAGACCCAGAACCACGGCTCCAGCATAGCCAGCATCACCCACTTCCCATAAATGCACGGACCGCATTACCGTCGGGAGGGAGATCATTCCTCCAGCAACCAATAATCTATCCGTCGAAGGCGAAATATGAAGAAGCCCGACCAACAAATCCTTGGGAGAGCAGGAAAATTTGGGCAAAGCCGCAGCAACACTGGGATTTACACCCAGCATGGTAGAAAATTCCTCGTAGGCAGGACAAACTTCTTCCAACCCAAAGCGGAATACATGGTCTTCGGGGTACCAGAATTGTACCACCCTCGTCAGCACGTTCCACTCAAAAGGCCGATTGCGCCATAAAGAGACCCAACGCATGTTGAAAGTATCATAGTCGACATTATAAGAGCACATAGCTTCCAAGGCTTCGAGGTAGCCAGCAAACTCAATGCTACCAGGGAGAGACATCTTGCAAGGCTAAGAGATGGTGGGCAAGTAGGTAAGAATGAAAAGGTGTGATGAAAACACTCCACCCTTACCCCTTTTCATACTTGAAAACCCTCACAAGGGACATAATCCCTGCAGAAATCAGAGGGAATCCTAGCCCACAAGGTACCAAAGGATGAAGAGGGTACCATTCAAAGCTTTTAATTAATGGGACTGGACTGAACTGCCGATAGGCAGGTCAGGGTGCTTGCCGATCAGTAATCCCCCATTTTTTAAAATTTCCCTTTTTTCCTCTTTTGTCAAATCAGAAAACTCAATAAAAATAAATTGATATTCTCAATAGAATTTCAAGAATCCCTTTTTTCTCTTTATATAATTTTCCTTTTTAATTAAAAACTTTCCTTCAAAAAGTTCCAAAAAATATTCCTTTTTACGGTCTCAGCAACAAAGTAAAAAGCGCATGCATTCATCATTAATAAGAGATAATAAAAAACTCCATTGCATTGCATATATTTGTGTTCTGTGTTACATCAATTTTGCAGGAAATAAAAAGAAAAGGTAAAAACAACGGGACTCAGCCCGAACCCACATTCTCTCTCTCTCACTAAGAGCTTCCACTCCTGTGACGTGCTCTCTTCCCCCTATGGCGAGATGACGCACCACCACTACTCGAGCGAGAGTCCTCTCCAAATGAGGCAGACGGCACCAAGAAAGAAGGAACGGGAATCGCATCCCGAATATGGGCAGTCGCCGAAGATATCCAGTCTCTAATGTCCCCGAGCCAAGTGGTCGACACCCGACTTTGCTGAAAGAAAAGGTGAAATCAATATCAAAGCAGAAATGACCAAACAGAAAAAAAAAGAAAGAGAAGAACAGAAAGGTATACCGCAGGTCGAAGGACCTCCTCTATCAAACCCAAATCCTCCGAATCCATCGTATGAGGACGGTGCAGCATAGGCACCATCCCTCCATCAGCCCGCTGAAGGTTGTATGAAGGGGCATGCAATCGCACAAAAGGGACCTCCGAGCTCACCGCTGCAAATGCCGATGGACCACCACCGCTGTGGGAAGATCCCACTGCCCGATCAAACCCGTCGAAGGGAAGGGAAGTGCATCATATATGCTAGGCGCCATCAACCAACTCGTCAAAAATCCATATAGTCATACGGTGCAGTCGTATCGGTGTATAGAAAGTAGGACTCGCCGATCATCGTCGTGATCCTCTCATCCTCTAATATCAGTCGCTCCTGCCTCATAGACATAGGGGGCTGCGCGGGGGGCACTACCACCTCCTCATTGGCACGAGATGCCAGGAATGGCCAAACTCATGCGCCAGCAAATGCCTCATCCGCGCATTCACCCCGGTTGCCCCCGTATCCTGAATGGCTGTCCCCCACGGGTAAAAGGTCACCTGAAAATCTCCGAGCGAGCATAAATCAATACAAGATCAGAAGGAGCAAAAACCAAGATTGAAATGGAAAGAGTCTTACCCTACCACTGGTCAGGTCATTCAAGACCTGACGAACTACCTCTAGGGAAAGAGATCCCTTCGACTGTTGATTGGCCTTACGCCATCGATACAATCGACAGAAGTCCCCAATAGTGTCGTCCTTCAAAGCAATCAGCGGGGTATTGCACCCAATCACCTCATAGAACCACGTCTGAATTCACAAGCAAAAAGAGACGCATAAGGAAAATGCGAATGCATGAAAAGAAATACAGAAACTGAAGAATACTTCAAGAAGGTACATGGCCCCAGTAAAGGTCTGCCGGCAGCACCGGCTGAATGCATCCAGAGAAAAGTAAAGGGTCGCCATGGTCAGACTCCCCCAATCATAGAAAGGGATGTTCGAAAATATCCACAAGTACAGAAAAAACCACAAATGAAAGACGTCGCCGCTCGATGCCACCATGAAACCTCCCAATACCAGCAGAATGCATAACCGGGCCATCTGCCTCACTTGCAGCCCGTCCTCCACATCAATCACCCTGCCCAATAGAGCATCCTTCAGTAGGGAAATTCGGATAAAATACCTAGAGATTATCCTCCCTACATCACCAAGTGCCGCACGCACTGCCTCCGGTCTCACCCGTAAAGAGCGATCCACCTCTACTTTCTCTCTATCAAAATCCAGCCCCAGCAGCTAGTGCATGTCTATGGGAGTCACATTCATCTCCCCAAAGCCGAAATGAAAGGTGTGGGTAGTGTCCCACCACCTCTCTCCCAAAGCGCACAAGACCGCTGTCGAACGAGGTGTCTCATCCAGCGCCGATGCCAATCGCCCAAAACTCGCTGATGAGACCACCCAGCGCACCACAGGTAGGAGATGCTCCCAGACATCCTTGAGCCCCGTTGTCCCACGGGAACGCAAGTTCTTCAAAGAAATATCAGACTGTCAAAAAGAAAAGTCTCATCAAAAGTCAAGAAAGAAAAATCACCAAAAAGAGAAGAATGCCAAAGGTCGGGTTACTTACATAACCACCTGGACTCACTCTCGAAGAGCGATGACGAGGTATCTCATCCAACGCCGATGCCAACCGCCCAAAACCCGCTGATGAGACCACCCAGTGCACCACAGGTGGGAGATGCTCCCAGACATCCTTGAGCCCCGTTGTCCCACGGGCACACATGTTCTTCAAAGAAATATCAGACTGGAAAAAAGAAAAGTCTCATCAAAAGTCAAGAAAGAAAAATCACCAGAAAGAGAAGAATGACAAAGGTCGGGTTACTTACATAACCACCGGGACTCACTCTCGAAGAGAGATGACACGATGGCTTCCTCAGCAAGGTTCGTTCATCCGCAACAGGCTCAAACGCATCAAAGGAGTTCTCACTCCCCAAAGCAAGAGGCGCCCTAGCCCTCCACTCCACATTCGTCCAGTCATCAACGGTCAACCACTCCCGGTGGACGACATTGCTCACAAAGCGGCCATTTCTTGAAGATCAGAATACTAGAACGATTTGTAGAAGAATCGTAGAGAGAGAGAAAGTAAAAGAAGCTGTGAAAAAATGAGGGGATTCGCCCTCTTTTATATAGGATGCCAAGTGACATGCCGATCGACACCTCCCCCTACCATACCGATCGACACTGACCAACCCAAAAGTCGGTGCCACTGCCGAATGGCACCCTTCATACTATGCCGACCGGCACCCCCCTTAAATTTTGTACAGAAATTCCCAGAAAATACCAGAAAACCTCGAAAAATCCCCGGAAAATTCCCAAAAATCCTAGGAAGGATTTAAAGCCTTTTTACCAAGAAAATTTCGCATTACCTCAAGCGGAACCCCTTTTTTCCAGTGGAATCCTCAAAAACCAAGTGAAAACTCCTCCCGACAAAGCTTCGGAGTATCCCTAAGGAAAACCTTATCACTTCCCCAATAAAATTCTCCTACAACACCCAAAATAGGTTGTTCCCCCCTGCGAGGTCTCCTAAAAGCTTCTCCAGCTATCAGCTCCCCAGCTCAGATCAAAATCGCAAAGCTCTTTCTCCAGCAGAATCAAAATCCAATCTTTATCCACTCTTGGGTCAGAATTGACCCCGATCTTGGATCGTCACCTGAGTTAGGTCAAAATTGACCTCGGTCCTCGGTCATCACCACTCTTGGGTTAGAATTTGCCCGGGTCTAGGATCATCACCTGAGTTAGGTCAGAATAGACCTCAATCCTCGGTCGTCACCACTCTTGGGTCAAAATTTGCCCCTATCTTGGATCGTTACCCGAGTTAGGTCATAATTAACCTTGGTCCTCGGTCGTCACCACTCTTGGGTCAGAATTGGCCTCGGTCTTGGATCGACACCTGAGTTAGGTCAGAATTGACCTCGGTCCTCGGTCATCACCACTCTTGGGTCAGAATTGGCCCGATCTTGGATCGTCACCTGAGTTAGGTCAGAATTGATCTCGGTCCTTAGTCGTCACCACTCTTGGGTCAGAATTGGCCCCGGTCTTGGATCGTCACCTGAGTTAGGTTAAAATTGACCTCAGTCCTCGGTCGTCACCACTCTTGGGTCAGAATTGGCCCCGGTCTTGGATCGTCACCTGAGTTAGGTTAGAATTGACCTCGGTCCTCGATCGTCACCACTCTTGGGACAGAATTGGCCCCGGCCTTGGATCGTCACCTGAGTTAGGTCAGAATTGACCTCGATCCTCGGTCATCACCACTCTTGGGTCAGAATTAGCCTCGGTCTTGGATCTCCACCTGAGTTAGGTTAGAATTGACATCGATCCTCGGTCGTCACCACTCTTGGGTCAGAATTGGCCCCGGTCTTGGATCGTCACCTGAGTTAGGTCAGAATTGACCTCAGTCATCGGTCGTTACCACTCTTGAGTCATAATTGGCTCCGGTCTTGGATCGTCACCAGAGTTAGGTCATAATTGACCTCGGTCCTCGATCGTCACCACTCTTAGGTCATAATTGGCCCCTGTCTTGGATCGTCACACTGAGTTAGGTCAGAATTGACCTCGGTCCTCAGTCGTTACCACTCTTAGGTCAAAATTGACCCCGGTCTTGGATCGTCACCCGAGTTAGGTCAGAATTGACCTCGGTTCTCGATCATCACCACTCTTGGGTCATAATTGGCCCCGATCTTGGATCATCACCCGAGTTAGGTCAGAATTGACCTCGGTCCTCGATCGTCACCACTCTTTAGGTCGGAATTGACCTCAGTTATTAGACCTTTACCCTAAGCCCACAAATTCGGCTTTGACCCGCGGAATTGATCATCCCCAGCAGACTCTTTAATTCCTCAGAATCGGCCTCGACCCTCTGAATCGGTCATACTCCCTAAAAAGCATTATGTGGTGTCTATTCGACGGTCATTATTTATTCCAAACTCACCCGTCGAGGGGCTCTGTAGACACCCCATTATGTTCCCCCCTAACTCTCCTTAGGTCTTTAGTACCTCCCTTCATCACCGTAAACCCAGGCCATGTCCCGAGTACTGACCTGGAGGCCATCGGGCACTCCTCGGCTCAGTTTGACCCAAAAGTCAAACTCTTCATCTCGACTGAGACTAAATGAATCTTTAAAGGGAACTGAATACCCTTTTCAACAGTCTGGCTCGTGCGCGATTCCGACTTACCATGCGAACGAACGATTCGTTTGCGTTCGAAACCTGACCTAAAGGCCACCGGGCACTCCCGGGCTCTATTTTACCTAAGTCAACTCTTCATCTCAACCGAGGCTGAATGAAGCTTCGAAGGGAACTGAATACCCTTTCCAATGATCTATCCCGTGCGTGATTCCAACTTTTCATGCGGACGAACGATCCGTTTGACTTCAGGAGGTCACCGAATGCTTCTCGGGCCCGGTTGACCAAAGTCAACTCTCCAAACCGGGTCAAACTCTTCGTAATGTCTAAGTACATCTCCTAACCTTTCCAATGGTACACCATGTGCACGATTCAGACTTACTATGCGGACGAACGATCCGTTTGCGTCCGAACAATCCCCCGTCCAATGGACCGACAAACGCTTCCAAGCCATATTTGACCCAAAGTCAACTCCCGAATCCAGGAGAGATCCAAAGTACTTTCAAAGGTTTCTTAATTACCGTTCCAACAGTATGCCCCGTGCACGATTTTGACCAACGGTTTTCCCTCGACGGCCGATTTTCCGAAAAAGCCTGAAGCGTGCTGCCAAATGGCAGGTTCCAGACCCTGCCTATCGGTACCTGCCGATAAGCAGGAACAAATATATGATGATAGGAACTTACCTAGGCCTATAAAAAAAGGCCTTCACCTCATTTGCAAGGAGAGACCAGATCTGATAGAAATCTCTCTCAACACATCCCAGAAACCTCTCCCGAAGGCAGCGTGATTTCAACTTCCAAAACCCCTTTTTTTCTTCCACTTTTCATCATCCTTTTCATCAAACTTGGTGAATTATCCACTCTCCATCATCATCCAAGTGCAAGGTCTGCTCTCCCACATTCAAGATCAAGCTCAAGATCTTCAAGAAGGTCCAACTTTCTAAAACTCTCTCTTAAATTCTTTTAAATTCCCAATAACTTGTTTTCTTATTTAGCACTTTTATGATCTCATCTCACACATCCTAATATACTTTTTATTTAGTATTATTGTACATCTTTTATTTTCATAAAACCCAAAAAATAAGAAAAATAGGGTTTGCTCATAAATTCCAAGTAGGGATTCTCACACTTTTTCCACACTTTTCTCACAACTAAAACACTTTTTCTACACACACACACTTACAAATAAGAGATTCCCCATTTGGATTTATGGGATAAACCCCACCCCTCATTTTGTATGCGAACTACGTGGACTTTGATGCCTTTATAGGCTACGTAGGCGTCTCGGGGTAAAACCTGAGACTCGAGTCCTTTTTCTCACTTTTTCTCTCATTTTCTATCTTCTCTAAATCCATTTTCCTTATATTCTATATACTTGCCCTTAGTGACGCATTACTCCATATGAGTTATCGTCCCATTATAACGATCAACGTAGGGGTAATCGCATAAATCTTATTTTTCTAATATTATTCTTATATCTTCCTACGGATGACTCGCTTTATCCTTTTCATAATACAAGTCGAGGATTCCTACCTCCATTCTATATATACACATGCACACATATCACGGGGGGAAATATAAAGGAAAATCGCAAATATTCATGAGAGACCGAAAGGGCGAAATGGGTGCCTAACACCTTCCCATTTCGTAACTAAGCCTCCGAATCCTTCTCGAATCATCTTGGTTTCGCACGCACCAGTATGTCTTTAGATGCCATCCTTTGGGGTGGCTTCCTCTTTTTCTTTTGTCTATTTTGAGTAAAATAGACTGGCGACTCTGAATCTCTCTACATTTTTACACCACATCTCAAACGACGCCGGCCGAAGCGCTCCTGAGAGGGACGCGCGGGACCTGAAGGATCCTTTCCTCCATGCGCCCGCCCGCATGGCGAGGATCGGGGATGGCCACAAACACATTTATGAAATATTTTAAATTCTTTAAATGCTATGTCTCACACCCATAGTTACCCAAGATATATTTCTATAACTGATGGTATTATCTTATAAATTACATATTTGGGTTATCGCCCCCATATTACTAGCCCCTAGGTTAAAATTACAACAATTTTGAAAAGTACCAACTAGGGTCTCCTTTACAAATATAATTTATATCAATCCCAAAACTATCACATGATTTACTAACCAAATAGTTTAAGTCCAAATTACATATACTTAACCTTGTGCATGTAAATAAATAATAGGATTTATCATATTTCATATGTAAGAAATATAAGGTTTTCTCACTCTCAGAATCAGTTAAAAAGTCAAGGATGTACTTCCCAAATTAATTTAATAAAAGACACATTATTTTTAACCTTACAATTTGAAAAAGAAATATTTCACCTTTAAAAATAATTTGTAACCAATAGGAATCACACATGAAAATTCTTAAATTTTCTATAGGGTTCTCTTCCAAAGATAATATTTTAATCATAAGGTTAACACACTTAAAATATCTTTAGGAAAACTTGCCAACTTTATAAAAATGCTTTATGAATAAATCTTTTATTATATTAAACGAACCACCGTATAACTAGAAATTATATAAAAATTATGCTATTCTTTCAATTAAAAATCAAGAAAACCCAATGCAAATTTTCACCATACTCAAGGTTGAAAAATTAATATTCATAATCATTAACCTTTAAGTCCAAAGTCAATCAACTAAGTAGAATTCCCCAAGGAAGATTACTAACTAAATTAATATTCATATTCATCAATAAAATATCAATATAATCCAACCTCTAAACATTCTAATTAGTCTTAGAAATTCACCGTAAGATTTTTTCTATATATCTATTTGTGAATTTTCACAATAAATTATTAACACAATTTAATCTCCAAAACCATTAAGATAAGTCCATATCTAAACTCCCAAATTAACAAAAAATTTGGAGCTATTTAAAATTACTCCACTAAAAGAAATCACTAGGACACATGCCAGTAAAGGATTACTCTTAATCTTAGTTTTCCTCTTAATATCCTCTTTCTTTTAGCTCTAATTAGTTTTTGAAATATCTTTTAAAGCCTCGAAGTGATACCACTTAAGTTGTGGTTGTAGACATTAGTTGAGATTTTTTCTAAAGTCTCTTAGAGTAAGTTTGTGGCGAAATTGGTTGAAAATAAGACAAATGCGTTCAAAATTTTATTTAAATAGACATTGGAATGAAAAAGATTGTAACAACCCTAATTATAATGGCCACTTATGTCGTGCCAATGGGCTAGCCCACTATTGTCGATAAGTTGCATGCATAGGCCTGCTATAGCGGGAGAGTTATGGGCAAGTCGTGGCCATAGGGTCTACCATAATGACGTGGTTTTCCACTATAGTTGATCCCAACCCACATTTTTCCTTTAAATATCATTTTAAAACCTCTTTAGATAATTTCAACTCATTCTAACCCTTGCCAACTTAATATCCATATTTTAATCAATTTAAATACTTAAACTTCTTTAACCATATAAGGTTAACTCTCAATCGTATACTCCAATCAACCGAATCCCAATTAGATAGACAATGCTTTGTAGCTTTATGTTTTTATTTATTATATATAATAAAATATTATAAGAAATAATGAAATTATAGTTTTTTATTTCATTTCAACATGTCTAGTTTTATTTAAGTCAAAAACATTTCATGCCTTAAAGTTTGGGATAAATTGTAATGTCTTCCTAGATGTTTTGATTTTTCACTCCTCATCAATATGTTTAAAATGTTTTAGTTTGAAACCTATAGTCAACTTTGTTAGAATTAATGGATAGTAATATGATATGGCATTTAATGTCTCGTCTTTTAGAGGGAAAAATATTTCAGACCTTGAAGGTTTAAGGTGATTTCGAGTTCACCCTCGATGTTATTAAAGTGTTTCAATCTTATGTAATAATTTTACAATTAAAATATATTTACTTAATACTATTTTATAAACATTATCCTTTTATCTTATAAACGTTGTTATTATAATTATTATTATTATCTATATTTAATAATTTGAGATACACGAATAATAAATATATAGTTCTATAAAATTTTATTTGTAGTTTTTTTCTTCCATATTTTATTAATCTCGACACTATTTCTTCCCCAAAGTAAATACTCGACATCTTTGTTTTATTGTCATTCATTTTTTTCAACTTTATGAATTTAGTATCATTTATTATATGAAAGTAGAGATTGTTTTAATTTTTGTCATTTGGTTTGTAATATTTTTTCACTTCTCTCGATATCCATATTCTAGATTTAACCGCCTCAATTTATTAAAACAGTCAAATTCCTCCACTTCAATGAAAAATTATTCTTGTGCATATCACATTCGAGTATTTTTTCCAGTTAGAATTGGTATTTTTGTAAATGTACAAAACCCTTCTTACCAAACCTCTCTCTCTCTCTCTCTCTCTATATATATATATATATATATATATATCCCTCCCCCTCTTTTTTCCCCTCATGTTGCCTCTATACTCGTCCATCTTTTTGCTATCAACTAGTTCACACTCACTACAAATGGTCCACATCTCTCTTTGGCTCCATTTTCCTCCTTAAATTAACACCTCCCTCTCGATTTGTAATCCTAAATTTATGCATGTGGTGTCCTCCCAAAAGCATCTATATATGCTAAATTCATATCATCACCAGTGACAACCATTTTTTCATTTTAGAACCTGAAAAAGGAACAATTAATCATATTCTAAGGTTATGCGCATATGAAAATATTTGTATTAAATTTGGATATGGGAAATATTTACATAACAAATGATAATAACCATTGGCTTCGAAAGCGAGTGAGGCTTGAGACTAACAACAATGGTTTAACCTTTAAGGGAGGCACAAAAGACTCTCCATGAATTATCAAATCCCTTTACCAGGTACGAATCTAAACTAAACAATGAACATGGAGATGGATATGAAGGAAGAAAACAATAAACGTGAAAATTGTTAATCCTCTAGTTTTTTACTAAAAAACAATTGTGTTAAACATGCAATGTGAACTCAAATATCCTTCTAGGAATTGTATGAGCACCTCTATTCGGATTTGGTGTGATTTCAAATCAAATCCAGGTTTAATCAATGGTGTTTGGTATTTCGATTTAACATGAATTAATTTGTGGATGTAGAAAGCGAATTGAGTTGTATTGGAGATTCATATTTGGTTATTGTGAAATTTTGTTGCATTTTGGCGATGTAGTAAGGGTATGAAGTTATTTTAGAGATTTAATTAAGGTTATTATGATTTTTTTCACAAATGAGGTTATTGTGATTTTTTTTTTCATTTTCCTCCGAATGTAACAGAACTCTACAATTTATTTTTTTAAAAGACACATTCAAAAATTTATTTGATGAAATTTTATACGAATTTATTCTTGCTTTTGTGTTGTTAAGGTTAATTTTTTTAAAAAAAAATAGGAAAACTGAAAATTAACCTTGAAGTTTAGGATATTTTTAATTTTAGACATGGTGTATTAAAAGTTACAATGTTAACCATGAATTTAAAATTTTGAATTAATATAGTACGTATTTTTCGGTAATGCACACTTGATATATAACATAGTATCGATTTTTCAGGTACGCACACCTGATGTGTTGCACATAATATAATTTAGTACGTATTCCTTGATACGTACACCCAATGTCTTGCCCATAAACGAACTACTTTTGTGGATATGAGATTTCAAGTCTTAAACCATTTTTATTAACTTAATTAACCTTTAATAATTAATATGATTCTCAACACTAACTGAGTAAAAATACTTAGGAGACTAAGTTATAAAACAAAAGGAAAGTCCCATACTAAACTAGGTTCAAGCTTCCATCCAGACAAACTCTAATCGCAACTTAGGACCAAGATCAAATCACCAATCTAAAATGTTAGTATCTTAATTTGCAATATAATATGTTAAGAGCAAGTTTTATAATTACTTATTTTTATTTTTGTTTTGGCATTATCTTGTTACAAATACACTGCACCTATATGACTTCTCTGGATTCGAAGACAAAGTTGAAGACTTGAGGAAGATTGAAGAATCGTACGTCTCAGCAACCTTAGTTGAAGTTATGGATTCATTTAGAAAAGAGTTAATTTGTTTTTTCAGGCGTTTTAGAATTTTAAAGAGGTTATTTTTCAAATTGGTTTTAAAATATTTTTAAAGATTTTTTATTGAAAACTCGTTGTCTCTTTAAAATAAGTTGGATACCTCGTTCGAACGAGTTTTGAAATTATCTAGAATCTCATTCCAAGCCTCGTTATATACCTACTCGAATAAAAGAAGGTATGTCATTCGAACGAAGTACCCGTCGTTCAAATGATCGGGCAAGAAATTGTTTTTTTGATCTTGATAATTATCTCTTTGTAACAAACTTCCTTATAAAGAAAAGACGAGATTTGGGACTTCAAGAACTCTTTTTTAAATCTTTTTTCAATCGTTTTGAGTTCTCTTTGTGATCAAACACTTCTATAATTATTCTAATTCCCTTGGAATCATAAATATCACTTTATCAAATCAACAAGAATATTTTTGGCACAATAACCTTTGTAGATAGAAATCTCTACTACTAAATAATGGAATCGAGGTTTCACTACTGAAAAAGGAAAGGCTCATCGGCCGATACCGATAGAATATTACTTCTTATGGATGACTCTGGATTGGATTGTTTTCAATAGAAGAAATTTAAGACTCTGTGCGTCACACTTAGTTTGTCTAAGTAGTTTGTAAGTCAACTATCAATCAATTATTCTGTAGTGCTGAATATAATATTTCCCTATTAAAGGATTTTTCCTCACTTGTTTGTGTTGTTTACATGTTTCGTTTATTGCTTTGAAATTGAAATACATCTTTGTATGCACACCTAATTTAATCAAAGACTGAATTTGGTAAAAAATTGAATTTATATATAGAAAACTAATATGCAAATCAATCCATTGAATCCTAACATTCTCAAATTGGTCTTAGAGTCGATTGCACTAAATTACTCTGTGATAGTTTTTTTTTTTAAAATTGATGAGAAAATTATTGATCTTTAAAAATTTTGTATTTAATGGATGATTTGTATGATAGGATGCCTATATTTGATTGAAAAAATTGTGCCTACTGGAAAGATAGAATGAATTCCACTTTAAAATCTATTGATGAACGTGCATGGCTAGTATGTGAAAGAGGGTGGACACCACCCATAGTGACCGTTGATAATGTCATAAGTACAAAACTTATCTTTGCATGGACATATGATGATTTTAAATGTAGCGATTTTAACTCCCGCGGTATGAGTGCCATCTCTGGCACCAAGTAACACCCCGTGTTTTTATTAATTATTTAACTAATTAATTGGAATATTCGAGAAAAATAAATTTTTGTATTCAATAATTTTTTTTGGTTAAATATGTTGGTTATGATTTTAGAAGAATAAAACTTTAAGCGGAATCGAAATCGAAATCGGATTTAAAATGAAGTTTTTATGAGAGTTTTAAGTTTAGCCTTTTAAAAAAAAGAAAAAAAATGGGAAAACAGTTGTCACGGATTTAGTTCGTGACTATAAAAAATTTTATTTTTAGTTAAATGGTATTAAACGAAGGAGAACGACAGCGGCCGCGTACCTATTCGATCGATCGATCAACCAAGGGAGTCGATCGATCGACGATGCCAGATTTGAGACGTTTCGGTGATTTCATTTGTACTGTTAGAATGGGATTAGGATTCCTAATCACTATATAACCTTAATAATCCGTAGGGGGACTTATCATAATCAATTTTTCTCAAGTTTTTCACCAGAGAATACTTCCAAATATTTTTCCTCTCAACCATAATCATCAACCTCCAATATAATCAAGTTTTTGTCACAAGTTTTAAGAGGCTTAATTGGGGATTAATCAAGATTGATTCAAGAACAATTCGTTGCTAATTTTTTGAGAGGAATCCATATTTCTAATCAGATTTTCAACACGATCTTCACAGGAATGAATACTCTATTCTTTTCCTTTGGTATTATGCATTTTAAGTTTCGCGTAAACACTTAATTACATGTTTTCTTAAAAGAAAGTAGTGACTTAATTAGGAAAAGTGAACACTAATTATGGGGATGTTTTTATTAAATCTTTTAATCTAAATAATATTCATAACCACTGGGTACGTAGGATTGATGAGTAGATTTTGGATTTTATTGGTGTAGGTTGCATGTAGAAAAACCCTAGTTTTAGAATAAATGATTTTTATGTGCGTATAACTCACGTAATTTATGTAGAGATAATGAATTGAAATTTTATTGTATTAACGATGAAATAGCGGTATATTTAAGTTAAAATAATTAAATCGGATTAATTGGGTATTTTGTTGTTATGATAATTAAATTGAGATTTAATGGATTGGAGTATCATGCATAGTTTGGAACATTGGTTTATTATGCATCTTGGTGTGACTTGTTGGTATTATTAAATATCATTGTGACGACGGATTGTTGGGTATTATTTCTCTCCTTATATTTTAGAATGCCTTCTAGGAATGGGACTAGTGAGGGTAAAATTATCACGATTTTATCATGTCGGGGTGGGCTGATTTTTATTACTTTATCGTCGTTACGCTAGTCTAGGTATGATACTAGGTTGAGATTTATGTTAGAAAATCCTCCTATACATAGGGTAGGGCGTATTGATAACTTGGGGACCCTTAGGTATGGGACTAAGGAGTATTTTGAGGATCTCACATCGATAAAAGGGTGGGGTAATTTAAAATTGTGAATTTAGAAAATTGAGAATTAATACCTAAAATAATAAGATGGGTATTAAAATATATTGGCGACATAATCAGCGAGGGTCGACGGTTTAAACGGGCCAGCCGACGTTTTATATCATGTCGTGTGTGGAACCTCGTCAATCAGCGAGAGCCGATAGTTTAAACGGGCCAACCGACATTTTGACGAGGGGATGTGTATTTTGGTGGAGAAATCACTCGAGGCGGGAGGACCGCCATAATAAATTGAGGATATAAGAAAAGTTGGTTAATTTAATTAACATCGTGGGACTTTGGAATTAAAAATTATATTGGTGTGCCTTTTTAAATGAGGAATTCCTTCGGGTAGTTAGTGATTTATATTTATCACGTTTAATTATCTCGTCTAATTTAAAATACTCTATTGTGAGATTTATTACGTATAATGCTACTGTCTGGATTCAAGGATCCTATTTGAGGGGAGTAGTATGTATTCTTGCTCGGGACTTTAGCTCTGACCCATGCGTTGACTAACATTTTTCAGGATAAGATTTGGAGAAGCTGCATAGGATTATCGAAGTTATCATTTGGAGGTGCAGCTAGAGTTATTTATTTTTATGACATAGTTTAGTTAGACTTTCCTTTCAAGTCGTATTTAATTATGAGACTTCATTGGAGTTTTATTGGGCCACTGGTTCCAAAGTTGTTTAGAGGATTTCTGTTGGATTATTCAGATCTTTATTATTCAGATTTTATTTAATCATTATTGGAAATTGGATTGATTTGGAGTTCTAGCATGTGATGGATCTTTTATCGCGCAGTTGGTTGTTACCATTTGAGATTGATTCAATTATTTATCTTATGGACTGATTTATTTATGTCTCATATCTATCTCATGCTAAGAATGGTATTTATTTAGTTCACGCCCGGCATAGTTCGGCGGCGATGGCTGGCCACCCCGTCAATCGGATTTTACGGGGTGTGACACACCATCACCCCATACGAGTTTCAACGCATTATGATGTGCACCACGTCTAAAGAAGTTTGGGATAGCCTCCAGCTCACTTACGCAAGAACAAATGCTATAAAAGCTTATAAGCTGCAAACTCTCACCACACAATTTGAAATGATCACTACGCTTAAGTCTAAATCTTTTGATGAGTTTTATGCATGTCTATCTGATATAGTAAACTCGAGTTTCAATTTAGGTGAGAAAATCTGTGAGATGCATGTAATTAAGAAAAAAATTTGATCACTTTCGACCTGCTTTATTCATAAGGTTACCGTGATAAATTCGTTAGGGATACTAAATACTCTCAGGTTAAAAGAACTCGTAGGAAACATTCAAATATATGAGATATATATGTTTCCTAAAACTGTTAAACCAAAGAAAAAGAGAATTGCGTTGAAAGTATAATCTAAAAAGAAAGAGAAAGTGTCGTTTGACTCCCAATATTTTTTTGACTTGGATTATTTAATCCTTTTTGCAAAAAAAATCTAAAATTTTCTCAAACTTTGAAAAGAAAATACTTCCAAAGAAAAGAAAAGTTTTGAGAAAGATAAAAAATATAAATCGAGCAAGAAAAATTTTGAAAAAGAAAAAAAAAGATTACCCAACGAAAGATGAAGAGAGATGTTCTAAGTGTGAGGGAAAGGATCACAAAGCTCACGAGTGTTCGACAAGATTAAAGAGACAAGGTAAATGCAAAGCTGCCTTAAATGTAACTCTTAGTGAGAGCAATGTTGAGTCGGTAGATTCCAGGGATGAATCACTCCGTGGACATAAGTTCACCGCATTCATGACTATACTTGTTATTACATCTACTGTAATTCACGCTGATGAGGATGCTACTAAACATTATGACCTCGATAGTGAATCTAGTCATTCCGGCGAGAGTGAGGGAACGGATATTTTAAGTGAGATCGAGAGTGACCTTCAACATGCTTACGTCGAGTCCTTTAAAATGAATAAACAAAGAAAAGGTTTAAATATTTTAGTTTTAGAATTAGATAAAGAGTTGAGAGAGGCAAGAAAGAGTGAGTCCTCGATGAGAGTTTCTTTGTGAGAGAGGTTATTTTAGTTGAGAGGAAAAATGGTGACTCGACAAAAAAGGTGGCTAGTCTTGAGATAGATCTTCAAGCATCTATAGATACTCATGAGAAACTTGAAGCCCTTGTATCGAACCTCGAGAAATATCTCAAACGTTCCCGGGAGGTCAAGGTTAATATATAGGATACATCGAAGAAGGTTGAAAAAATGTTCCTCCATTTTGTTATAGGTTTAATTTATGATGGTGCATCCACTTCTCATATTGCACCAAAACTAGTTACTTAATTTATGGTAGATCCTTATAGACCTCAACCTAAACCACAAAAGATATTTCAACTTAAGAAATTTAACCAAGGTAGAACCAAACAAGTTTATGTTTGCACTTTCTGCAAGAAGACAAGTCAACTTAGAGAGTTTTGCTACAAGTTAGGTAGAACTAGACGTACACAAACTCCCGCACACCACTATGGCAACTTTACTAGTCTTAAAGAGCAAGTTGAGTTCCTAGTCGTGAATTCATAAAGCTTAATGGAATCATTACAAAAGATGTCTATGCCATTTGAGAAATATTTTAACGCTCCGGCTAGAGCCAACAACGCCAAGGGCAATCAAGAGGTTACCTCTATTTTGGTACCTAAGAAAGATGGCAAAGTGCATGTTGGTTTAAAGGTTCAAAATACTTCCTGGTGGTATTTTGATAGTGAGTTCTCTAAGCACATGAATGGTAACACGTCTTTTTTTTACCCACTTTGAGGATCGCAAGGAAAGTAAAGTCACTTTTGAAGATGGGAGTAGGTCTAGTATTTTAGGGTGAGGATGTGTTGAGATATCCGATTTCCTAAACTAGAAAATATGTTGTACATGAAAGAGTTGAAAGCGAACGTAATTAGCATAAACCAATTGTGCGATGCAAAATTTACTATAAAGTTTGACCGGTCTGAATGCAATGTTTATGATCAATCCGATAAGCTTATACTATAAGGTGTGAGGATTAAAGATAATTACTATAGGATTGTTACCAAGTCCTCCTTTGTGTGAAACAGTGCCACAGTCTCCTCTATGGACCTTTGGCATTAATTACTAGGTCATGTGAACTTTAGAGATCTTGAGAAATTAGTGAAAAAGGACTTAGTTTGTGTCTTACCATCACTTGAGAATCCAAATTCTTCGATTTGTGGACCTTGACAACAAGGAATACAAATTCGCAGTTCCCATCGAAAGTTAAATACCATTACCACCACCCCTATTTTGAAGTTAATTCACATGGATCTTATGGGTCCTACTCGCTCGGAGAACTTAGGTGTTCAAAGATACATTCTCCTGATGGCCGATGACCTTTCTAGATACTTTATCGTAGGATTCCTTAGAGAGAATTCCAATATGGTTGAGTTCCTAACAACCAAATGTCGTCTCCTACAAAACCAACATGTTGTCACTATTAATCGAATGCATAGTGAAAACTCATTAAATTTAAAGAAGCTAAAGTGGATAGATATTGCGATAAAGTGGTCATTAAATATGAGCTTTCTTCCGTTAGTACTCATAAAGAGTATTGGTTGGTTGAGAGGAAAAAACAAACGATACAAGAGATGATTAGATGCATTCTTCTAAGGACAAACATGCCTAGACGTTTTTGGGCAGGCGTGATGAGCACCGAATGCCATACGATGAATAGGGTATATTTTCGTCTGCACACGCTACACACGCCTTATGACTTATGAACAAAGAATAGGCCCAATTTATCGTATTTTTGTGTTTTTGGGAATACTTGCTACATCTTGAGAGATAGACAACACCTAGGAAAGTTCGACTCACAGTGCGACGAGGGGATATTTTTAGGTTATTTATCGACGAGTAGGGCTTATAGGGTTTTTAATCTTGAAAGCTCTAAGATTAGAGGTTTTTACAAAGATTAAAGGCACATAAAAACAGAAGTGCTAGGCCAATTTTGTTTAGATTAATTGATGCTTCACTACATATGAGCACTATGATTTCTTTAAAAGTATTGAGAGTGAATTCATAATACAAGAGAGTTTTGAGGGAGTTAAAGTAGAAGATCAATGGGTTTGCACAACGAAAACATTAAATAATTTGGCGTTATTCGTGTGAGAATCATTTAAGTTCATGGCATATTGATTAAGTTGAGTCAATTTCATTTATGTTCACTATTTTTACACCTAAGGTAGACTTTCACTTCTTTCGTTAGAAGTATCTCAAAACTTCGTGCACCTATGTTTTGAATGTTTATATTGATTTACCTATGAAAAATGTTCACACAATTACATTCCGCGTTCATGATTTCGATATTTTAATGTTATTCCATGGTGTGTTGTATTTGTACATTTTATACTTTATATTTGAAATTTTTTAAAAATGTTCAAAAATAGTTTGTGGAGAAAAGTTTCCTTTTGAGATTTTCATTACATGTGCGTTGTTTAATATTTTTGTGATGATATCTTGCTTCTTAATGTGATGCTTATTTTTCATGATTAATTTCTACTCCTTTGTCTATTACGAACAAAAAAGGGGGAAAACAAATTAAGGGGGAGTTCTATTTTTCTGTAATAAAATCATATGCGTCACGTTATTTTGTTTATCTCATGTTTGTAGAAAATTATATCCACACAAGATGAAGACGAATCTAGACAAAGGGAAGATCAATTTCATTTGAAGACATGTACATAAATACTTTTTCATTTCTTAATTTATAAGGGTAGTTATTGTATTAGTGTTTAGGGTTTAATTTGGCTTTGGTCTATGTTTTGTATCGGAATCACTAAAGGGGGAGAATTGTAAGAGCAAGTTTTGTAATTGTTCAGTTGTGTTTTTATTTTAACATTATCGTGTTACACAAACACTACACCTACATGGCCTCTCTGGAGTCGAAGACAAAGTTGAAGACTTGAGGAATATTGAAGAATCGTACGTCTCAACAACCTTAGTGGAAGTTATGAATTCATTTAATAAAGAGTTACTTTATCTTTTCAGGGGTTTTAGAATTTTGAAATAGATTGTTTTTCAAAATGGTTTTAAAATATTTTCAAAGATTTTTTTTAAAAATCTTGTCGCCTCGTTAGAACGAGTTGGATACCTCATGCAAACGAGATTAATAACAGGTTCGTTAGAACGACACAATTAAAAGATCGAATGAAGCGCTTTTTCAGAATTATCTGGAACCTCGTTCGAAGCCTCATTAGATACATGGAATGAAAACAGGTATGTCATTTAAATGAGATACCTATCGTTTGAACGACCAGGTGTGAAATTATTTTTTAGATTACATCTAATCCAAATCTCTTATAATTATCTCTTTGTAACAAACTTACTTATAAAAGCAAAGATGGGATTTGAGACTTCGGGAACTCTTTTTGAATGTTTTTTTTCAACCTTTTTGGGTTCTCTTTGTGATCAAACACTTCTATAATCATTCCAAACCCCTTGGAATCATAAAGATCACTTTACTAAATTAAGAAGAAGATTTTTAGCACAATAACCTTTGTAGAGAGAAATCTCTACTGCTGATTTGTGGAACCGAGGTTCCACTACTGAAGAAATAAAGACTGATCATTGGACACCGAGGGAAGATTTCTTCTCATGGATGGCTCTGGATTAAGTCATTTTCTATAGAAGAAATTGAAGACTCTGCGCATCATACTTTGTTTGTCTAATTAGTTTGTAAGTCGACTGCCTGTCAATTATTCTGTAGTTCTGAACATAGGTTTTTCCCTGTAAAGGGATTTTTTCACTCGTTTGTACTGTTTTCATGTTTGGTTTGTTACTATAACATTAGACTACATCTTTATGTGCATACCTAATTTAATCAAAGAAATTTTAGTAAAAATTAGATTTGTGTGTGAAAAACTGATATACAAATCAATCCATTGAATCTTAGCATTCTCTTGAAGTTCTAAAAACAACGAAACCAGTGCCTACGTGTTCCTTATTCAATTTAACTAGGACATTAAGTATAACAAAAAAAGTCAAATTTGCAGATATACTACTCCGAAAACGTTCTTAATGTGACATGTTTGCTTGAGAAAATTTCAGCACTATGCGTTGTTAAGAAACTATTAATTAGATATTTATGAAAACTCCAAAAATTACGAAACTAACACCCAGATGTTCCTAATTCAATTTATCTAGGACCTTAGTTTGGCAAGAAGACCATATTACCTGGTATACCACACTAAAGGGGAATAGTAGAACCATTAAGTTTCGCTAGGGTGCAGTAATTCTAATGAGGACAAGTCAGTAATAGAGTTTGATTAACTAAGTGGATGAAGAACCAAGAGTTAACAACTTGTTGTAGAAGAAGTGGAATTTATAATAGGGTGTACAAAGATTGACAACATAGGCAATAAAGCTTTTGTCATGAATAAGAACATGGTAATAGGCCGATGGAACTGATAACATCCTGAAAGTGACAGATAGAATCCTAGAATTCAATTCAATCCCAAAACCATTAAATTTCTCATCTAAATAATGAAATATCAAAGGTCATTTCGTCAATTTCACCAATCTAACATAATTCAATCCTCAATTTATCCATATAACCCAAGTTCATATTAAAGATAATCAATTAACTTATAAACATGGATTTCAACATGGATTTATAATTTAATAATTTTTAAAACTATAAATTATTATCTAGATTAATTTTACCAATTTAGGTTTAGAATTCAATGAGTAACAATACTATAACACAACACCAATTATAAAATTATAGTAAATAAACTTATCTTGAACACAGATGTGAGATTCCAATCCAATTAGCCCAATTTTTTCTTCTCCAAGTCCAGTTGACTCTATTTTCTTCTTCTTTGAGTACTTCTCTCTCTTTATCCTCGGTTTAAACTTGTGTTTTCTCTTTAAAGAGTTAGGAATGAACTCATCTAACCTTAATCCCCCTTTATCTTGTTGTCCATGAAATTAGGGTTGGTACCCTTATTAACTTCGATTTATTTAGCCCCAAATCATCTCTTGATAGTCTAAAGTCTAGCTCAAATCATATACTAACTTATGGGCCTTAAAACCCAACCTTTTAAGGTGTAATCGAACATTCTACACGTACCTAAAGTCACTCGAATTATCCCATTAACATAATTATTTATATTCATTAAATGATTATTATTTCATTACTATATTTAAAATTTAATTACCAGTTACGTCTTAGGGAGGATGACATTTTGAAGACAAGTTCTCGAAAGGGATATGGATCATATAAGTTTCGGGTCATGCCATTTGGGCTAACCAACATGAGAGTATCATTCAGAGGCATGATGAATTGCCTTTTTTGAACATTCATAGATTGGTTTGTCAATGCATTTATCGACACTGACTCACCTCACCCGAAAGGGGTTATTGTTGGTTAGAGTGTAGATTGTTATAGAATATTTGAAGATCTTAAGGAGATGCTTACCACCGCACTTATCCTTGCATTATCACGAGGCGACACAGAGTACTTGATATAAACAGATGTATCACTCTAGGGACTATGAGGCATGTTGATGTAGGACGCGAGACCTATAACTTGTACTTTTCCAAATCTTAAGCCTTATAAGGAAAATTATCCCATCCACGATCTAGAGTTGGCAACACTGATCTTTGTACTTCTATAAGATATGCTTCGTGCATGTGTCTTTAACCTCAAAGGGAGTTGATAAAGTCATGATGTGTAATAAGCGCTCGTTATCGAATGTTAATGACTTGTTTGATCATTTAAAGAAAAATGATGGGTTGTGATGAGATCATCGTTTGTTTTAAGGATGACTTCATGATTAAGCAAATCAATTTGTAGCAGTGGTGGCATTACACCAGAATTTAGGGTTAAGGTAGGTTGGGCTAAAGTGGGGAACTTTATTGAGGGAAGGAATATAGGCTGTAACTGAGAAGAGTCCCTTTCTACGTTAACGAATGCACAAGGTTACATTTATAAGAGAAATTGGTTTCACCATAAGGTCCCAAGCTACAGGAGGTCGTTTTGGAGAAGTCGAATGTTTCACAGATTAATTTACATTCCAATAGCAATGGGGAGTAGTGTAATTTAAAGAATTCATATGGATAATATAGTGAAGTAACTATGGGTATAGTTCATTTCGAGAAGGTGCTTCTAATAATAGAAAAAAGTAGGGCACCATAGACATTCAAAGAGTTATAGGGTTCGATATCCCAATGTCTAAGTGGAAGAGTATAACCATTGGGTTTTGTTAAGGTGAAGGAATTCCAATGAGGACAAGTAATGACTTGGGGATCATTTGAGTTAGATTGACCAAGTGGACGAAGAGTCAAGAGTTACCAAGTGTTATTGGAAAATGTATTTAAGACACCTCAGGAGAAGTGGAGTTCATAATAAGGTATATGAAGATTGTCGGAGTAGGAAAATGAGCTTTTTTTATGAATGAGTACATGCTTTGGGGTCCCAAGAGGAAGGTTAGGTACTTTTGAATACCTCCTCGAGGATGGAGATTATAAATTTGTATTATAAAGGCAAGTTGGAATTCCGATGTATGGATCTTTTTCCATACTAGTGGAGAAAATGGGGATGATATTATTTGATATCATCTTATCGTTGTGAGTGAAGTCAGGATGTTATTATAGGTATACAACAAAGGAAGTTCTTGCAGGACAAACTAATATTTCAACTGTTCGACTAACTTGTTAAGTGTTATCCGAACACGATTTATAACGAGAGCCCTTAGTGTATATTAGGTCAATGGACGAGTGAATGATGTGTATAGATTATGAAGAAACTACGAGCTATATATTCCTAGATTTTTTAGTAAAGGAATAATGAATTCAAATTTCGAGGATGAAATTCCTTGTAGGGGGAAAATGTAATACCCATAATTTGTAGTAAATTAAATAAATTATATATGTGAATAGTCGTGTGTATTTATTTGCTGTGACTGGTGGTGTCACTACAAATTATGTTATATTTGAAATTGAATTGAATTTAAAATATAGTGACGAAGTAATAATTATTTAACGAATACAAATAATTATGTTGATGGAATAATTAGAGTGACTTTAGAGATGTGCTTAATGTCCAATTACACCTTAAAAGATTAGGTTTCATGGCCCATAGTTTAGTATACGGTTTGAACTAGACTTCAGACTATTTAGAGATAATTTTGGGCTTGATGGGTCAAGGTTAATAAGGGAACCAACCCTAATTTCGTGGCTAACAAGATAAAACGTGGATTCGAGTTAGCTTAGTTCATTCGTAGTACTTTAGATAGAAAACCCAAGTCTAAAGAGAGGCTATAAAGAGGAAAATACTTGGATAAGAAGAAATTAGAGACAAGTGGACTCGAAGAAGAAAGAATTGGGCCAATTGGATTGGAATCACATATCCTTTTTCTAGGCAAGTTTATTTACTATAATTTTATAATTGAAGTTGTGGTATATTATAGTTACTCATTGTATTCTAAACTTAATTTGGTAAAATTGAGTTACATAATAATTTATAATTTTAGGAATTGTTAAATTGAGAATTCATGTTAACCTCCATGTTTATAAGTTAATTGATGATTTTTAATATGAATTTGGGTTATATGTATACATTCATAATTGAATTATATTAGATTGGTGTAATTGAGGAACAGCTATTTGATATTTCATGATTTAAATGATAAATTTGATGATTTTAAGATTAAATTAAACTCCACGGTTCTACCCGTCACTTTTAGGCCATTTTTGTTGTGGTGTATCTAGTAATATAACTTTCTTTCCAAAATAAGATCCTAGTTAAATTGAATTTAGAACGTGTGAGTCTTAGTTTCATAATTTCTAGTGTTGGCATATATATTTTATGAATATTTTATCAATAGCGCACATTGCTAAAAAAAATTCGAGCAAACTTGTCATTTCGAGAATGTTTGAGGCACAGTTCATCTAAAAATTTATTTTTTCTATAACTAATGGTCCTAGTTAAATTGAATAAGGGACGCGTAGGCACTTGTTTCGTAATTTTTACAGGTACGATGAATATCTTATGAATATTTTTTTAATAATGCACATAACTGAAGTTTCTATAAATTTATTGAATTATTTTGCGAATTGAGATAGGTTCGTTATCCATCAAACGAGATTTTATAGAAAATTTTATTTTGGATTAAAAGAGATTAATTCAATCGATAAAACTATAAATTCGTCTTGTAGCCTTAACTGTATAGTATTACTTTTTGGGGGCATTATGTGCGACATACCGTGTGTGTGTACTCATGAGATACGTACTACAGGGGATATCCATAAAGGGGAATGAGCGACGATGATTACAATGGTACTCTGATGCTAAAGAGGAGTTTACCTGGGTTGAGTGATGATGATTATGTTGTGTCTTGATGTAATGAGACGAGTTTGCCTTAGTTAGGAGTTTTTCGGACACTACGTGATGAAATTCCCATCGTATCTAGAGTAAGATGCTCAGGCTGAGCTTCACATATAACTTTGGGTTATGGGGTTATATGAATGTTATGTGTAGTGATTATCCTTTTTTAATGTAATTTGGTGGTTATTAGGATTGGACATCCTATAATTATGCCTAGTACACGCGAGTGATCTCCAAAGGCGGTAGGATAAGCCTTAGTTATATGCGGGCTTGAGAAGTACCCTTGTATGACGTACGAGTGTTGGACCGTGTCTGTATTATGTGGACATAGATGTTTATTTAAGATATTGTATAATTGAGATGCATAAAATGATTAAGTAATGAATATTTCTTTTGAGATAATTAGCACATAAAAGTCTATAGCGACGATTAAGACTTAATCATGAGGAACATATGGGCTTGGTTGTAGATGCATGTGATATATAGGGGTGTTTTGGATTGGGTTAACTTAAAAGAAACTAAAAGACTCAATGAAGGTGAGTAGTGATGTTTTAACCTAGAAGCAATTACATCATTATGCTACTTAGAATTGATGTTAACGTCCTCTATTAACATTTTTCAGGACATAGGCAGTTGTGTCGCCTCTGCCCTGAGATCATTTTAGTAGTTTGATTTATGTTAATATGGTTATAGTTATTCAATGGCACTAGTACTGTAGTTTGGTTCGATATTAGAGCAATATGGTTAACCTATGGTATGTTTCAGTTATTTATTTTATGCATTTGATTTTTATCATATTCATGCTTAGAATGATATTTAAATGTTGATTCCCGTGAGAAAGTGTTTCTTATCCAACTGTCCAAATCAGTGAAGAAGTTGATACCAAACAAACTCGCACAAAAATGCTATTGGGATTCCTAACTTTTTTTTTGTTTTACACGAGGTATCTGGACTAGTTTACACACACTTCAACTAATCACTGTTCGTGGTTCATGGCTTTCGCTGGCCAAGCATTATTTTGATAGCGCTGAAAGTCAAACTGGGGAGCAAACCCAGTCGACCCCAAGTCTGTGTAATACCCCGTATTTTGGTGGGATTTTATTTTTATTATGGAATTTTGGGATTTAATTATGGAATTGGGATTAATTAACTTAAATGGAGAAATTTGTTTAATAATTAATCTATAATTTATTGTAATAATTACTAGCGTGATGAGAGTTAGTATTTATTGGCGATAATTATGTTGAATATTACTTAGCGACACATAGTTGGGACGTGCGTGTGAGTCGTGTCAATATTACTTTATTGAGCTAAAAAGGATAATTTATTTTTAAGTAACTCGTATGGTCATTTTGAGTGCGCCAATGTGTCCGAAAGGGTCGATATAGTCAGAAAACACTACTCGAGTGTTTTATTTGGATTCCGGGACATTTTAGCCCAAAACGACACCCCGGATGGGTATTTTGGTCTTTTGGTATTTTTAGGAATTAAAATGGACAAAAATCAGGAATTAAATTAGGAATGTATATGGGTTAGAAGAGAGTTGTCAGTTTCCAACTTACGTGAGAGAGAGGGAGAGAACCAAGAGGAAGAAAGAGAACTCAATAGTGCTTTGGGCCAAGAAGTCAAGCCATTTCACCGAAAATCACACCAACGCATAGATCGCGAAGAGAGGATCACTCCCATACCAATTTCGTTCAACGATTTAGAGGTTCACAAAAAGGTAAGTGTATATCTTGCTAAAATTCTGAGCATATATGATTCATGTTAACCCTAGTTGATGAGATAACCATGATACTATGAAATTGAGACTAAATTGTCAATTAATTTTAAAATTTGAAGATAGGTCTTCATGTAGATGAATAACCCTATTGTAGGAATGATAAATCTAGAAATTTTATGTTATAATCACAAAAATAATTGGGGGTTTTGAATGATTGTTCATGGTGGGTTTATTTTAAGGGACCTTTAGGGATTTGAGGTATGAGTTTAAATTCCCTATGATTATGTAAAAAAAAATCATTTAAATTATGTTAGAAAGTACCCTATTATGATTAATAATAGTTTAGAATATTTGATTGGGAGTTGTGATGAATTTTAAACGAATTTGGATGAGGAAAGGATTGGAAAAACGAAGTTTCGAAGAACAGAGGTAATCTCGGAATTCTCGTTCGAAGACTCGCCCATGTCGTTCGAACGAGAATTTCAACGAGATTTCTAACGAGAGTTTTGAGTTCGTTTTAAGTGAGAAGTTCATTCGAACGTCCTCATTTGAATGAGAATGCTTGACTTCTAATGAGATTCCAGAATACTTATTTTTGGCCCGGACAAGTTAGAACCCTTCTAGGTTGGTTCAACTGAGAGAAATTAACCTACGCTATCATCTAATGACTTAAATTCCTAGTTAGTGATGAGTGGAGAGAGCGACTATTCAAGGGGATATAGCGGGGTAATAGAGCCTTAGAGAAAAGATATATGTTAGAGAGTTAAGTCGAAGTGTTGCAATAATGCGAATAGTAGAGATAATGATACTATCTATAAACTCGAGGACTTGGGTTGCAAGAATACCTATTGTATATATACTAAGATGTGTGTATGCTTATTAAATAAACCATTATGTGTATAACTTACCTATGCTGCTTGCTATCGAGTGGAGGTTGCGCGTTATGGATAATCATGCCTTGAGGAGCCTTCACGTGGGATATTGATTGGTACCACTAGAGCATAGAACCTAGGTACGGGCTATCTGTAAGAACGAGACTGATAATGGTCGAGTAGGTGCGTAGGTATGTGCTTAGCCTATCAATTTGGGACTATATTCGCCTCCAATATATATGTTTTGTTCTAAGGGTTCGCGAGTGACTGAACCTTTAGTCCTTAATGCAATTAGCGATTAATAGGATATGATAAAAAAGTATGCAGGCACCGCAGATGTGTCCCGGGGTGCAATATTCTATATATATAAGGTAGAGTGTGTATATATACCTGTAATGATATCTACTATGTGAATTGAGTAGGTATAATTAATAATGAAATCTGAAATGAATTTAAGTAGTGAAAACTTAATTATATTAAACTGAAAGGGTCTGTTTATGCTAAAGAGGAATTGATTATATGTATTATATATTGCGAGGGAAATCCATGGGAATGATGTCGGATTATGATTAGTTATTAGACCGAAAGGAATAATTAATATATGAGTAAAACTAGTGGGTTCTGAATATTCGATGGGCATGCACATTAGAGGAGAGGTGAGCATCCTAAGTGAGTTTGATAACTTAACATGAAAAATATATGCGCTAATAAATCATTTTAAGCACTTTCTGATTTTTAAACTGTTTTCAACTCGGGCTCTGACCCGTTTTTTGTAAATCACTTTTTCTTATCAAATTCTTTTAGGTGCCGAGCCACAGGGACACTAGGCTTAGGAGTTCCATTCATTCGACGAGCTGTAGCTGCTGTGGAGGTTACATGACTTTGGTAGTAGATGCCTCTATATCTACCATCCCTTGGTTTTGAGCTATTTTCATCAGTTGGACATGTAGCCTTTTCTATTCAGATGTTTAGATATTTTGAATTTAGTTACTTACTCTTTGCAGTTATTGTGTTTATTCAGTTGGACTATTGTATTTGACTTTTGACTGGAAGTGTTTACTCCGGTCCCTTTTATTATTTCAATTATTTCATTTCTTATGAGATTGGATTGAATGGTGAATGTTTAACTATTTACTTACATGGTGTTATATTAATAGAAAAGATAAAATTTTGACATCAACCTTTTTGTGGTTAGTTTTAATTATAAAGTCTTGGACAGTGATGCATAATCTGAACCAACTAAATATTCTAAATTAATTAATAAAGGACTGATCACCCGGTATTTAATTAGGCGGGGTGTCACATGTGGTATCAGAGCATCAGGTTCTAGAGTCCTTAGGATCTGTACGGCTTACTATATTTTTCGCATCGCTATCTTTGATGTAGAACCCTATATTTAGGATTGTTGTATTCATTAATTACGCATTTTACGTCTTCAGCTATTTGAGATAATTACTGTGGACTTATAAAGCTTCTTTCTCATTTCATATGCCTCCCAAACGTGCACAATGAGCTAACAGGGAGGTCCAACCCGAGCCTCAGCCAGCTTCGGCCCAAGGTACGATGAATGCTGCGAAAGTTATCACTATTGTAGAACAGACGATGAATGCAACATTAGCCGTGGTATAGTAGGTTCCACCATCGACACCAGTAGTGGCTCCAACACCAGTTCACACTTCCCTTCTGCCTGCGAGCGCGTCAGAGATGCCTTTCATAAGGAACACCCTTCAGAGTTCGCTGGGAGTTCTGATGTAGTAAAGACGAGCCAATGGAAGAAGGATATACAAAGACATCTAAGGATGTATGAGATCACGGAGGTGCAAAAGAATATTTTAGCTACTTTTAAGTTGCTGGGGGCAGCGTTACAGTGGTGGGAGTCCATCGCCACTACGGAGGAGAGAGACATCATGACTATCCGAGAGTTATGGGTGCAGTTTGACCACAAGTACTTCCCCTCTGCAGTGCATATCAAGATGAGAAGAAAGTTATTGAACCTCAAGAAGGAAGGGAAGATGGTTGTTGAGTATGAGGAGGAGTTTATCGATCTTCTAAATAGTGTCCCCGATGAGATACCGACAGAGAAGAAGAAAATTCAGAGATTCGTGGATGGATTGACTTGGAGGATTCGCCAGCACCTACTAGGGAATCTTTCATTGACCACTTATTCTGATGTGGTTAATGCTGCCCTACTACATTTCCAGGACCACCACTTCCACCAACAAGAAAGCAAACGAGTTGGGGAGTCCAGCCAGTAGGGCCGGACAAGAGGTAGTAGTGCCAGAGGGCACCCACAGCTCAGGGGCATGTCCATCATGGGGAGCAGAGTTCCTATCAGGGGTACCCTACTAAGCGATTTCACTCCAAAGATTTCAGATAGGGGCAAGGAGGCTTTAAGCAGGGCCAACAGCGTTTTCAGCAGGGCCAGGGGAGGGGAGGTAACGACCATCAGGGCTGAGGGCAGTATGGACAGAGGGGAGGAAACTTTCCAAGGATGCGTTTTACTTGTGGAGACACTGGACACAAACATCAGGACTATCCTTAGATGGGTAGATCCCCGCAATAGAATCAGAGCACTCGTCAAGAGCCCCAACGACCGTTATTTCCAGCCGCCCTCCCAGCACCGCCCGAGATTGCAGCTTTTCCATCCATTCCAGCAGCTCCGGTACAACAAGGACAGTTGCAGTACGGGCGTGTATACAACGTCCATTAAGCCTCAATTCATCAGGCGCCACCCATTATTAAGGGTATGTTTCCTATCCATGGGACTATGGGGAGCATTTTTTTTGACACGGGGGCATCACACTGCTTTATAGTTACTAGTCTTGCATGGGCCATAGGTTGTTAGACACAACAGAGAGTACAGTGACTTGTGTATACTCACCACTAGGGAATGGGTCGTTGATTTTCTTTATATGTCGGGGAGTGGGTTTATAGATTGGGAGTTTATTTTTCTAGCATATATGCTAGTCTTAGATATACACGAGCATGACACCATTATTGGCATGAATTTGCTTGCTTCTTATAGAGCCATGATAAACTATTTTAGTAGGAGCATAATTTTTGCTATACCGGGATAGAAGATGTTCCTAGTGGTGATGCCTCGTCCCGAGGGATGATCATCCACCCATTTATATTACATAGAGGAGGAGACTTCTAGGGAGATAGTTATCCCCATTCATTCGATTCCCATAGTTTGTAAATTTTTTGATGTATTATAGGATATACCGTGACTATCGCCTAACCGAGAGATAGATTTTGTCACAGAATTGATGCCGAACACTCGGTCGATAGCCCGTGTTCCCTACCATATGGCTCTAACTGAGATGAGAGAGTTACGAGACCAGATTGAGCAGTTATTGGGACAGGGCTTCATTCGCAGGAGTACCTCAGCTTGGGGTGCTCCAGTGTTGTTTATAAAGAAGGGATATGGATCGTTGAGATTGTGTGTGGATTACCGAGAGTTGAACAAAGTCACAATACGGAATAAGTATCCGTTTCCACGAATTGATGAATTGTTCAACCAATTGATAGGAGTTTCCTTCTTCCCAAAGATAGATTTGAGATCGGGATATCACTGGCTAAGGATTAGGGAGCAGGATGTATCGAAGACTGCTTTCCTGATAAGATATGGTTCCAATGAGTTTTGGGTGATGCCGTTTGGACTGACGAATGCTCCAGCCGTTCTCATGGACTTAATGAATAGGGTGTTTAGAGAGATTTCTTAGATCAGTTTGTCATCTTCTTTATTGATGACATTCTAATTTATTCACAGACTGAGGAGGAGCATGTCGAGCATCTGAGGATGGTTTTACAGACTCTACGCGAGCACGAGTTATATGTGAAATGTGGGTTCTGGATGAAAGAGGTTCAGTTCTTGGGGCACATCGTTTCTGCGAAAGGGATATCAGTAGATCCGGGGAAGGTGTCAGCGGTGAGGGAGTGGGGACAACCCATGACACCGACTGAGATACGTAGCTTCTTGGGGATGGCATGATACTACAGGCGATCCATTTGGGGATTCTCGAAGATAGCAGGTCCGTTGACAAACTTGACTCATAAAGGGGTACCATTTATATAGGATGATTCCTGCTAGTTGACTTTTGACTACCTGACTTTAGCACCAGTCCTAACCATACCCAGGCCAGGGATGGAGTACCTAGTTTACATTGATGCGTCCTTATCAGGACTTGGGGGTGTGCTTCAGCAGGAGGATAAGGCAATTGCTTATCCTTCCCGTAAGCTTAAACCTCATGAGAGGAATTACCCCACCCACGACTTGGAGTTAGCAGCAGTCGGGTTTGCATTGCGGATATGGAGGCATTATCCTTTGGGGAAGAAATTTCTCTTATTCTCGGATCACAAATACCTGGAGTACCTATTCACGCAGCGGGAGTTGAATATACGTTAGCGGAGGTAGCTTGAATTTGTGAAGGACTACCGGTTTGACATCCATTACCACATGGGGAAGGCTAACGTGGTAGCATACGCGTTGAGACGTAGTCCAGCAGGTGAGGTGGCCAAGGCGTGGAAGGAGAAATGGAAAGAATTCGGGGATCAGGATGCATTTTCCCGCTCATTCATGTCAGTGATGATGGTTACACCTAATATAGTTACCAGGTTGATACAGGCTCATGCAACAGATTGCTTCTGTCAGGATAAGATTATCCAGCTTCTAGTCGAGGGAGGAGAGTCTTTTTCCGTGAGCTCAGATGGGGGTTTACGCTTTAATTGCAGACTAGTAGTCCCAGAGGGGGAGGAGTTGCGATATGCAGTGATGACAGAGTAGCACGATTCATGGTTTGCATTACATCTCAGAGGGGATAAGATGTACCAGGATATGAGGAGACAGTATTAGTGGAGTGAAATAAAAAAAAGACATCACCAAGTTTGTTTCGAGGTGTGCCACTTGTTAGTTGGTGAAGACAGACCATCAGAGACCGGTAGGACTACTACAACCATTAGATATCCCTATGTGGAAATGGAAGAGCATTTCCATGGATTTCATTACAGGGCTACCTACATCGCAGAGAGGTCACGATTACATATGAGTGATTGTGGATCGATTGACCAAGGTAGATCATTTTTTGCTATTTTGGATAGACTGCACTACGGGGCAGTATGCTCAGATCTTAATTACCGAGATAGTGAGACTCCACGGGGTGCCCCTTGATATTGTGTCCTACCGGGACAAGATTTTTGTGTCCAGATTTTGGGAGAGTTTTCAGCAGGCTATGGGCACGGAGTTACGGTTAAGTTCGACCTATCACCCACGAACGGACGGGCAAACATAGCGGACGAACCAGATGTTGGAGGATATGTTGCGGATGTGTGCCCTGGATTTTGGCAGGAGATAGGAGCAGTACCTTTCACTGGTGGGGTTTGCTTATAATAACTCCTACCAGTTTACTATTAGCATGGATCCATTTGAGGCGTTACATGGCAGACCTTGTCATTCTCCAGCATATGGTCTTGAGGTGGGGGACAATAAGTTACTTGGGTCGGAGGTGATTCAGGACACCTCGTCTAAGATTGAGTTGATACAGAGTTGCATTCGGGTTGCTCAGGAGAGGCAGAAGAGTTACGTCGATGCTAAGAGGTTCTTCAGGGAATTCAGTGTGGGGGATCAGGTATATCCTATGAAGGGGTAATGTGATTTAGGAAGAAATGAAAGTTGGCACCGAGATATATTGGGCCATTCCCTATTATTGAGCGGATTGGTCCAGTAGCTTATCGACTTGGGTTACCGGAACACTTGCATAGGATTCATGATGTGTTCCACATCTCTTCACTGAGGAGATACCTTCGGGAGGATTTGGCTCACACCCATATTGCATTGGAGGATATTGATCTTCAGCCTGATAGTTCCTACGAGGAGAGACCAATGGCTATTCTAGACCGTAGTGAGAGGAAACTGAGGTCAAAGGTAGTGCCGTTAGTACGAGTGCAGTGGCGATATCATAATGTAGAGGAGTCTACCTGGGAGCGTGAGAATGACATGCGCGACTAATATCCAGAGTTATTCCTACCAGGTATACCTTTATTTGGTTCTTTTTCGAATTTCAGGACGAAATTCCGTTATTAGGGGGGAAGTATGCAATACCCCATATTTTTGGGGGATTTTATTTTTATTATGGAATTGGAATTTAATTATGGAATTTGGATTAATTAACTTAAATCGAGAAATTTGTTTTCTAATTAATCCATATTTAATTGTAATAATTACTAGCGTGACGAGAGTTAGTATTTATTGGCGATAATTATGTTGAATATTACTTAGTGACACATAATTGGGACGCGCGTGTGAGTCGTGTCAGTATTACTTTATTGAGCTAAAAAAGAAAATTTATATTTAAGTAACTTGTATGGCCATTTTGAGTGCTCTAGTGTGTCCGGAACGGTCGATATAGTCAGAAAACACTACTCGAGTGTTTTATTTGGATTCCGGGACATTTTAGCCCAAAACAACACCCCGGATGGGTATTTTGGTCTTTTGGTATTTTTAGGAATTAAAATGGACGCAAATAAGGAATTAAATTAGGAATGTACGTGGGTTAGAAGAGAGTTGTCAGTTTCCAACTTACGTGAGAAAGAGGGAGAGAACCAAGAGGAAGAAAGAGAACTCAATAGTGCTTTGGGGTAAGAAGTCAAGCCATTTCACCGAAAATCACACCAACGCATAGATCGCGAAGAGAGGATCATTCCCATACCAATTTCGTTCAACGATTTAGAGGTTCACAAAAAGGTAAGTGTATATCTTGCTAAAATTCTGAGCATATATGATTCATGTTAACCCTAGTTGATGAGATAACCATGATACTATGAAATTGAGACTAAATTGTCAATTAATTTTAAAATTTGAAGATAGGTCTTCATGTAGATGAATAACCCTATTGTAGGAATGATAAATCTAGAAATTTTATGTTATAATCACAAAAATAATTGGGGGTTTTGAATGATTGTTCATGGTGGGTTTATTTTAAGGGACCTTTAGGGATTTGAGGTATGAGTTTAAATTCCCTATGATTATGTAAAAAAAAATCATTTAAATTATGTTAGAAAGTACCCTATTATGATTAATAATAGTTTAGAATATTTGATTGGGAGTTGTGATGAATTTTAAACGAATTTGGATGAGGAAAGGATTGGAAAAACGAAGTTTCGAAGAACAGAGGTAATCTCGGAATTCTCGTTCGAAGACTCGCCCATGTCGTTCGAATGACCTCATTTGAACGAGAATTCCAACGAGACTTCTAACAAGATTTTTGAGTTCAAGTGAGAAGTTCGTTCGAACTACCTCGTTCGAATGAGAATTCAGGACTTCTAACGAGATTCCAGAATGCTTATTTTTTGCCCGGACAAGTTAGAACCCTTCTAGGTTGGTCCAAGTGAGAGAAATTAACCTACACTATCATCTAATGACTTAAATTCCTATTTAGTAATGAGTTGAGAGAGTGACTATTCAAGGGGATATAACAGGGTAATACAACCTTGGAGAAAAGCTATATGTTAGAGAGTTAAGTCGAAGTGTTGCGATAATGCGAATAGTAGAGACAATGATACTATCTATAAACTCGAGGACTTGGGTTGTGAGAATACCTATTGTATATATATTAAGCTGTGTGTATGCTTATTGAATAAACCATTATGTGTATAGCATACCTACGCTGCTTGCTATCGAACAAAGGTTGCTTGTTGTGGACAATCATGCCTCGAGGAGCCTTCGGGTGGGATATTGATTGGTACCACTAGAGCATAGAACCTAGGTACGGGCTATCTGTGAGAACGATAGTGATGACGGTCGAATGGGTGCGTAGGTATGTGCGTAGCCCATCGGCTTGGAACTATGTTTGCCTCCAATATATGTGTTTTATTTTGAGGGTTCTCGAGTGACCGAACCTTTAGCCCTTAATGCAATGAGCGATGCAATAGGACATGATAGTAGAGTATTCAGGCACCGCATATGTGTCTCGGGGTACAATGTTGTATATGTATATATATAAGATAGAGTGTGTATATATATATACACACCTGTAATGATATCTACTATGTGAATTGAGTAGGTAGAATTAATAATGAAATCTGAAATGAATTTAAGTAGCGAATATTTAATTATATTAAACTAAAAGGCTCTGTTTATGCTAAAGAGGAATTGATTATATGTATTATATATTGCGAGGGAAATCCATTGCAACGATGTCGGATTATGATTAGTTATTAGACAGAAAGGACTAATTAGTATAGGAGTAAAACTAGTGGGTTTTGAATATTCGCTAGACGTGCACATTAGAGGAAAGGTGAGCATCCCAACTGAGTTCGATAACTTAACATGAAAAATATATGTGCTAATAAATCATTTTAAGCACTTGCTGATTTTTAAACTGTTTTCAACTCGAGCTCTGGCCCATTTTCCGCAAATCTCTTTTTCTTGTCAAATTCTTTTAGGTGCCCAGTCACAGGGACACCAGGCTTAGGAGTTCCATTCATTCGACGAGCTGTAGCTACTGTGGAGGTTACATGAGTTTGGTAGTAGACGCCTCTATGTCTATCATTCCTTGCTTTTGAGTTATTTTCATCAGTTAGACATGTAGCCTTTTTTATTCAGATGTTTAGAGATTTTGAATTTAGTTACTTACTCTTTGTAGTTATTGGATTTATTCAGTTGGACTAATGTATTTTACCTTTGACTGGAAGTGTTTACTCCGACCTCTTTTATTATGTCAGTTATTTCATTTCTTATGAGATTGGATTGAATGGTGAATGCTTAACTATTTTCTTACATGGTGTTATATTAATTGAAAAGATAAAATTTTGACATCAAACTTTTTATATATTAGGTGGTTAGTTTTAATTATAAAGTTTTCGACTGTGATGCATAATCTGAACCAACTGGATATTCTGAATGAATTAATAAATGACTGATCACCCGGTATTTAATTAGGCGTGGTGTCATAGTCTGTCCCAGAGGCAGCGTTATACTACTGGGCTAAGACGCTTGGTTATTGGGATTTCTAACTATTAGGAAGATATTTTTCAAAAAGACAGAGCCCCAACTAAAATTCTACACGTGGATTTACCTCACAACATAATGTTTGAGGTTGGGTTAACGTCAAACTGTGCTTTGGCGGATCATACACCATTTCCTTCTAATTCCAACGTTCAAGATACAATGAAAAATAGTTCTGATAGAGGGATAAATGGGATTGAGGCTATTAGTAAATCACAAAATTTAAACGAAGCTATAAAGCCATATATAAAGTCTCTTAACCCAAACTTATAACTAAAACATCCAAGAGAGTTAACTGGGTTGATTTCTTAAAGGAGGACAATGAAAATTTATCCTAATAAAAAAATAAAGATTAAAAATAGTTCCTTTGTATGACCACTTCGTAGATAAGAAAATTAAACATGTCAGTCAACACCGCATAAAAGCCAGGTGAGGATAAAACACAACTTAACAACAATCTTTTACCTTATCCATCATGAAGATCATGAGAAGAACTCATATCCTCTAATTTGAGGTCATTTATTAGAGGTTCAAAATTAGATAATAAGAAAGCCAAGGAGCTTCAACTTCAATAAGATAAAATCAATAAAAAGTTAACTGATGAAGCATTTCAAACGATTGAGGCATATGATAAGCACAGATTCAAGAGGAAATTTCTAAGATAAACAAAGATGATAATATTCACGTGGAGAATAAATTTCAATACATGATGATTGTTCAAAAAATTTAAAAAGAAAAAAGGAAGAAAATATTTTGAAGAAATAACAAGACTACAAGTGAGCAATTTAAATTTTGAAGAATAAACAAGACTCCATTTTAGTTTAAGGTTCCTCTTCATTTGTTCGCCTTGGTGGCGGGCACACTCATCCACTTTATCTTTTTTTTAATTAATAAGACATTCTCCAAGTGAGCAATTAAAAAAAAAACAGAAAAAACAAATTTAACTAGGTACACCGCTTATAAAATTAAAATTTCAAAACCATTTTGAATGTATTAGTGGGTATAACCTATAAGGGGTCATGCACCTAAAAGTCCATATATTTTCGCTGTTTAGTTTAATTTTCATAATAAGAAAATAAAGACAACTCCATATCAAATAATTCAATTTTTATATGAATTTTTTGTAATAACTTCTAAGGAAAAATATCTCTTTAGCTACACAATCTGTTACAAATCATATACCTCCTTTTTGTGGACTTTGATGAGAGAGTTTTGCAACAAAATGCTAATGTTATAGCTTAGTAGGAAAATTTTTCATTAAAAATAGCACCCGAGGTATCTTGCTCCATCTCCATAATTTTTGGGGATATTTCAATTAACTTTATGGTTGTATAATTTTACACCAAAACCTTAGGATCCATTTGATACACGGGGTGACAAAAGTTACAATGACAATTTTTGCCTTGTGCATTTTCAAAGAAAATTTGGCCATGATAAATCATCAAAATATGTATTGATGTATTTAATACCCATTTACTCTAAGTTTTTTTATTTTGCTTCAAAAAGTCTTTTGCCACATATTTTGGAGAAAGAGTGTCGCTGACGCGGACCTCTAAAAATAAGAAAATATTGAGTGCTTGAGGGACTAAATGGGTTAAACTAAAAATATGTGTTCTTTTTAAAAAATATATATTTATAGTAGGGACTATTCAATAATTGACCCAAAAAAAATAGCAAACCTAAAAGATTTTCTATTTGACATGCCAATTTTTTTTTACTACCCCCATCAAACAAACCCTTAATGATTTCTAATTTAGCTCACTAATTTATGTGATGCCATCGTTGGCTTACAAAAATTAGTTTTCCTAAATTCTAACATTACATATGAGGTGTCAGCATTTTCAAATATTTTTTGGGTGAAAGTTTAAGGACGGTGCACCATAAAATGTCAAAATAGCTTGTTCATGTCTTTATAACCCCCGTCATCCAAATAAATATGTGCGTAAGTCTTACATATAAGTAAACTTAATACATTGATGTGTATTCAATAGTTGTGAATGCATTTTGTGTAATTATACACACTAGGTGTAAACCCGTGCGATGCACGGGCTAGATAATTATAGCAGTCATTTTGCATATAAAATGGCCAATGAATTTAAGAAGGCGTTTGACTATTCTCATAGGAAAACGCAACACTTGTACAGTGTTGCATGGTGCAGTGGCTTTGGTTCTCTATTTGGATTTCAAATCCTAAATAATTAAAACAACCATAGAGGGGTGCTACGACAAATCAAAACAGAAGAGTTATGTTATTCTTAAGTAGTTTTAAATGAATTATTACAATACTTTGAAATGCAAATCCAACTATTATTCATGTTCATGTCATTATAATTAGCGACAAAGATTAACAAAACATCAAGAAATAACCACTACGTCATAAGAATTTTTAGAGTATGATGACAAATTCGAAACCCATATTTAATAATAAAAATTATCAAAGAAAAATAAAATCATATAATCTGTCATAACACTTGTACCCTTATATCTTGATTCTGATAAAAGACCTTGTACTCGGTTCGAAAAAAAGGAAAACCTAAGTAACCAACTACTAAGCAAAAAAAAATTCCTATTGGCAATAGAGATTGAATAGTGGACAGATAAGAAATCATAATATTCAAATCAAACCAAATCTTAACTTACGATTTAAGAAAAAAAAATCGAAACCGTCTCAACTTGCAAAACAATGCACACACTAAAAAAAATTCCACTATAACGACATCACCCCCAAATGACCACTCTCATGCCCACCTAAACAACCAAACCCTCCCCTGCCACCATCACTAAATCATCCCCAAACAACCATGCTATCCCACTATGAGATGTTTAGCATTCTCATATTCGAATTTGATTTTGGCGAGTGTCGACCTAAGTCTCATTGGTTGGAGATTTATTTTAATGTTCAATTTGTGTTTGTCCTTCCTTTTGGCTTTACCCTCTATAGGTCTTCTCATTTTATAGGTTATAAAGTATTTCATATTTTTATTTTTTAATACCAACAAAACACTTATTACCAAAAGAAAATCTAAATTTAAAAAGCTAAAAATAAAAATAAAAATAAAAATAAAAATAATGATAGACTCCCCGAACCAAAGCTATCGATTCCATACCCAAAACAATCCCACCCTTGATCTCTCTACTCTATCTATTTTACTATGTAATTTTAATATTTATAAAAAAAATTGTTTTATACATACCTAATTGTACAATTTTTATAAAAAAAATCCAACTTTTATAAATATAAAAAATCAGATATTTTTTTCAAAAAATAGTATAATTATTTTTAAAAATTTAGATATATTTTTTTAAAAAATTATATCTAGTTTTGTCTATTTTTTCCTATTTTTCCTTCATGATTTTGTTTTCCTTTTTTGCCCCAATTTTTCGTATATAAAAAAATGTTTTTAAGGTTATTTTTTTGTCCCAATCATTCTATATCAAAATACTTTTTTTTTCCTTTGTAATCCCATTTATTTCCTTATAAAAAAAGATGAAAAAATATAATACAATCATTTTAGGCTAATTATTATGTTTTTCGATTTTCACTTTATAGTGACTTTATGAAAAAGTTTAGGCCGGCACATGATTTTCATGTGTTGACCACGACACACTGACGTGATGTGTCACAATTGGTTAGTGTCTTATGGATGTGGGTTCGCACCAGCGTCACACTGACGTGACGTGTTGTGATTGATTATTGTTTTATGGATGTGGCTCTACGTCAGCGGCATTAACTGTTCGATACATAATTTTCATGTGTTGGTCACGACACACTGACGTGACGTGTCGCGATTGGTTAATGTCTTATGGACATGGATTCGCACCAACGGCAATAACCAATCGCGATACGCCATGTAGCTGATGCATACTTTAATTTTTTTTTTCTTACTGAAACTCAAAGAAAATTTTGAGAATAAATGCTATGGGACGTTCCCAAACTTATAAATTAAATGAGGGATAATAAATGTTATGCGACGTTTGAACAGGTAATCTATTTTTAAAAAGAAAAAACAAAAGAAAGTAGAGCGGCATTGGATATGAAACTGGGTAATTTGGTTGGGTAAGTTTAGCACCACTTTAGAAATAAACTTCCCATCATACATAGCAACCCACCGCGACACTGCCATGATTTGCTAACACCATTAAACCACACCCACTACAATCACCATTGTCTACCACCCAATAGCACTGCACATACTTCAGATACTTCCGAGCTATAAACAGAACAAAAAAATATCAGTGTTTTTCTTTGAAATATATAAATACTTCCATTTCAATTGCTTGTGCTAACTCTTCCTGATAACCCACTTCCGGGCTATAAACATCCGGGTATAAACAGAACAAAAAAAATATCGAAATAATTCAGATCTAAAACAAAACCCCAAGATATATGTGTTAAAACACATTAAAATCATAAAATAACAACCATTACAATCAAATTAGATTTAATTTAAATCGACACAGTCAAATCGCTGATATAAACTTTGAAACTAAAAAAAATATAAATGCACTGTCGATCTAGAAAGAATGATACAAATCTAGGATTAAAAGTAAAAAGAGTAGACCGGAGTAATGTTTGTCGCCCATACAAATACCAAAATACAGTGTCACAATACCAAATCTCGTGTTGGTAGCTCCATATTTGAAGGATTCAGATTCTTGTGGAAGAGGGAGAAAGCGATGAGAGAAGTTGTGTTTAGTCTGGAATTCTTGGTGTGGAGGTTTAAACCTTGGAACTCAAAAAAATGTAGATGCACTGCCAAAGATGTTATGCTTTATAATTTATTGTATGAGTAAAAGTAATTATTTAAAATTAGGGGTGATGATTTTGGCACGAAAGAGTGATATGATCCGAATTTGGTTCAAAATTTATGCAATATATCATTTTGAGTTGTGTTCACATGGAGGTTTTAGGCATGAAATTGTCAAAATAATGACTTATAGATAGAAATTCTATCACGGAAAATCTCAAACTAATCAAATTTTTACTATGTTTTTTATATATAAAAATAATAAAATTAAACAAAACACATTCAGAATAAAGAATACAATACATACATGAATTGATAAACACATGTATTCTATAGAAATATTTGTTATTTTTTAAAATTCTTTACCTGGGGTATTCTATAATAATATTGGGACTCAAAAATACAAATATATATAATATTTTATTACGATTTGTAACCCATGGAAAATAGTATTATATTATAAGAAAAACGACCGAGTTCTAATAAATATCGGCCCGAACTATACTACGTCACAAAAGAAAAAAAAGTGAAAGAGAAAAACCCAAGTCGCCAAATTACAAACCTTCCTAAGTAACAAATAGACACTAAAGTCCACATAGGCAAAATATAAAAAACTCTAAACCAAATGGACCAATTAAAATGGATCTCCAGTCCAACGACCACACATTTATCAAGAGAACTATGACAATCTAGAACATTGCTCATGCAATCATCTCAGCTATAACAATACACCTAGTCCAATCTTTCAAAATCATAAATTAAATCGTGAGAATTTTCTAATATCATGTAATATTAGAACCAATTTTATAATTAGTATTTAAATTATCTCAAAATTAGGTAATTCATCAAACCATGTTTAAAAAATTAAAAAATTATATGGAATAATTTTTCAAACTACAAAAAATTCAGTGATCTACATACATACATGTATCAAATTTATCCAAAAATACCTAAAAACGAAGTTAAATGTTACACCTTAAAAAAAATAAAAATTTAGAAGGTACATGAAAATCCACCATAATAGGTACACCCATCCTCTCAAAGTCTCCTTTTCCTGCCAAACCCCATCCAAGCCACGCTTTCTCTCCCATTTTATGGTTCAACCTAGAAAACAAAAGTGTGTTAAGGTGAGTGCATAAAAATTCTAACTACTTTAGAATTTAAAAAAAATGATGGTTAAAGGAGCTGTGAACTTTTACAGCCTCATCTCTAAAATGACAGAAATAGCTAAAAAACAAAAAAACTAATACACGTTATTGATACATGGGTGCCAACCTAAAACAATTATAGCATAGCAATCTTACCAAATTGATAGTATACACCTGAAGGGAAAAATACAAAAATTAATTTGTCCGCCACTATATGAATAATGTTGTATCCAAAATAATTTAGCAGACACCTGAGTAAGGCCCCTTGAGCAAATGACACTTGAACATAATCAGTGGAATGGGAAAAATTGATGTTTCTACTGGAGGTGTTTCATAATTGACCCGGATTTCCTGATTACGCCGCGTATGCGGGAGGAGTGGCAAGGAGCCGGAAGGAGGTGTGACCACCAGGGATGGGAGGGGCTTTGGACCATTTTAATGAAGCGTCGCCTTTGCCGTTGGCATGTGGGGGGTGGTATTACGTTCAAGCATCGCGGTGTGTGTGTCCAGTGAATGTTTTATTGATGGAATCATAAACTGGAAAGCATGAAATCCCAAGTTTGGAATGGTATGAGAATTGAGTAGTAAGCAAGGTACGGGTAAGCAAAAGAAATTAGAAATAGAATTTATTAAGGTTGAGGCGTATATACATAGCAATGGTGATGAATAAAAAGGAAAAAACATATAAGGTAGGCAGGCTATATCTCTGCGTATATGCAATGCATGTATGTGTAGAGATGTTAGTAGGCATGTATATAATGTAATATAATACAGTGTACCTTGGTGAGAAGAAATCGAGGGGGGAGTCTAGTCAGTCTAGGTGCTTTGTTTTTGTGAGACGTAGAGGTGGCTTGGTTTATGAGGGAAGATCCAAAGTTTCAAGACCCTTTTAATTTTATTCTGAAAAGTCATATGCTTGGGAATCTCAAGAGACTTTTTTTTAAGAAACTGACGGGTTGCTTGGCTAGAGTTATAATTTTGGGGGAAACCAACCGGATGGAAAGAAGTAATGAAGAGAGAGGGTGAGTGAGGGAAAATTAACGTTGGGTTACAAATGAGGAGGAAATTGACACGTGGATACCTTCAATATCAAGAAGAAATAATGATTTGTAAATTGGGCAGCCACGTGGATAGCCTTAGGTTTAAGCATAATAAATGCCTTGTTTTGCATTTTATAGTATTAAAAGATAAAGTGAACAAACTATGTCCATCCAACTTTTTAGAACAGTTCATTTATCTTTCATTTAAAATAGATAAATATCGTATTTGGCAGAACGACAACATACAAACACATGTAACAAGTGAGCCCGAAGTACCTATTCATTTGATCAAATTTTTAGAAAATAGGGATACTCAGTCTTGGGTCTTTACAAGCAATTTTTTTTTAAAAAGTAAATGTATATTATAAGTCAAGGGAAAGTATTATGTTTCGAAGTTAAGAAAGGGTGAGGGAGATAATTAAATAAAAAAATTGTGTCTCTACAAAATAGGCATGTAATTTATATACTTATTTTGCACGCTGTTGATCCGTCCAAGTTATGTCTATATTCAAATAAAAATTTACACAATTATTGAAAGGGAAAGAGCTATTAGTTGCTAAATTTCCCCTTTGTCTATTAAAAGTAAATTTTATATTAAATATTATTGTCAAAAGTATAGTAAATGGGTAATTTTTCCTCTTATTTATCTCAAAGATCATAACTTTTAATTGACAAATTCGTTTTTCGCAAAATTACTACTTTTGAAATATGCTCGTCAAGATCTATCAAACAAGATTCATGAAGCCTATAAAGTTTCAAAGCAAAAAAATTACACAAACAGTAAACTTTACTGTATGCACCAGAAAATGAAATAATTTTTTATTTATGATATTTTTACAAACAGTAACATTTACAATGTTAATATTATACAACAGTAAAATTTACTGTGTTTACAAAATATGAAATATATATATTTATCAAAATAGATTCATGGAGTACGTAATATTTGGTCACAAATTAAGTTCATAGTTGACAATATTAAACAAAGTTGTTCCCAGGTTTTTTAGTCAGAGGGTGCGAACGTTTCGAGTAGCACGGGCAAGAGTCCTCGAGGCAATTTTTTTGAGGTTATTTATAGTTTTTTTTAATAGTTCTTTAGCCCTAAAAATTATATTAATTGAATGACAGATACTTATTTTTAGTTGTATTACAAAAATTACTCATTCAAGTTATATTTTAGTGATAAAATATCATTCAACAAAAATTATAGTTATTAAATATTAAAAAAAATCGGAGAAACTCAATAATTAAATCACAACAATTTAACTTCAACAGTTAAAACTAATCTAACAGTTTTTTCAGAATTTGCAGTAAACTTATTTAACCATTCAATCATTTAAACATTGAAAATTAAACTAACTTAACATTTTACATTTGAACATTGAACGGAAAAATTAAACTAATTTAATATTTAAAATTTTTGAATTTTCAAAGTTTAACCTATTTAAACAATAAACATTATCTAGAAAAAATTGAACTCGAATATTGAACTAAAAAAAATTATCTTATTATAATTGTAAAAGTTACCTTTGCTGCTGAGAGCATCCACAATGGTGGCGCTAAAAGATATACGAATTGTTAAAATTACAAATTGAAAGATCTGCAGTGATGGGCGAAAGCTAACAAATTTTGCATGAAAAATGGTAGAGGTTCTCTAGTTTTACTGAACGGCTACTCAGAAATTCGTAACAAATATATATACTTATTTTTATTATATATTTGGGTTAGTACGAACAACCTTACTCCATAATATTTCCTACGAACAAATGTTATTCGTCTGAAATGTTACAGAACAAACTTCTGGCCAACCTATTGTCACCAAAGGGAGGAAAGGAAAGGGGGGTTGCCGGTGACTTAAGTTGGGTACGTAAAAAGTAGCGGCGACTTAGACTGTGAGGGAAGAGAGAGGGGAGGAAAGAAAGAAATAAAAAATGAAAGTATTTTTTTTAGTGATACGCTTATCTGATTACAAGATATATGTTATTTAAAGCTCCACCTCTAAAATTTTAAAATGATTTAAAATTCATTGTCTCTCATTATGAATACATATTCAAAAATAATTTCTTTTAGTATATATACCACAAAAAATTCCCCAATAAAAGGATGGACAATAGAGTTCACATTCGTGATCCACCCACGATTGTTCCATGAGCATTCATTCAAATTAGTCTATCAAAGCACTCTGGGTCCGTTTGGTTCTGTATTCAGAAAACTCCATTTAAGCGTTGTTTTTAAATACATTTTAAAATTCAGTTTTTTTGTTTATAATTATTGGTGCATTTTTGGTAAACTTATTTTTAAATACTATTTTTTGATAATTTGACAAAATTGGCAGACATGAATATTTATATTATACATATATGCATTTGTGTGTGTATGTGTGTGTGTGTGTGTATACAAGGCATATATATATATATATATATATATATATATAGGCCTTCTCCCGTAAGGAGTCCTTATGGGACAAATTTCGGTACATACCATTTTTTTTAATAGTAAAAGAATGAATTTTCTGATGAAACTTCATGGATATGATCTCCACGGTGGGAAGATCATCTCCAATTTTTTTCATTAAAATATTAAATAAAAAAACCATTGAGATGAGGTGATATGTAAAAAAATGGTATAAATATGCATTTTCGACCATTGAAATGTTTGCGATCATTTCACACACTTATTGATTTAATTTTTTTATGAAACTTCATGGATATGATCTCGATAGTGAGAAGATCATACCCATGAAGTTTCATAAAAAATTCAATCAATAAAGCAGCTGGCGCCGCCCAAAATTTCAACGTTTGAAAATGCATATTTATACTATTTTTTATCATATCACCTCATCTTAATGGGATTTTTATTGATTTTTTTGACGAAAAAATTGGAGATGATCTTCTCACCGTGGAGATCATGTCCATAGAGTTTTATCAAAAAAATAATTTTTTTTACTATTATAAAAAAATGGTATGTACCAGTCTGCATCATAAGGAGTCCTTACAAGAGACTTTTCTGTATATATATATATATATATATATATATATATATATATATATATATATATATATATATATATATATATATATATATATATAGAGAGAGAGAGAGAGAGAGAGAGAGAGAGAGAGAGAGAGAGAGAGAGAGAGAGAACTCCCCTACATCATGCACTATACATCACACCTGATTCTAGGCCCTAGAATTTTTTTTTTCAAATTTTATATTTCTACCTTCCAATCAACCCATATGCAAAAAATTAGGTCAAAATACATTTTGTAGCTATTTTTAAAAAATTCATAAAAAACTGTTAGTGCAAATCCTTATAAATAAGGTATTTTTAGCAATTTCTGTGGATTTTTTAAAAATAGCTACAAAATGTATTTTGACATAATTTTTTGCATATGGGTTGATTGGAAGGTTAATTTCAAGGAAAAAAATATAAAATTTGAAAAAAAAAAGTTTTTTAGGGTCTAGAATTATGGGTGATGCAAAGGTGATGTATAGAGCATGATGTACTATAGTCTGACTCTCTCTCTCTCTCTATATATATATATATATTTTCATACATACATGACACATGTATATATATATATATATATATATATATAATGATATTGCATGTATAATTCATTACAAAATTATATACATACATGAATTGATAATATTTTTTAATACATATGTACTATATATATATATATATATATATATATATATATATATATATATATTTTATATTATTCCATACATTAATAATACATGTATAAAACTATATATAAATATCATGTAACTATTGATAATATTATTTTAACTTTATATTATTTTATACGTAAATTTTTGTCCATGTACATACATATGTATTTTTTATTTATAAGAATTACAAATATATTAATGTATTATGTATGTATATTATATATTAATGTATAAATACATTAAAATATTAAAAGTAAATAAATCTGAGTTGAAAAATAAAAAACAGAAATTATAAAACAACCTCAACCTGTTTTCTGAAAAATTTGGTTATGATACAAAAATTTTATAATTCAGTGTTTAAAAATAAAGTATCAAATATAATTTTTTATTAAAATTGTATTTAAATACAAAAAAAAAGAATTATAATTACAAATTAAACTGACCCTCAATTTCAATAACTACGTGTATAATTTGTTATGTCTACTATTTATAAAAAAACAATTGTACAGAATTAATAATTATAATATAATTCGGAATTAAAACAGAATTACAGAAATGAAACACTTACTTGAATTTGCAGAAACAATAATAAAATTAGAAATATAATCCGCGCCCTGTGAATCTCACAGTGTCCTTAAGACAACTTATTCCCTCCAATGTGCTTCGAGGTTGATGAATATTGTCTCCCAAGATAGAACGGATTTTCTAATTAATTATGTAGCACGACAATAATTAATTACAACGAACTCAAATCTGTGGCTTTTACTCAACTCAATAACAAACAGTATAGATATGTTATGTAGGAGAAGGACAGAAATTTTCTAGGACCAAATTGACAGCAATTCTGGAAGGAGGGAAATTTTTCAGTTGTTAATTCTGTAGGGGAATGTTTAATTTATAGCTTTTGTGTTGACTGTTGGAACAGTCAACCGAAATTAACTGTCAAAACAGTTAAACGAAATTAACTGTTGGCAATAACTGCCAACTAATTAATTAATTTCGTAATTAATTAATAATTAAAGCCCAAAAAGTTAAATTATAAAAATGTAGGAGATTTTTACAAGCCCAAGCCCAAGCCCAATTGAGCTGGCCGGACGCGCATCTCCCCTTCAAAGAGTTGGGATACTCCCAAGGCATCCAAGCCTTAGTCCATACTTGGGGTGTTATTAACTCATCAAAATTCCACTACTCTTCCAATGTGGGACAAGAGTTAAAACACACCCAATTCATTAACTTTCATTGCTTTGTGAGTCACTTTGGGGACATAATTATCATTCATAACTTATTGAAATTGGACATATGAATATACTACGTTAATCTCCTTACGGAGATGAACGCGTTCGTATATGGTCCCACAATTTTCGTAGTATGGGTCCCACCTAAATTTGAGCTCAAAATTGCTCAAAAATCTGTCCAAAAAAATCTGAACATCTTTATAATACCCATTTAAGTTCCAATTTTCCAACATAATTCGTATGAATTTCTTTGCGCCTTTAATTGAACTCCTGCTACTTTTAGCATGCAAGATGTCAAGCTCACTTTATACACGAAGATAAAATATAAAGTAACTTAGTCAAGTAAACAATACTCACAGAGAAATCTTCGTCCAAGCACATAATAATTATAACTTAATAATATAAAAGATCGGTAAATAGACTAGATTGATACACTTATAGAGACCTTTTATGTAATAACAATTAAAAATCACGTCAAGACATGACTGTCTACGTGCACGGCAAGGTTAAACAAACATATAATTAACATCGGTAATTATCTACAAATAAGAAACCATATAAGTTAAATATCATTAATTCCTCACTAATTTGTCCACAATTATGTGCATAAAAAAATGTCTGGAGTAAAGACAATGTAGAGGCATATGAAATAGAATAATGGGGCTTGCATTGTTTATTAGTTTTTGACAATTGGCTTGTTTCCTTATGTTTCTCGATATACACTATATGTAACCAGTGACATAATATAAAAATTGGGTTTAAGATGCAACTAGCGGTGGCCATTTTGAATATATGCACTTTTTTACTTTATATCTTTTTTGTCTAACCAAATTAAGGAGTACTTATAATTTTCTAAACAGTTAGTTGTTATTTCACAAAATTATTACAATTAATGAATGTTAGATTCTTTAAACCATATTATATAATATGACTAGATTTTGACTCCGCGCGATGCGCAGACAAATTATAGTCTTTTTGTGCAAAAATATATTATTTTTAGGATAACACCATGGTTACCTCTTTTTGTTAGCCTTTTTTGTTACATTCGACTTCAAAGTGTTATACATTGCTTTGTCTTTTATGTCCTGACGGGACCCATACACAAATTACAACAATTTGAAACTGAGATAACAAAAAGGGATAGCCCTAACATTATTCTTACTTTTAAGTTGCTAAAAGTTTCAATTTGCTTTTTTAATACAATGAGAAAACCAACAATTCATAAAGCCAATTCTTACTTGTAAAAATAATTAAAGTCTATGTTTTATGAATACGCATAATAAAAATACAAATGGGTGAAAAAGTCATCTAATATCATTCCATTTATCATATAAATAAACTTCACAACCCTTGAGTTGTTAATGTGCTCCTCCTCGATTATGCAAAAGAATACAAAATATTTTGCAATTGTGCCATCCCTTTTCGCAACATAGTCCAAACATCAATCTTACCGAACTTCTTAATGCTCTCATTTTCCTATTAAAATCCTGAATAACAAATGTCTTTTAGTTAAAATAATAATAATAACAAAACATTAGCTTTTTATTTCATTTTTTTATTCCTCATTCATTCAATTGGACATGGAAAAATACTTCCATAATAACTTTGACGTAACTTGAATTTAACCACCCAAAAAATAGGTTTTCTCTAGGACCCATGCTCAAAAGTAAGTGAAAATATTTTTTGCATAGATCTTTGAGTCAATTAAGTTCTACATGTTAAGAAGAGGAAAAAAGTGACAATCTCAAAGGCTATTGTATATATGAATTTACCTCCCACAAACAGAAAGCAAAATCAGATAGCAAAAACATAACATAGGTAGCGACAACTTAACACATATTCGTAAATCAATAGACATATTTATATACATGCTAATAAAATTTGTAGATAAACAAAATTATATTCATATTGTTGCAAGTTTTACACAAAATTAATAGCAAGAATCATAAATGTTAGGAATTATTTTTTAATATTTTTCTTTACAAAGTCATTACAATAATATTGCACATTTTGAATTCAAGAATCAACTTACTTTTAAGAAAAAAAAAAACAAATGCCCTCAAATGTTCCAAAGGAAAAGCTCATAATCTTTTGAAAACTTCACACACCTCACTAGGAACAGAAAAATTAACAAACCTCTAATGGACCAACCTAAGTAATACTACTCCAGATATAAAAAAAATGAAGTACTATAAATTATAATGCCAAAATAAATAATTTTAATAAGATCATTATTGATGTAAAAAACTGGACTTGATCCAATTTTATAATAACAGATAAAATATATAATTGCAATGGTAAATAAAGAGAGAGAGAGAGTTTTTAAAGTGGTTTAGCTATGTAAGAAAGCCCACGTCCACTGTTATTGTATTGATTTCAGAGATTACAGAAAGCTAAGTGCTCTTATAAATAAGAATATCCCAGAATTCGTTCTACCTTGTCCTTGATGAAAGGGATACAACGTATTTATGGTGACCCGGAGGTTAAGGGCCGGAATGTCAAGAGATGGAATGCTTTTATACATTTAAGCATTTACATCCTTACATAATGAATGTGATGATTAGTTGTATAAACTACGTATAGTATGACCCTTGGTGTGGTGACGCTTCATTGATCTTGATGGTCGGCATTCCTGCCGAGTTACTATTCACTGACTAGGATTTCAGCCACGTAGGAAGACAAATGTTCACTTCTAATTGGTCCACGTAGGTGGATCATTTTTGGCATCGACAGAAGCCCCCAATGGTCCATGATTGATGCTTGCATAAAAGTGTGGAGCATTTGATTTTGGATGTAGCTCGGAGTATTTTCATGATGCTTGGTCGGCAACCAACCTCCCACGCTTGTAAAATTTCACTCGCTATATTTGAAGATGTCTTTTTTGCAAATAATTTAAATTTTAACAAAGAGCCAAAGGGTAAATGGGTATCTTTCACCTTTTGTATCGCGAAGCTGTCGGAATGTCATTATTTGGTACATTTAACCATTACGTTCGCTGTTTTTGAGACAAACTGTAAAAAAGCGGGAGGCTTTTTTAGATTTTTCTTTACCTCAAATTTTCGAACTGTAGCAGCGATCGCTTGCTGTTGTTCATCTTTTCATTTCACAGTTCTTGTTGAATCTTTAATCTTCAGTAAGAACTCTTTCCTTCTCTCTGTTTTTCTTTATTTCCTTCTTTCTGAGCCATAGTTTACATAGTTGATACTGATTCTCTTTAGGAATTTAGGGAAGAACTGAAAATTCCTTCTTGGGTTGATTTAGAAATACCTCCTAACCCTATAGATGTATATTCTTTAGCTGAGGGTCATTGGATCCCAACCTTGTTTATAGTTGAGTGTGGTTTTACCTTTCCACCAAATCCTTTTCTTTTTCATTTCTACCAATATTTTGATATTGTTCTAGCGAGAGTAGTCCCTAACACCTGGAGGATTGTCAATGGTGTGATTAGACTGAATGAAATCTATGGAACCCATATTGAGATTCCAGAGATCATATTTTGCTATAAATAGCCTATTATAGGGGAGACCACCTATTACTTGAAAATCGAACAAGCCAATAAGGCTTTAGTATTGAATTTGCCTGATTCCAATAAGGATTATTGGGATCATGATTTAATAGTCAAGAATTGGCAACATGCTCCACTTGAAAATGGAGTGGCCTATCATGGTCCCGGGTTCCCTCAGTCAGGGAATGGGATAGGTTTTTATTTTAGTACTTCACCTTTCTTTATTGATTTCTTTTTTGATATATGGTAACTGTTGCTGCTCATTGCTTTTTTGCAAAAGAATGCAAAAGAAAGTGACCCAAGCTGGGTGAAGTGAATTTGGAAGAACTTAAATTCTTGTGGGGTCTGAACCAAAGGATATGGGAAGATCTATGTAACACCTCGTATTTTTGAGCATTTAAATAATTATGTGATTTATAATTACTGTTGGATTAATTGAATTAAAATGTGAGATTTAATTGTTAATTGTTCCGGATTAAAATAGATAGATATTAACTAGCGTGCCAGTGTTAATACTTATTGATTGAATATTACTGAATGAATAACTAATATGCAATTATTGAATTTGATAAATTTTCGGGAATGAGAAATGCGACATTTGGTAATTTAAGTCAGACTAGAGTGTGAGTCGTGTCGGGACTAATTAATTGAAATAAAAAGAAAATTTATTTTTATAAACTTATATTGTTATTTTGAGTGTGCCGTTGAGTCTGGGAGGGTTGAGATAGTCAGAAAATTCTACCCGCTTATTTTATTTTGACTTCGGGATATTTTTAGGCCAAGCCGGCACCCTGTACGGGTAGTTTTGTAATTTGAGTTTTTGGAGAATTAAAATGGACAAAAATTAGTAATTAAATAGAAAAGGTACGTGGGTGAGAGGTTACCTATCAGTTTCTAAACCTAAGTCAGAGAGAGGAAAAACCTAAGAGGGAGAAGAAGAACTCCATAGGTGTTCTTAGAGAAAGACTTAAGCTTTCACACCAATAGTTCCACCAACGCGTAGATCGGAAAGTGAGGAGCGCACTAATACCAACATCATCAACAGATCAGACCTTTGAATTTGAGTCAAGTGTTTATTACTTTCTTTTCATTTAGCAATAATAATGTTCATGTTAGTGTATGTAAATTCGTTAATGAATTACATTGAAATTGGGTGAAAATTGGAGAAGTAACTTATGATTATGGGCAGATGGTTCAGTAGTTAATTCCTTCATGTATGTAAGAGAATTTAATATGAAATTGGATTACAAATCGATGAACAATCTGGGTTAATTAAGTTCTTTAATGGAAAATTGGAAAACTAGGGTTCTTATGATATTAATTGGGAATTTCGTTTTTACCTTATGATTTATAATGAGTGAATGATCTTAGGATGTTAGAAATTGTGTAAACATGTTGGGTTATCAATCAAAATAGTTACATTGAAGATTGGGTATGAACTATGAGGTTTTGGGTGTGAAAATAGTGAAAACGTAACTGTTGAAGAATAGGTCCGACATAACGGAACCGGTTCCATTTCTGGGGGATTTGGTTCCATTTTTGGGGGAATCGGTTCCATTTCTGGGGGATGGGTTCGGCTCGCTTTCTGCAGATTTTCCAGTGCTGCTGCAGAACCTTTAGAATCTTATATTGTGATATTTGAGGAATAAAAATACCTGGACCGATAGATTATCGAGACCTTATTACTTATATAAATATAGTGGTATCCTTCGAGTAAGGAGAAATACTCGCGAGTGCTCAGAAATGAATCTAGCTATGAATTACTACTACGTTGACTATTTGGGATAAAGTAAATATATTATACGTAGTAATGAGAGAATAATCTATATGGAATATATATGATCAGGTTGGGTTGATACCTAATGAATTTTAATAGGATGTGTGGATACCTATTACATGCTTAATGTTATGTGTATGAGATACCTAGCTGATTGCTATCGCGGGAGGTTATGTAGAGACAAAATTATCCTAGGTGACCTTCGGGGGGATATTTGACTTGTATCTCAGAACATAGGACTGTGAAGACTTATTTGTGAAGTCAGTTGACTATGGGAGCGCAGGTATGTGCGTGACCCATAGGTATGTGAACTATGTTTGCCTCCACTATGTGTGATTTGTGTATATGATTCATGGGAGACTTCCGAACTGATAGTCCTTGTTTGAGTACGAGATGTACCAGGACATGATAACAGAGTATGCAGTGAACTACAGGTTTAGCCTTGGGGTGCTGTATTAGTATATGTATATTATAGTGGTGAATATATACATGTATACTTGTGTTATTCCTATTGTGAGATAACTGTAGGTTATTAGGATAATACAATCTTAAGTAACGTAAGTTGTGAATACTTAACTTAGTGTGATAACACTTAACCAAATTAATAAATGATGATATTAATAATGTGGAATCTAGGAATTATGGGTTTCTACCACGAGGTATGACTAGAAGTATAAGTCCTTATCTAGTTAGAAGGATTACAGATGGCTAGGTTAGAATAGATGTACGTTAGGCGTGCACAATAGACGAGAGGTGAGGATCTCATGTGAGAGTTTGAATTAACGTGCATTTGATCCTTGCTTTAATGCAAATTTTAAATACTTGCTAAAACAAATATTTTTACACATCGGGCTCTGACCCGTATCTTGCATCTCTTTTCTCTCTTGCTATATATATGTATTATATAAGGTTCTCAGCCACAGGGACACCAGACATAGAGACTTGAATTGCTTGGCGTGCTGCAGCTGTTGTGCAAAATGTAGGTCTTTGCATTGGATGCCTCCTTCATTTCACTCAGCTTTATCTAGACTTTTCATTTAGGGCATGTGTTTCCCACTCCTTAGACTTTTTGTGAGAGATTGTATTTAGATTACTTTCCAGTCATTTCAGTAAGATTTATTTTACTTTGGTTCTTGGTTTAGAGTTTTGAACTGGAAATGTTTTATCCAGTCTTATTTATTTCAGTACGTGATTCAGATTCAATATTTATTTTATTCAGTTGTGTGGTGGATGGATTATTTTTAAATTCTTGGACTTTATAACTAAATGATTTTGGTTTCAATTTAAAAAGGAAAAATTAATATTTTGACACTAGCATAATTAATTATTAGGTGGTTAATAAGGTTGTTATGCTTTCGATAGTGATGCTAAGAATGAACCAACCGAACATTCTGTTTTAAATTTTATAAAGGGCTGATCACCCGTTTTTTAATTGGGCAGGGTGTCACAATCAACCCCGATCAACTTTTGTTTTTCTAGAGTATAAAACTTCCATCACCTCCTTTGTAGCTTGGATAAAAACTACTATGACTTTAATCGTAATTGATTTGAAGAGGGATCCAATGTCTAATTCCTCGGCTACTGAATCTGCTGGTGTTGGTGCTGAAGTTGGCACTTCTTCTTCTTTTGATTATGATATTTCCTTTTATGTCAACATGGGAAAGAGGAAAATTCCCAATTTTCTGTAAGAGGACTCTACTGCTGGTGCCAAGAAACCAGCTGATATTGCTGCCCAAAAAAAGAAGGTTGATACTAGTAAGAAGCTCCAACCAACAAAGGTGATGAGTCTCCTCTCAAGAAACTAAGGAAATGTCCTGTTGATAAGAAGGTTGAGAAGGTTGTTGATGCCGACCAATAGGGATTATTCGGTATGGTTCCATCTGTTGTTAGCTCATCTGTTGCCTTTAGTCATAGCTTGGCTAGAAGTTGATCAAGGCTGGCACCCTCTCAGACCATAGAGATGCTGCTGGTTCAATGTCCCGATTAAAATTATCATACAGGGCTACTCTAAGTTTAGCCTTGGTAAGTTTTCATGTTTGAAGTTGGTCGGATACTATTCATGTCTTCTTTGATGTTGCACTAATTTGGTTCTTTTCTTATAATTCTTAGTTGATTACAACCAAATTGTGGAGAAGGGCGATTAGCTACATTCTATTTCAGGAGAAGTTGAGAATACCTTTGAAGGTTTTAAAAAGTCTTTGGATGAGTCCTGATAAGTTTTGGAGACAAATCAGAAGGCTTGGGAGGAAAATATCAAAATTACCAAAGAAGCGAGGGAAAAGGCTGATGGTGCTTTGTCTGTGGCCACCTTGGCATCTGCTCAAGCTAAGCACAGTGTAAAGGCTACTGAAGAGAAAGTAGTCAAGCTATCTACTGTCCTCTTTATTGAGAAGGCCAAGAGAAAGAAAACCACAGAGGATTCCTTCAACAAGGGATGTGATAAGTCCATCTCTACCATTTCTGCTCAAATAACTTATGCCAACAAGAAATTCTTCAAGGAAGGTGGGCCGATATCTTTGAAGGAAGTTAGCACTGCTGAAGACTCAGAACTATATCTGAGGCACAATCCAGGATCCCTTCAGTCTTGATGATGATGCAGACTCAGGAGAATCCTCTATAGCCATTGAGTCCATTGCTCCTCCAGCTGAGCAAGACAAAGCTCTTGTTGATTCTGATGCCCCTCCTGTAGACCAGGGTATAAATCATGAAGTTGAAAAGGATAAGAAGAAGGTGTATACTTGTTTAGCTTCTGGTCTTTATATTTTTCACCTTTCTTTTGTTTTCTTTTTGTCTTTTTCTGATGTACTTGTAGCATTCCCATTTATCAATGAAAGAACTTCTTCTTCAATTACTTGCCACTTTGATACTATTCTGTCTCCTTTTATTATTCATCAAGTGTTACTTTATCTTTATAGTTTATTGACAAGATGGAATGAATTACCTCCACTAACTCCAACCTGCTGAAATGCTATAATAATCTGTTGAAAGCTGGCCACATGGATTTAACATATGAAGAATTAACATACTTTCTCAGCACAGACGCTTCTGATCAAGTAAATGATGGATATAGCTATCTCAAATATCTTCTTGATGGGGTTGTAGCCAATAATATTGCTTACTTTGAGATGATTGAAGATTTACACGCAGATCATAATGAAAGCAAAGCATTACTGCACGCTAGCTATGAAGCTAAATACAAGGCATTAATCAAAGAACGGGGTTTTGTATGATTAACTTGAAAAATATGCTTCTGCCTACCAAAAAAAGGAATTTTTGCTGAACAGAGAGGTAGATGAAGCTCGAGAAATTGCTAAGCTTGTGGAAGAAGAGAACAATAGACTCTAGAATAAGCTTGATACTTTAAAGCAATATTCTTCTACTGATGTTAATGAAGGGGATCCCTTTTTGGATAAGGAGAATACTAAGCTTGTGGAGAAACTTGAGACTCTATAGAAATCCAACCTTGGACAATCCTCCAGACGATCAAGAACAAGCCGAACAACTGTTGAGGATGCTTGGACTAAGAAAACCTTAGTTGATCAGGCTGCCTAGCTAAAATAAAAGAACGAGGCTATTACCGACTTGTCCTCAAAGATGGAAGCGAAAGATAAATTCATTGCCGACCAATCCACATAATTGAAGGTTAAGGATAATGTTTTGAAGAAATTTCAACAACAAGTTGAAAGGTTGACCTTTCAATTTCATAAACAGCCCCAGGAGGTTTAGATGGAGGGCTATAATGAAACTTTAGGTCATATTGATGATCATCTTGCCTAGAGTCGTGATGAAGGGTACAGATGGGGATATACCAATTGTGAAACTTTGTTGAAGCCTGATCGGGATAAAAAATCATGGTATTGGAATGAACCTGGTCTGCTAGATTGTAACAAGCCTCCATTCAAGTTGGATAAATCATGGGTCCCTCCTGACGCCATCTCTTAATGTTTATTCACTAAATATTTGGGGGATTTTGGTCTGCATGATGTTCATGAAATAGTTCGTCCTTCACATATGATTAATGCCCCAAGCTGCAGTAACATAAGAATATTGGAAGACTTCAAATTTATTAATTCCCCTTATACCTTGGATGATCCCCTTGCTAGAATGAAGAGAGTTCAACTATCCTCCAAAGCTGAAGGGAAGCATCTAGCTGAATGATTTTCCTGTATTTTGTTATTCTTTTGATTGTAATACAGTGTATGTGAATGAAAATCCATAAGTTTGTTTGTTAACTTATGATTATTTTAATCAATCAATTAACTTGGGATTGTATTGTAATGCCACTGATTCTACTAATGCACTTGGATATATTAATCCAAATTTAGCATTAGTTATCAATGGTGACCAAATGTATGAGAAACATATGCTTATAATCCAGTATTAAGGAATTTTTACATGTCTTCCTAAATTTAACTTAGTCAGGTAAAACTTGTTTGTAACTATTTGAGTTTTATACGAAATTTTACCAACTTCTTGTTCTTGACTTGTTCATACAAAATCATACATGAAGTAATCAACCTCTTATTCATGATTTGTTTTTACGAAGTCATACGTGAAGTAAATTGTTATTGCCGACAAAGTGCTGAGGATTGTAATCCTATTTTGAGTTGGTCAGAGATGAAGTAAATTTTTATTGTCGACTAAGTGTTGAGGATTGTAATCCTGTTTTGACTTGGTTGGAGCCGAAGTAAATTGCTATTATCGACAAAGTATTGAGGATTGTAATCCTATTTTGACTTGGTCGGAGCTGAAGACTAAGAGACATATGTACTGGGTTGTTTCTGTTCTGAGGGATTTATATCATCACTGTACTCCAAATTTTTTTTGAAGGGATTGAAAACAACATTTTATTGATACTCAAATAAAATCAAAAGAAATACAATAATGCCAATCCTTTGAATTACTGATAATTGTTTCAGAGGTGCACTGTAATAATCCCCATTTTCTCACGTAAAGGCTAGCCAGGCTCGATACGCTGAAGATGGGGCTTATCAACAATTTATACCTTTCTCAGCACTAAAGGAATAAAAACTTTCTTTATTTTATATCAAAATCCATAATGAATAAAAACGCTGAACAAAATTACATGAATAATAAAACCGTGTCACCATAGAATGTCCACAATGTAAAACTAAATACAACTAACATAAATAAATGCTTGGGCTTATGCCTTTACAGTTTTCCAGAAGGAAATCAATGACAAAGATACTGAAGCACAAATTATACTAGAGTCAATGGAGCGGAATCACTGCATCCAATGCAACTGCAAGCCTGATCCATCGTTAGTCCTGCTTTACCTGTTATTAAGAATACCTGGGGGAAAAACATTTACAATTTGGGTCAGAGCCCGAGGTGTACAAGGATTTTTCACCAGTAAATATGCAATTTGTTACTAACTCATACTTCACATCTCCCCATCGACGCTTACATGTAACTAGTACCTTACCTCTCATCTGGAAGCAGTCCTACTCGTATCCTCAAATGAATATTAATTGTAAACTTTAATTATTTAATCATCCCAGTAAAGAAGAAATCATTTCCATTATGCACTAACTATAAGTGGTTCCTTATGTCTGACGCTATAATCCCCGAATAGATTTCAAAATGTAATTATCACAATTTCATAAGCTAAGCGTAAAATCTTATGTCATCCTATCTTATAACCCTTGTTTATTTCCTCAAATTATTTAAGGATAAAATTCATATTCCCTATCGTCTACCCCCTCAGACTATAAGTTTCACTCTCTTAGATTACCAAATTTATTATCCTCATTTAATATTTGGCTACACCATTTCTCATTCTATTTAATGTTTGTTTACTCATTTAGTCTATACAGTTATTATTCTTATTAATAATTGTGTGTCACATTATTCATTACGACTCATCTTCGTCCTTAATTATCCACACCATTTTATTTACCCAATTTATCATCAATTAAACAAAATCTGCATCTTTAGACAAAAAGGGGCCCTATCTCATAAGGTATACCACAATGTGTAAATGGGTAAATATAAATGACTATATTAATAATCAATTAATTCAAACGAAATCCTTACAATTTAAATTATCAACTTATTTTTATTCTAATTTCCATCCATATTAAGTAGATGGCATAAACATCTATTATGCATTATAGACTCCCAATAATATTTATGGCCCACTTCCTTGGACAATTTAATTTATTTCAATAGCATCCGGGTAATTAATAATATATGTCTTTCCATATAATTGACATACAAGGGCATCTACTGTTGGTGTCTAATTCGTGCTTAATCGGCAAGTCCGAAGGAATCCTAACAACCAAGTCGGATAGTTTGAAGGAATCCTGAAATCCTAAGAGAACACCTCAAATCACACATAAGTTGGGGGCAGTCCTTACGTAGAATACCTGTATACAGCCTATACCCAACGGTAATACAGGAATAATTAGCGCTACACCTACCTCTCGAGGGGAAAGCCTCTACATAGTACACTACACCAAAACAACTCAATTGTAACGGGGAAAAAACAGTTACAAAAAATATTTGTAACGGATTAAATCCATTAGAAAATTGGCGTTATTTATTTTACTAACGAAATTTCCAATGAATAAAATCCGTTACAAAATTAATATTTGTAACGGATTAAAACCGTTGCAATTTATTTTGTAACGGATTTGGCGTTGGTACACATCACATATATTAGTGACAGATTTATTAATTTGTAACGATTTTGACCCGTTACAAATATAGAATTTGTAACAGATAGAATCGTTACAAAATACATTGTAACGGATTGGGAGTGTCATATATTTGTAATGGTTAAAATCCGTTAATAATATCATTATATTTTTAAAAAAATATTAGTTTCTCATTAAACAAATAGATATGAATACACTGATAATAACTCGTGTGATCAACCAATGGAAATTCATAACCAATGCCCACAAATTTCACTCAAAACATAATTCCAAAACACGCATGAAAAAATGAATGACACTAAATTTCGATGATATTAAACCAATCTAAAACTATATTTCATTCATGAACATTAAAATTCCCAATACAAAATGTAGCATAAGGTAAACAATCTAGCTTTTAACCACAAAATTGAAACAAATTCTAACATTATTAAAGTTCTACACATATTATTCTCCCAAAAGTAGTCTTCATTATATTCCTTGCAAAAGTAGACTTCATTATCCCAAAATTAATCTTCATATTTTCCAATAAGAACCTGTTGAACAAAATCAACCATAGTAAATGTGTAATCATAAATGAGTAAATAACACAAAAAACTAGTACATTATCATGCCATTAACATACATGTAATTTTATTGGGAAATAATCGATACGGCCATAGTTACTTTGGTATCGTTTCATGTGTTTGTACATAAATCTAGGTCGTTAGGTTGTTTTAAGTTTCACCCCCCCTCCAATGCTCATTTTTAATCCTAAAAAGAAGCGTACACTTGTCACTTAGGCCAACGGAGAGTCCGATGAGGACGTGATTAGTTTAGAAAAGTTACCTTGGTATCGCTTGATGTGTTTGTACCTAAACCTAGGTCACTAAAGAGCTGTTTTTAGTTTTCGCCACCCAAAGCCTATTTTTAACCCCCAAAAGAAGCGTATACTAGTCAATTTGAGCAACCGAGAGTCCGATGAGTATATGGTTAGTTTGGACAAGTTACTTTTGTGTGGATTGATGTGTTCATACCTAAATCTAGGCAACTAGGTTGTTGTTTACAGTTTTCACCCCCAACGCCTATTTTTAACCCCAAAAGAAGAGTATCTTAGTCAATTTGGCCAACTGAGAGTCCGATGAGGAAGGGTTAGTCTAGACAAGTTACTATAGATTCATTAGGAGTATAGTGTAATCCATTCAATAATATTGTATGTACATGACAAAATTTTATCCCTGTGATTTCTAATGTTTATATCAGATTGTCAAAATAATCTTTCCTAAACATAATAAGCTATTCGAATTGACAAGTATATCCAGGTGAGAATTGTTGCCTGTTTCTTACCTGAGTTCTAATCCTTTGAAACCTGAACAACTAAGCCACTGGGTGTCTGGTAAGTTTTGAGGTGACAAGAACTAATCAGATCTTGGAGATGAAATCTCATATACAGTGGAGATAGTTGAAGGCGCTTCTTTTCCAAAGGAACTAAAATCATCTCTGTGTATTTCCTGCTGTTGAGAAAAGAAAGGAAATCCTTTCATCCCTAAGATAAATATCTAAACTATTACTTATGGAGGTTAAAAGATGATAGGATAATTGGGGTAGATGATTATTCGGACCAATGATCCTTATAGTATATGTTGTGAGTGAAATATATACCGTATAAATAATCTGCTTGTGTGGGATAGTAAATAGTTAGATGACGTGTAGACATCTAAAAGTAAGTTGAGTAGATAAACTTAATTTTAAAGATTTAATGTTAGATAGTTGATATCTAAAGGATAAAATTAAGTGGTGAGACTTAATCATAGTTATGAAAAGATAACATGTGAAGAATGTTACAATTGTGTTAATTAACAAATGAAGGATGTTAATAAATTTATGTATTGTATGGGCAGTACAGGAACTTAGACGTGTAGATAAGTTCGGTTGAATAATCTAGTCTAATTAGCTTGGGTAGTATAGCTAGGTGGGCTAAGTATAGAACGTTAAGCGTGCACTATAGATGAGAGGTGAGGAGAACTCGAGAGAGAGTGTACGCGAACATGCGTAATCAATAACTGAATTTAATTGTTATAAATGCTTGCTAAATATTTTTAAAATGTTTTGAGTACTAACTCTTACTATAAAATATTTTCAAACCTTTTAGGTGTCCAGCCATAGGGACGCCAGACTTGAGGATTTCATTCCAGGAACTCGGGGCTGTAGCAATGTGGATGCTGATAGGATTTTGATTAGACGATTCTACCTTTCTGATCTAGTGTAGGATCTTATTTTATATTCCATGTATGGACATGTTGTCCGTCGATGATTTACAGTTATTTAGTTCTTTTAAGTATTATGGATTGTGGTTTTGAACTTTTAGTCGAGGGTTTATTGGCAAGTCTTTCATTCATATATATTATGTTGGATTGAACTCTAGCATACTGTGAATGTTTTATTTAGTTTTTCCGCATGGTACATTTTATTATGTTAACGGAAGATAAAATTTGGTACCGGTCTAATTTCACTTAGGTGGTTAGTAATTAAAAAAGTTTTCGACAGTGATGCTAAGAATGAACCATATGAGAAACCTGTTTTAATTTAATAAAGTCCTGATCACCCGATGTTTAATTAGGCAGGGTGTCACAAGTTTAGCCCACGATGGGGATGTGACCCCAATCCCGTTTTATTATTCTTATCTAGTTTTATTTCTTTTCCACCTTTTCCCTCTTAAACCTCATCACCTTTACACTTTTATTTTATTAGTAATAAATCAATTAAAGTTTGTCAAACATTCCAGTGGATTTTTGATAATCGGACTAGCCACTATACTCCATTTGATTGTAGTTAAAGTTTAGGATTTTTGCATTGCAGTCAGAAGTCGATAACAATGATTGGCATATCCATACGAACGCTCAATTTTTGCCACATTAGTGTAGGTAATGGGGCATAAGTAGATGTTTGAATGTCTAGGACAAGGCCAGTCCTTCTCAAATAATTAGAAATGAAAGCAACATATGTCCTTAGACTGGCTTTCTCTCTATCCACCATATAGAGATGATGATAAAATTAATCATGCATCTAAGTCATATATTACTGCATAATATAGGCAAACTGGGTCACCATAAACTCTCGAGTATCCTGATGAGCTCTCAGTGTAGATGCTGATGCTAGCTTTAGTGCTGGTGCAGGTGAGAGGGCTCCCTCTAGGTAAATAGGAAGATGAGGTGTTCAACGCGAGGTTTTTCCTATGGAATGATGAACTAATATGAGAGATAGTATTAAAAATGGTAGAAATGTCATTTGTATAGAGTCGAGGAACACCTAACTAATATAAGTAACTCATGATTATACTCCCATATGGTAATGGCTCTTATGCTATATTAGTGCAAGCTCTCCGCATAACCTCAATAATGAGATAAGTGTAATCCATTGACTAACTGTGACAAATATCCTACATCATCTGACCTATAAATAACCATAAAATGTTGTATAAAAGAATTCTTCCTCATAGGGGCCTGTAGAAATTTTTTCCCAACCCATGTCACGGGACATTTGACTTGAAATGATGCAACCATATCATAAGAAATCTCATTTGCATAGAAAGATACATAATTAGGATCTTCAATATTAGCCTTAACACCTAAATTAGGAGTTAAGACCACCTTAGGAATCTCAACATTTATCCCTTTAACAATTGTATATAACGTGATCGAGGATTAGGGCTATAAACGGATATTCAAAAATCCGCATCTGTCCGATATTCGAATCCGAATTTGCAGATATTTATCCGAAAATATGGAAATGGATACGAATATGCATACTCTTTAAAAATATCCAAGAAAACGGATACGAATGCGGATAGTACTAGTATTCGACACGGATAATCCGTATCCGATGCGGGTATCCATTTTACCGGATATCCGTATCCGTGAAACATATGTTTAAAATATTACTAATAATATTAGTATTAGTATTACTAATAAAATAATATTAAAAAAAATCTTAATCGTTTATTCCCAAAATAAAATAAACACATACTCCACTCAAAACAAAAACACCCTAAAGTTATTATTTTATTGGGTATATTATAAAATGTCATGTATTATTATTTTATTGGGTATATTATCATGGAGTTACACTAAAGTTACAATACACCTTATCACACACAACATACACCGACTAAAGAACATATACCCCACTAAAAAAAAACTAACTTCGTTTCATTTCCCCTTCATACAAAACAAGAGAAAAGAAACTCTCATGTGGTTGTTCATTAGTTTCCTTAATTATAAATAAATGTAAGAGAGAAACAAAAAAGAATGTAAGAGAGAAACGTAAAAGTAAAGAGATGGTTTTGATTGTAATGAGAACTGAAGTTAACAATATGTATATTATATACAAAATAAAAATGTATACTTATTAAATTTAAAATATCAGTATGTTTTGAAGACAAAAGGTCCATGAGGTTATCATTCTCAATAAATTTAATTAATTTAAAAGGTGCATATTTATTTCTACTGTTATGAAATGCGGCTGTTATTTATTTTTTTGATGGCTTTAAGCTTATATGGTTGTAAAGTATGGATGACTTTAAGCCATATTATCATTATGGAATCCATAATTGTTGATGTTAGGAGGCAGTAATCTTGTTACATATTTATTTGGATTGGATTGGACTTCATTGGATTGGATATTATAATTGTTATTTTTTGCGATGGCTAAATAATGTAAACGGATACAGATATTATCCGAATCCAAGGTATCCGAGCGGATACGGATATGGATAGTTATTTTAACTATCCGGCGGATACGAATACGGATATGGATAGTACATTCAGATAGTGGATACGGATATGGAAAACATGGTATCCGATCCGTATCCGTCCGTTTACCACCCTTATCGAGGATGTAAAAGTAACAAATATGTTCACATATAACTCAAGAACTAGAATGGCATTAGCTAAAGAATATGGCCGTAACAAACGTGAACGTCATATACCTTCTACCAATTGAAGCACAAACTGACCATCCCCAAATCGGTATAGACGATCTAAGTTAACATTTAATAGGAGGAAACATAAAATTCGCATGAAGTGCATAACTATGCCTCATAAACCTAGGCATAAACACATTATGACACCCCGACTAATTAAATACCGGGTAGCTACTCCTTTATTCAATTTAATACAACATGTCAAGTTGGTTCAGTTCGTAGCATCACTGTCAAAAACATTTATTTAAACAATTACTAGCCACCTAATATTTAAAAAGTGAGTTGTCAAATTTTATTAAATTAAATTAACACGCAACCAATTAAAATTATTAGCTAAATGATACCACCATCACTTCAAAGTCACATCAAAATAATATTGGACTAATAAATGAGTCCCTAGTAACACTCCTCGGAATAATCCCAAATACTAAATAAAACCAAATACAACGTCTGAATAATAAATGAATTAACTCTAAAACTGCAATGAAACTGAGTATGATAAAACTGTCTCTAAAAGAAATGGGGCGACATGCCCTAACAACTGAATAAGCCTGAAATAGAATCAATATATAATGTGGAGGTGTCTATCATTAAGATCATGTAACTTCCACAGCAGCAACAACACGTCACTGAAATGTAACTCCTAAGCTTAACGTCCCTGTGGATGGGAACCTAAAAGGTTTTTCAAGAAAATAGATTTGAAAGCAAACGGGTCAGAGCCCGATGTGAAAACAGTTTAAAATATATCAAGTGTTTAATTGCATTAAACAATGAATATTAAGTACATGTTAGTTCAATGCTCTCACATGAGTTTCTCACCTCTCAACTAATGTGCATGCTTAACGTATATCCATAACCCATCCTAGTTATGCTGCTAACTAACTAGTCTATATTGCAACCTTCCCTCACATGATAATATAGGGGTTTGTTCAAGACATTCCAATCTAACTTGTGTGAATCTACCTTTTCATTTCTCAGATTAATTTATATTAAATCATACAGAAAATTCTCACCTCCAACTTTACTCAAAGTGTGGCAAATATTCACATACATTAACAAGGAGTCTTTTATCATCACCTATATATTAATTTCAACATAATTATATAATTGGGTCACCCCTAGGCTAAGCTTCGGTGCACACATACTGTGCTATCGAATCCTGGTACATCACTTACATAAGGACTACGTATTCCGAATCTCTCAAAAACCGTTTTAATAAGTAAAATCACACATATTGGAGGCGAACATAGTTCACATGCCCATGGGTCACGCACATACCTACGCTCCCATGGTCAGCTGACTTATCAACTCAAAAATAAGTCATTCACAACCCTATGTCCTTAAGGTACCAATCTAAATCCCCCCATAGGCACACAAAGATTAGATGGCCCTGTTTCGAAAGCCGACTTCTCGTGATAGCAAGCATGGTAGGTATGTCATACACATATAAATCCATTTACTAGGCATTCACACAGCTTAAATACTTTATAATATTATTAAAGGTATGTTCTCAATCCCTGTACCATTAATTCAATTAGTTCATTTTTATACTTCCGGACAGTTATATAATATAGTCCACCGACACATCTCACGTCGTAGTTTCAAGTACTTAAAACCTAACTCATAAAGGTTACTAAGTCTCCTATTATTCCCACACTTTAATCCAATACTCGTAAGGTCCATATTTCTGCCACTAACCTTATATTACCAAATATATAGATTTAACTCATTTAACCGCAGTATTTAATAGTACCTCACTCGTCGAACCTAATTAGGTCTAACATAACTCCCAAATTTAATTATAATAATAATCTGGGTCTCATATACACGCCTACTGGTCTTCCTTAAATCTAAAAGTGTTCACAAGGTTCCCACCAATAATTTTCTAGGGTCAAAATTACTAAAATTCAATAAGGGAAAAATATCACAATTTCTGGGAAGGTCGATCGATTGACCTATGAATGTCGATCGATCGATCGCACCAGATGAGGCTGCGGGCTGCTTCGTTTTTCAGTCCCAGATTTGTCCCAAAACTCCATTACAAGGTATGAAATTCTAAACTAAGGATATGTGATCATTGTACAACCTAAATCCATTATTTTTAACTTTCCAAAACCATTAAGTCATCAACACTTAACCTTATATGGTTCAAATCTTCAAAAATAGTATTATATTCGTAAGCTCATCAATTTGACCCCTAAGTTCAATAATAGTATCCTTATGGAATACTTGACAAATATATCCCATGAACCTATGGTTTATCTCTTTCAATTACCTATAATATTGATTAGTGTGACCTTGCACCTTGCAAAAGTATAAAAAACAACCTTCATTCTCATATTATTTCTATCCTCTTGAGGTCTCATCTCAAATCTTTCAAGCTTCTTCCTTTTGAAATAAAAATGGGTAATATGATTTGATTTGACACAAAATGAGCAACTACTATCATTTTGCACAAACTTGGATTTATGCTCAACTTCCTTATTTTTCTTCAAAGGAATTTGTTATTTATCCTTTTTTCAATGTTGGAAACTTCAAATTTTGATTTTGAGTTTGCAACTTTCTCATTCGTTGGTTCCACATGACCAATGCCATGTTTGTCATTCTTAACTTGAGCATGATTGTTTGAAAAGTTATATAGAATACAAGTTATTTTAAGCATTTTAATTTTTAACTCTTTGTCATGTTGCAAGTCCCATTTCATTTTTTCAAAATCAATTTTCAAATTCTCATTTTGATGTTTTATCTTTCCTTTTTCTTTTTCTTTCGAAATGTCCTTATTTTTTTTTAAAGAATCACATTCCCTTTTCAACACATCTACATGATGAAGAATCACAATGGCCTATCACTCAAAGCTTTCACTCTATTATTTCTCATCACTCTTTCTAAAGAAATATTATCTCTACTAGACTTCTAACTCTCATTTAGTCTTATAATGAAAGTGATATTACTCCCACTTTCCTCACTAGTAGTTCTCTCCTCACTCTTACTGTCGAAGTCACTTAATTTAGCCTTCTAAACCTTTTTCTTCTTTTCCACATCCTTCTTATTCTCCAGCTTCCTAAAATGTATTGGGAACATATTGATGTGGTGTCCTACACCTCTATATCCATGACACTGATCTTCATCCTTCATCTTATTCTTATGGGAATCACTCTTATCACCATAAGAAACATGTTTAGAAGACTTGAATGGCCCTGGTTTAAATTTTCTACCATTTACAAAAAATCTTGTTATTCTTATAAATTTTATAAACATTTTTATAAAATATCCATTTCTACCATGAAAAAGAAATGCGGATCCCCGAATTGTAAACTCCTTTTAAAATTATATTTCCTTTTTATGTAAAAGAAATGCGGAAGTGTAGAGAAGTGTGATGGTTCACAATTAAACGAATTACCAAATTTTAATTTTCTTAAACAAATTAAAATTAAACCCAAGTGAAAAAATAAACATGCGCAGATATTACGTTTCACTTAAACCAATTAATTCAAGTCATAGAATTTGCCTATGTCATAATTGTCAATATTCCAAAGTTAGGACAAACAAATTTTAGCAAATGACTTGAATTAAATAAACAATTATCCAAATTTAATTAGCACCCAATTAAATGAAGTGTGACACTTAAAACCATTTTTATCTTGAATTACCCTAAGCATGAGTTCTAATTCATTATGAAAGATAAAAATAAATCAATCACACTACGCCGAGATGTATGAGGAAAAACCCACAACGGGAAACAACCTCGGACCGCCCTAGCCATAAATCCACTAAGTATGGAATTTACAAATACAAGACAGAAAGGCTTACAACACACGACTCGATCCCTCTCAAGCCCCAACGCTTCTTCTTGTAGATACCTCTTCCTAGCGGATAAGCTTGGAGCTCCACTGCGGTCTCGGAATCCACCGATCGGACTTTATATGGTCACCATCACCCGAGCAAGGAGCCTTTCTCCAAGTGGGTAACCGCAATAAAACTCTTCTTCTTTCTTTATGGGATGTATAAGAAAACCCGAAACTTCTCTTTGAACGGAAGAGATGAACCCGGTGCCAAACTCCAAGCAAGATATATGAATATGGGAACTTGGAAGAAACTAATTTGGGTGTAAACTTGAGTGGTGTATATTTTTCTTTTTGATAAAAACTCACTCAAAACATGATCTTTTTCTCTCTTTGATTTTACTCTTAAAACACTCTCTAGGAGTTAGTAAGATATGAAAAATATTGATCATCAAAAGTGATTCCCGCACATAGTTATGCTGTGAAAAGATAGTGGGTAAAGAAGTGGAGATCATGGGAGAAAAACTGCTTAAAACTGCCAAAAACTGTTCTCGGCTGGCATCTCGTTTGAATGACATTCTCGTTCGAACGAGTCTTCTAACGAAGTTCCAGTATGAACTCGTTAGAAACTCGTTGGAAATATCGTTAGAACGACAATCTCATTCGAACGACATTTCGAACGAAGTTCCAGTATGCCTTAATGGGAAGTCGTTGGCAATCTCGTTCAAACGACATCTAGTTCGAACGACATATCGAACGAACTTCCAGAAAGTTTGGAAAAGTCGATTTTAGCCCAGAAAACTTTATAAACTTATTTTAAAGTTTTAATTAATTCTTTCTGAAAATAAAACACAGTTTTAATTAAACCTAACACCCAATAAACAAGATCCAAGCTCCTATATATATATATTATTGCATTCATACCTTGGGAGCATGGAACTATGGTTGATGACGTATAAACGAGGCACTAAACCAACATGATTATGAAGCTTTATACTCTGCCACTACGTCTTCAACAAACTCTTCATAGGCTTCAGAATATTACAATTCAATACAATCCTATGTATAAATGTTTTTGTCCGGAATTGAGCCAAAACTATATATGGACTCAATTGGAAATTGGGGTCCTTAAAAATCTCCCCCTTTGGCTATTCCAGGACAAACACCAAACAAAAAATCCTAAAGGTCCGTCAAGCTCACTAGACTCAAAACTTAACCCACCCAAACTTGACTCAACCCAAGGATCAAACGCTTTGCCATTGAAAGATGCCGCTTTAGAAGAATTCCTGCACACTTAAGCAAACTCATCAAATGCATAGGGAATATCAAAGTATTTAAAGCAATTATAATAAATACTCCCCAAAAATTAATTCTCCCCTTTATCAAAATGATCAACCCAAGAAGTTAGCTACTCCCCCTAAGTTAAATCTCCTAAACTTAGATAAGATTATAATAGGATAAGATACCATTTCTTCCCCTATCTTTCTCCCCCTTTTTGTTCAGGAATAGGCAAAGGATAAAGAACAAATATAAAAGCATGTTGAAGCTTAAAGTGATAAGACATGAAAGCATATGAGCAAAAAAAGCATAACTAATCCAAGATAGATACCAAAACTAAAGTATAAGCATAGAAGGACTAGAAAGCAAGGCAAAGGCAAAACAAAATACCATATACATATGTACTAGAAATATATCAATAATGCACATGCACATTTATATATAGATATAGACACACACATGACACAAAATACACTAAGTTTAATATTTTATACATTTATATTTTTAATTTGGACCGTTCCTAATATTTTATCTAATTTTTTTGAACGACACTCTAAATCAAATTTGACATTACTAGAGTCTTTTAATTTATTTTGCAAATCTAAAATGTTAGACTCTAATAAAACATTTTGCTCTTCAAAAGCAAGAAGCTCCTTTTTCAAAGATTCCATTAAACCCCTAAGGCTATCTCTCTCGTCTTCTATATATTCAAGCTTCTCTAGAAGAGCTTTCTCTCGTGTCCTAAGGTCTTCAACCAACATACTATCATCAACGACCTTGACACTTTCTCTTAAACTAGCTTCTAACTTCAAATTAGCTTTTTTCAATTTAATAGATTCTTTATAAAGTTCTTGAAAATCATTTTGAAGTTCACTCACATTAACCTCTTCTTCATTTTCACTCTCTCTTTCTTCTCCACTCTCACTATCATGAAAAACAAGAGAATCATAAACTATGACCTTAGAAGTGTCATGTGTTAATGTTTCATCAATCGATGAGTTCTCACTATCACTCACATGACTAGCCATAAAAGCCACAAATTTGGGCTTAGTGGGGGTATCGGATCCCTCTTCCTTATCACTCTCACTAAGGGTCGCATTATATGCAATGGGTCGTTTACCCTCTTTCCTTAGTTTAGTGGGGCACTTAGAAGCCCTATGGCCGTATCCCTCACAACCAAAACACCTATTAGACTCGTCCCTATTTAGTTGTTCATTAATATGTTTAGGGATCTTCTCGACTTTGTCATGCTTAGAAGTTTCAAATTTCTTAAAATCATTTTTAAATTTATCTTTGTTAAATTTAAGAAATTTTCTAAATTTCCGAGCAAACAAGGCCATGTCTTCCGAGTCACTATCACTCTCTACTACTTGTTTGACCTCTTTTCAGGCTTTTAAAGCAACGCCCTTTTCTATTTTCTTTTCAGTTTTAGAGGAAAACATGTCTAGTTCATAGGTTTGTAAATCACCTACAAGCTCTTCTAATTTTGTAGAGGCTAAAGTTGGTAAAGAATTTAAAACGGTCACTTTTGGAATAAATTTATCGGGTAGGGACCTTAAAATTTTCTTTACAACTCGGTTGTCGGGTATTTTCTCTCCCAAATTAAAAGATGAATTGGCAATATCGGAGAGTCTAACATAAAATTCATCAAAAGTTTCATTATCGTTCATTTTGATAGTTTCAAATTGAGTGGTGAGGTTTTGGAGTTTCGAAGATTTAACGACACTAGTTCCTTCATGAGTTAGTTGTAAAATATCCCAAGCTTCTTTAGCGATTTCACACGTCATAATACGTCGGAATTCATCTGGTGTGACCACGCTAAACAAGGCATTTAAATCTCGGGAATTGAAATTAGAAAGTTTAAACTCATTCTCAGTCCATCTATCGGCCCATTTGGGAACACGTTCATTTTCAACTAAATGTGTTGGTGGGGACCACCCGTTAACTACAGACTTCCAAACTCTCTCGTTGATAGATTTTAGTGCCAATTTCATTCGCGCTTTCCAATACGCGTAGTTAGAACCATCAAAAATAGGAAATTTAGAAAATGGGGAAAATTCCATTTTAGCCAAAAATATTTAAAGGATCTTAACGAAATAATTTATCGTTTTTGGCTCTGATACCAATTTGAAAAAGAAATGCAGATCCTCGGATTGTAAACTCCTTTTAAAATTATATTTCCTTTTTATGTAAAAGAAATGCAGAAGCGTAGAGAAGTGTGATGGTTCACAATTAAACGAATTACCAAATTTTAATTTTCTTAAACAAATTAAAATTAAACCCAAGTGAAAAAAATAAATTAAACATGCGCAGATATTACGTTTCACTTAAACCAATTAATTCAAGTCCTAGAATTTGCCTAAGTCATAATTATCAATATTCCAAAGTTAGGCCAAACCAATTTTAGCAAATGACTTGAATTAAATAAACAATTATCCAAATTTAATTAGCATCCAATTAAATGAAGTGTGACACTTAAAAACCATTTTTATCTTGAATTACCCTAAGCATGAGTTCTAATTCATTATGCAAGATAAAAATAAATCAATCACACTACGCCGAGATGTACGAGGAAAAACCCACAACGGGAAACAACCTCGGATGGCCCTAGCCACAAATCCACTAAGTACGGAATTTACAAATACAAGACAGAAAGGCTTACAACACACGACTCGATCCCTCTCAAGCCCCGATGCTTCTTATTGTAGATACCTCTTCCTATCGGATAACCTTGGAGCTCCACCGCGGTCTCGGAATCCACTGATCGGACTTTATATGGTCACCGTCACCCGAGCAAGGAGCCTTTCTCCAAGTGGGTAATGCCGCAACAAAACTCTTCTTCTTTCTTTATGGGATGTAGAAGAAAACCCGAAACTTCTCTTTGAACGGAAGAGATGAACCCGGTGCCAAAATCCAAGCAAGATATATGAATATGGGAATTTGGAAGAAACTAATTTGGGTGTAAACTTGAGTGGTGTATATTTTTCTCTTTGATAAAAACTCACTCAAAACATGATCTTTTTCCCTCTTTGATTTTACTCTTAAAACACTCTCTAGGAGTTAGTAAGATATGAAAAAGATTGATCATCAAAAGTGATTCCCCCACATAGTTATGCTGTGAAAAGATAGTGGGGAAAGAAGTGGAGATCATGGGAGAAAAACTGCTTAAAACTGCCAAAAACTGTTCCCGCCTGGCATCTCGTTCAAACCACATTCTCGTTCGAACGAGTCTTCTAACGAAGTTCCAGTATGAACTCGTTAAAACTCGTTGGAAATCTTGTTAGAACGACATTTCGAACGAAGTTCCAGTATGCCTTAATGGGAAGTCATTGGCAATCTCGTTCGAACGACATCTGGTTCGAACGACAATCTCGTTCGAACGACATATCGAACGAACTTCCAGAAAGTTTGGAAAAGTCGATTTTAGCCCAGAAAACTTTATAAGCTTATTTTTAAGTTTTAATTAATTATTTCTGAAAATAAAACACAGTTTTAATTAAACTTAACACCCAATAAACAAGCTCCGAGCTCCTATATATATATGATTGCATTTATACCTTGGGAGCATGGAACTATGGTTGATGACGTATAAACGAGGCACGAAATCGGCATGATTATGAAGCTTTATACTCTGCCGCTATGTCTTCAACAAACTCTTCATAGGCTTGAGAATATTACAATTAAATACAATCCTATGTATAAATATTTTTGTCCGGAATTGAGCCAAAACTATATATGGACTAAATTGAAAATTTGTGTCCTTACATACAACAACATTTTCTTTAGAGTTTTCCTCACTTTTTCATGGAACATTCTCCTTTGATTCTACCATAAAAAAAGATCCTTCTTAGGCTTGATCACACCTACACTTTGCTACTGGTCGCCAATTTTAAGTGAACTAACTAGTTTATCTAAGATAAGAGTACTAAATCTAGTAGAAATATTCCTAAGTAACCTTTTAAAGATTTTTTTCTCTGTAATTTTCTCACCTAGATTGAAAGAGGCATTGGAACTCTGCTTAATCTCATGTAATAGTCATTAACACTCTCTTCTTTTCTCATTCTCACAGTTTCAAACTTTTTTTTAATGTTTTGCAACTTAGATCTATTAAGACTTGAAGTGCTTCATGTATCACACACAAAATATCATAAGCCTCCTTAGCAAGTTCAAAAGAATGAAATTGTAGTTATTATCCACAAACTCCACTTCAATCCATAATACTCTCGGCTTTTCCACTCTCATTACATATTCTTCAATCATAGGATAAATCAAACCTTCTCCAATGCCCATCCACACTCTCTCGTGTTTGGATCTTAGGTGAATCTAGTTTTCACCTTTGAATGACCATAATTTGAACCGTAAAAATAAGGTGGCATATTTATGGAGCTACTCTCATGATAATGATGCATCAATAACAAAACAACAACTATTCACCAGCAAATAAGATTTACGACTAATGAACACAAATAACACAAAACAAAATAAAGATCTAAAATCTAAGAATGGGAATATTTAAAAGAGCAAACGCTCTGATACCAATTGAAGACGATGTCTGAATTCAATACGTGTTGAACTCTAACAAATCTAGAGGGGGTCAATAGGTTTATTTCCAAAATATGATCAATTTTTGACAATTTAAATTTTTCTCCCAATTTTAAATGACCTATCACATGTTATGAATATGTTATGTAATACAAAAGTTAGATCAATAACTCAAAGAGTAAATTTAGTCAAAACTAGGACAATTCACTCAACTAAAAAATAAATTCAATTTCAATTAATTACTTTCAATCTATGTAAGATCTAAGTGCATTGTGTGATGTAAGTATGCAAAATAACATTTAACATATACAAGCAATTCATAAGACAAATTTATGGGAAAAAAACCCTACCGAGGAGAAAATAACCGTGACACACTCTGATTTCTCATTCCACTTAAATAGTTTTTTATACAAAGCAAGAAGGTACTTCTCACTCATCTAGTCATGAGTAGTCACCTATGAACTTTTAACTTTTCCCATTAACAATACGATATCCACCTTAAGATCCATGAAGTCAATGAGGAAGTACACTATCCTCCTTAAAATTGTAACATGCTCCATCTCTCTAATGGAACGAAGCACCTCCAATTCTAGATTTAGGAGTTTTGGATCATCAATTCAAGTGTAGAATTATTTGACTTGAACTTGGATAGTGTGGATCTGAATCAAATCACTCTTAATTTACTTTCAAAGCCATAGATAAAGTATATATCAAGGTTTTATCATAATCTTAAGGTAGCAAGTGAATTTGAAAATAGAGAAGCTAAACAAAAGATTTCAACCTTAAAAATACACTCTGAGATGTTTAAGAGTAAACAAGAATTCATATTTTTTAAAAGATAGGGGAAATGACTTATTTATAGTTTTGTAGCCATGTGTATAGGTCAAAACTTAGCCGTGCGAACGTTGTAGTGGGCCCAGGTCTAAATGGGACCGCGCCAACGATTTATAGCCAATGTGAACTAGATTTCAAATAAATCACATTTTAAAAGTCAATTTTTTTCCTAAAGTGGTATACAAAACACATCAAGATCAAAATAACTTGTTCATCTCTTTAAAGACACATTTTTGAAAAATGTGCAAGTGTGTAGATAATCAATAACCTTGAATCACAAAACAATCAAAAGGATATATCTTCAAATCAACAACGAAAGTCTTGTGACGTAAAGTAGCTTGGGTTGATCTTCAAAGTCCAAAATGTCCATGTAGCCTAAATAAATGAACCTCATTTAACTCAATAATTTCACATATATTCAAGCCTATACAGCTTTAATGACTCAACAACTGAATACTAAGACATAGATCTTAACTGAGTTTTATATAATAATAAATGTTTACATTTTCAGTATGGATATCGGACCTCATTCCTCCTTAAATACTTGGCATTTGATGTACTGAGGGAAATGGCCCCTTCCATTAAATTTGTGATTTTTCTCCTCGGGGCCATTCCTTATCCCAAGGTTGAGGGCATAATTTTAGGGATGGTGGAGGTGTTGATAAATTCAAATAATCCCGAGGTCCTCGCAGAATAAGGGTCATGCATGCCAAGTCCTATAGGGATTTCTGGGTCCCTATTAACTAGTCGAAAAACAAATGATGTAGTGGTGGAAGCATAAGACAACAATCGTGAGGCCTATTTTGGGTGTTCGACAACTGTTAAAGGCTATCTCAACACCCATGATTTCTCTGTCTTAAGACAATTGATTTATTTATGTATGGGTTCTTTCTTTTTTTACGATCTTCATAACAAAGACCAAGAAAACAGACAAGATATAAATATAAAAAAATATGGTCAAATAAAAAAAATATCATAGTCAAGCTAAACATACTTGTTAACCCTTTTGGGGGGACCTTTGTCCCTTATAGGGTTGACTTCCCTTTGGGATAGGAAAATTTTCCCAATCTTTAATAAAAAAACCAAGCGATCAGCAGACCTTACCGGAATTATTTCCAGGACTCTCTCATCCCTCCCCGCCTTTAAGTAATAAACTCCCTCAATGGATTTTATCCATATGTAATAGTAGAGGATTTCAGGGATTCCAAGATTGGTGCCATGTAGTTCATTAATTTTATGGACACTGTTTATAATTCTTAAGGTGTTAGGAGAGCATTGGGCAAGAACCACATTAAAGAACTTGAAACATTTGAGGAAAAGTCTATTGAAAGGAAAGGTAATAATTGCTTTTGCAACAAATCCAGAATAAGCATTTCCTCCCTTTGATATTATAATAATCGTGGAGACCCTCCTATATCTCAATAATTACCCACTCGGGCATATAATGACGCATAAATAATTTTACGATATTTTCGTTTATTACGTAGATCATCTTTTCAAAGATATAATGAATAGTAGGAAAGGAAAAGCATGTGCTTATGGGAAAATTTTGCATAAAATGAAGAACGAGAAAAAGTGAACTTACAATTTGAAGATGAAGAAACGAATCTATGGAAAAACTTGAAGAGAAAATGAGAAGTTAAGGAGCCAAAATGATGTATTTAAAGGAGTAGTTGGGTGGAATAACTTTTGAGGCACATCCTATCGTTGTAGGCATGCCCCCAATTGATGGTTGGCACAAGTTACCGCCTTTTAAGTTAACCAATGCATATTTACCAATGTACCTCTAAAAACACTGGGAAAATTTATTACATGCCATCCAAAGTTTAATAGTCATAGTAAATAGTTTATACAATTTCAAAACAAGTGTCAAAATTCTCCAATTACAGTGCCTATGGATGACTAAGTCTTACCGACGCCCATAAACGGGATCCAATTTGAGGAACAAACAGACCTGTACACATTTAACTAGATACAAGATTTTGTGGGAAATCATGGAGGATTGTTCAGCGACACTCGAGAAAGATACGTGTGTAAGGGGATAAGGATGGTTAGAGGAGATCAACGAAAATATAGAAATTAGATACAATCGAAGGTTAAGGAGTCCAACACGTCTCAACCTCTTTTTTCTCTATAAATGTAACCCTCACCCCAAGGAAAAGGGGAATATAATCTTTGTAATCATCAATCGATTGATAAAGAGAAAAACAACACCTCGTGGATGTAGGTACTTTATCGAACCATGTAAATACTATTCATCTGTGTGGTTGTGCATGCTAACATTCTGCTTGGCTTTACTTGTGTTTTTCAAATACTAATAGGGTCTTACATCCTAGAAAAACATGAATTTTAAAAAAATAATTTGGATTTTTATTGGTCGGAGTTAATATTTATATTGTGGCACTATTTGGAAGACTCTCTAACATTTTTACCCCTTATCATACCACAAATTTTAATACTAAAGTACATAGAATTTAATGTCCTTGGGCATTACAATAATGAACCTGAAGTTCAACTATTTTTGTAGAATTGAAAGTTCTTACTACTAAGATGATGAAAATTAAAAATGTTAAATAATGTTAAATATTTTATGGTTTTATTGATAAATATCGAACTGGAAGTCCTATATTTTAAATAATTTGCACCAGACACTTTGTGAATTATTTTAATATAGGACTTGAAGTCCGAGATTTTGACCTTAATAGTTGATATGAACCAAGATTCATACACATATGACATAAATTAATATCATGAATTCTACATAGTAGATCAATTTATAGACATGATGCAATACAAAAGAACTCGAAGTTCTAAATTGCTATCTTAAGAACCCGAAGTTGCAAAATTCTAGACTCGAAACATGGAGCTTTAAACATAAATAATGAGCATGATGTTTAAATTAAGAACCTGAAGTTATCATTACCTTTGGAATGAATTATTGACTGTAATTATTTTGGTGATCCTTGTTATATACTATAAAACCAAAATGATTACAAAACTACTAATATTGCACGATTCGTGATACAACATCAAAAAAGTGCGTGATTATATATACTGGATGACTTTTTAGAAACTAAATGATCCTTATCTTGAAATTATATATATATATATATATATATATATATATATATATATATATATATATATATATATGATTCGTTGAGAAATAGTTGGAATTTTTGTTATCCAACCATCCTTTAAATATGTTATAATTTTTTATACGTGATTTTTTTTCCAAAATACTTACATTTCTTCAGGTTTGGTCAATAAATAGCTTGATCATAAAATTAATTATTGTACGGTTGTGACTCAATATATATTTTACTCTTAGAATTGACAATTGTGAATTATCATTATATAATATGGAAGACAGTGAACAAGTCACACTATTCTTAAAGACGAGAAGTTCTTTCAGACTTGTTATGTTTTATAGTGTTGGTTTCAACCACAGTTCAACCTGATAAAATTATTGAATGCTCCAAAAGATTCTATGTGGTGTGATGTTATGTGGTACCCACCAAATCATACGCAATAAGTTATATGAAAGAGACATTCCTAAAAAAATTCACCTCTTTTTATGGGCATTAGAATACATGGATACCATATTGAATTAAATAACCACCCCGATACACTACTACTCAGGCAAGGTTGATCGTCGAGATCCAAATAGACCCTCAGCACATACTAATATATATATATATATATATATATATATATATACATATATGGAAATCATTTACAGCTACTCAAGAAAACATAAATAAATCTATTCACCATCTAAAAGCATAATTCCTATTTCTTTCTTTAGGAATATATATAAATGGTACAACATTTTATCAACTGTTTACCAATAAATCTCATTTCAAGAATTTATTTACCAATTTTATTTCCTTTCTTCCATCCAGGAAAATACATTTTTAAAGAAAGTTTTATTATCATAAAAAGTACTTTTCTTTCATTTCATATCATATTTACCCATTTTCCTTCTTCCATCCGGAAAATGTATATAAAAGCCTTTTTTATTATCATAAAAATGCTTTTTCCAAACCATATGGCTCCATTTCCCTTCTTCCATCCGGGAAACGCAACCGAAGACAATTCATTTAACCCATTTCCCTTCTTCTATCTAGGAAATGTAAATAAAGCCATTTTATTATCATAAAATGCTTTAAGAAAATCTAAGACCATCCCTCCGAGTTTTCCCACTGGACGCTCCCCAAAATGCCTATCATCTTCCAGGGCCCATCAAACAAGACAACCTGGGAACCTAACAAACGTCGGGAACTGGCCATATGCCTACGGGAAAGTCAAGACCACACCCAAAATCTCCTAACCAGTGCAGTATAATAAACGCCCATATGGCCTAGGACTATATCCACCCTGCATTCATTAGCCAAGGGAATCACCATACGCACGCAACTTCCCTTATGATAGTGATTTAGGGAGGTGTGTAATCATAAATTAAAATTTATGAAAAATATTACTTTTTCCTTTTGAAAACGTTCACTTTTACATTTTCAAAATCATTTCTACTTAGCCATTTAGTACTAAGTTTTAGAATATGCATTTCATTCTCATTAAGTCATATTTTATTAATGACCTAAGACCCGAAGTGCCATCATCCTCAACTAGTCTCCAAAAGTTTATGTAATTTCACAAACCATCAAAGTGAGTCTTCACCAAATATAGACTCCAAAAAGTCTCCACAATAACATCCAATCTCCGATTTATCTTTAGTTTAACTTCCTATATTGTTCGGACATTAACCTATACACACTAGCCCTCTGGTTAAGCCCAAACATCCCATTTTATCCTAGGACATTAGTCTACCCAAAACATCCCTCTAGGGCTCTCCATTACTTCCCAAAGGAAGGTCGCTAAACCTTGGACCTAAAAGAAAAAGGGCTAAAAATCAAACTAGGAAAAACTCACAAAAACAGGGTAACCGAATCGATTCGCCCCTTGGGCCGAATCGATTCGCCTAAAAGCCGAATCGATTCGGTGAGCAAAAACTGACATTCTATAATAGCCGAATCGATTCGATCTCCCAGACCTGTAACCTACCCCTTAACCGAATCGATTCGCCTGCGAGCCGAATCGATTCGGCCCTGGCAATTTGCCCAGTTTGGGCTACGGGTTGTATGAACCTTAAAATCCCTAAACCCCGATTCTTTTATTTTAACCACCATCAACAACAACAAATTCTCCCAAATTGTTTCTACACAATTTATAACTACTATATATTCCTCAAATCAAGTTAAAACTAAGATTTAAGGGTTAATCCTCAAAATCGACCAAGAACCCATTTAGGGTTTAAATCTCCAAAACTTAACTACACATGCAATTTTATCACATTAAATCCACATATAGCAAGTACAAAACTTGCCTTGAGTTTTTAGTCTCTAATCCTCCTCCGGTAGCAATGGATTTTGGCCTCAAATCTCCATTTTTCTCTCTTTTCTCCCATTTCTCCCAACTCTCTCTTCTCTCTCTCTCTCTCTCCTTTGGCTTCTCACATAAGAATGAGAAAAATAAAAGGGGTGGGGGAACTTATATGGGACTTAAAACATAAATGCCCTCTTTTAATTGTTAATACACCATTAAAAATGACTCGTAACCACTTAATTGAGTCATAACACCCCAAAAGTGCCCGAAACTCAAAAATACAACTTGGCACTTATTTCGACTATCTTGACAATTCTAAAAACAACCGCACCCCCTATTTTGGTATTCGGGAAAATGTGAACAAATTTTATGTTCCAATTTTATTTTATTTCATTAATTTTACCCAACTTAAATTATAGTTCATAACCACCGTTTTACATATAACGACGCAAAATATCATAATATAATGCTATTTACCTTCTCATAACGGTAAATAGACAAAACATAGTAAATATTATCACTATATCTCACGGGAAATAATATTTACTCCAACATACCCTATTTTATAAAATTAGCCCATCAGGCAAAATATTATAAAATAGTCGCTCAAAAACCTGGGTTGTACATACTCCCCCTCTTAGAAGGGAAATTTTCCCTCAAAATTCAGGCATAATGTATATCCATATGAAGGGTATAAGATTCTAAACTACCGTTCTATCATTCTAGTAAACCCCTGAACCGTGCTGCGTCCCCATGGGACTCGGACTAAGGTCATCACTATTCGATTTGAGTCTACGTTCTTTGTGCTCTAACATAGCACCAAATCGTTCCTCATGAACTATCGATCCTACCTATCTACTTTGGAAGGATATACCTACACACCTCGGCACAAATTGACTTCTCGAAACACGTTACACCCTTGCTAGGGGAAAACTACACTAGGCGACACCCTACATATAAGAAATGATCCGAACTATTGTACGAAAATTCGATCCATAAAAGCTACTACTCCTATCCTTCCTCAATACACCACTAGTATATTCTCACTAATAGGTGAATTGGTCAACCATGGAGATGAACGTGCTTACTATTGTGTCCCCTCGGTTAAGCTCATTCCACTTGGCATTCCATGACCCAACTAATCTCTCCGACGGTATTCTACCGGCGTACCTGCTACCCCATCCGCATTTCCTTAGCGAAAGGGAATTTCCAATTGATCCTTTCTGAACTCCAACTTATTGCTCGTGAAAGGACCAAATTTTCTGCCCAGGAAGTAGTGCCTCTATTTATTTAAGGCAAATACTACCGCTACGAACTCAAAATCAGGCGGGGGCTAACACTTCTCACGAAGGTTAAGTCTTTGAGATACATGAACAATGAGTCCATGCTCCCGTATTAATACTTCCCGTTCCTGGAAAAAGACTCGTTCGTTAAATCCACTCTCAATCTTAACAACACGAGTGCAGGAGTAAAAGTCAACTCCTCCTTTTAACTCCCCGAAAGATAGGCTACCAACGTAACACTCTATCTGAGAGAGGCCCCATCTTCTATAGCCTGACATTTTGAATCACTCGAGATCCTATTCTTCTTCGTTCTAGGGACCTAATCCCGCCTAGAGTTAACCCACAAATCTATTGGGGTCAACTCCCTACCATCTTCCTAAGATCATGCTACATGCCTTAAGGGCCTTACGTCTTAATAATCCTAAAGTCAATCTATCTATCCTAGTCTAGTCGTATAAGTATAATCCTAACTAGATCCCTAGTGTCCAAGACCTTTCCCAACTCCCGACATTCGCTCGGTTTCATGCGTGGGATGTCTCGCCGAGGTGAAATCCAAACAAGGAACTCTCTCGTTACACTACTACCTCGCATCGTCGGTCGTCGAGAAGTAACGATCTAAGACACATGATCGGGATCGACGAAATCCTAACTCGTAACCCTACTAATGCACTTCTACTTCTAAGTCCTACCATCACAATTAACTGAAAATGTAACCAATTTGGCATTTACTTTCTGTAAAATCCCACCAACACTTTATCCCAATATACATACATCTTTATACATGGCCTTCTCATTAAGGCATAACCATAAGTCTCTATTAGACTTTCATATCTTAGTCGTCCCCACATCGATCAGAGGAAAACTATCATAGTGCTCATATCTAGCACATCAACTTATCCCTTTAATCACTCATTTACGTGATTCTTGGCTAAACTTTCGACCCAACACTCAACCAACAGAAAGAAAGAACAGAAAGAAAAAGAAAAGAATATGCAACATCTCTCCACTCCCAACGCCATTAAGGTTCATGTGTGGAGCGTCTCGCAAAAGAGAAATCCAAACAAGGAACCCCTCCAACACAATCCCCTTAACGTGTTAGTCGTGGAGATAAGGCAATATCATACACAAACAAAGTAAACAATCAAACAAAAAAATTAAGCAAAACAAAATAATTAAATAAAATGAAAACTACCTGCATACCGTAAACCACTTCTATAAAGTCTCAACCTGTATCCAGGAGAGATATTATAGAACAACTAGCTCCTTCTAGAACTAGAAATAGGTTAGCCTCACGATTTATTCACTTTCTATCGCACCAACCAAAACAAGAATATCTCTACTCGTATAATACATATAATACAAGTAGCACATACCACACATATCATCACTCGCCCCATAACGAGTGAAAGGAAAATATAGAACCTCCCTACCACGGGAGTCATATAGATACATTCACTATAATAATAATATCGACACTACCACAAGCTCGATACACACACCCGAATCTAGGGTAAATATAACACTACACCATCTTATCATAAGGAATACACCACCCTTAACTAAGGTGGGATTCCCGCAAACATCCTTGACAACCAACCTGACCACGACTAGTGGTTCCAAGACACATTATTCTAGTCTTCCGAACCAAACTACTTCCATTTATGCCCCAACTAGGAATCCCATCCTTGCCGGTTATCTTTAATCGATAAGATCAAAATGAGTAGTTCCCTTAACTTTCTTAGCAAAGAGAACCTTCTATTAGCCTTCCGGGCCTTAGTTCAATGAGTCTTCCCCGGGTGGATGTCCACCGATGGGGTCTTACGAACACTACTACTCTAGAAGTGTTAGCAACACTTACTTATGAGCCTATCGTTTCCCTTGAAAGGCTCCCTCTCCCTTGTACCAACCTTATTTCGGTGTACAACTTCTTTAATCGTAACACCCTTTATTCACTGTCGGCCTCTAATCGAACCTCACGTGAATATTTGAGAATATACTTTCTCATCATTCCTGACATCCCAGAGAAACTCACTGTTGCAAATATCTAACGGGTTTCTCTATCGGCAAAACCTCCCATTCCACCAAAATGAGGCGACTACCACACTTCAACCCTACTCCTGTGGGTGAAAGACCTTCCTCCATCCAGCCGAACTTCACATGTGGTCCTCATTAAGGACCTCTAAACTTCAAATCAACATCTCTTGGAATCTCAAGCTTAGTACCACTCTCAACTGGTAGCGGCACTTGGAAAACTATATCTACTGTACTCAGTAGTCACGACAGCAATATTAAAATAATGCTACAAAGGGAGCGACCTCTAAAAAGGCCCTCACCCTCGACTACCAGCTACTGCTCACAGTAATCCCATCTCCTAACACCTTCATAACGGCCTTTTTGATGCCCTGCACCCGACTACTTACGAGTCTCACACGAACGCGCAAAAGATCTCCGGGGCTCTCACATCATAGCAGGATAACGAAATCTCACAAGAACGAAATCTCACAAGAGAGATCAACGATTTTAATCTTAGGGCTCTATATCAAATCAGAAGAAGCACTGAAGGCGTAATACGTTCGCACAGATTCCTAAGGACACTAGAACCTAATGCTCTGATACCATCTATGACAACCCGCCTACTAAAATAATAGGTGGCCAGCCCAATACTCTAATAATCACAGGAATCATAGATGGTCCATTCTCAGCATCACTGTCGATTAAAATAATAGTACGAGATAACCACCAATCATTTTAGAAAATGGACCGTCAAATTTAAAATTTTGAAAGTAAAAGAAAAACACTTAGACAATCCCATTTGAAAAAACGGTGGATATAAAAAACTAATGGATAAAATGTGACAATAAATAAATAACCACCGAATAAGCTGTCGGTGAACAGACCAATACAATTAATTACACCGAGTATTACACATTAAATATTACAATATAATAAATGAGTGCAATGCTTTTGGGCCACATGCCCGAATAAATAAACTGAACATAACTAGAGTACAATGGAAGGAAACGTCTAATACAAATAACCTACAACATCCGCAATATGTTGTAGCTCCATGGCAACCGGAATGGAAATGTAAATACGGGTGTCCATACGGTAGAGCACCTGTACGACAAAGAGTATGTGCAGAAATAAAGAAATATAGACGGGTCAGGGCCCGGTTTGATATGATTCCCATGTGACTAAAATGCACGACAGTTAAGTGCGTAAATCTCTTGCAAATAACAATATATTTCTCACCTCTCAAATCTAAAAGCAACCTAGCGCAATATCACTGAATGCTCTAGTTAATCCCAAAGTACTAAGGGCTAACTTCTCCCCATTCTCAACACTATGCCCTATTCGTGTGTGGGGTGTCTCGCAAAGCGAAATCCAAACAAGGAACCCCCCCGATACACTACTACTTAGGGAAGGTTGATAGCCGATATCCATTAGACCCTAAGTACAATATTGATGTATATGATCATCCAATTTTAATTTCTTTTAACATAGCGCTAAGGGCTAAGATTCTCCCCAGTCTCAACACTATGACTTATTTGTGCATGGGGTGTCTCGCAAAGTGAAATCCAAACAAGGAACCCCCCCGATACACTACTACTCAGGCAAGGTTGATCGTCGAGATCCAAATAGACCCTTAGCACATACTAATATATATATTCATATACGGAAATTATCTACAACTACTCAAGAAAACATAAATAAATCTATTCACCATCTAAAAGCATAATTCCTATTTCTTTCTTTAGGAATATATACGAATGGTACAACATTTTATCAAATGTTTACCAATAAATCTCATTTCAACAATTTCTTTACCAATTTATTTCCTTTCTTCCATCCAGGAAAATACATTTTTAAAGAAAGTTTTATTATCATAAAAGTGCTTTTCTTTCATTTCATATCATATTTACCCATTTTCCTTCTTCCATCCGAAAAAGGTATATAAAAGCCTTTTTTATTATCATAAAAATGCTTTTTCCAAACCCTATGCTTCCATTTCCCTTCTTCCATCCGGGAAACGCAACCAAAGCCAATTCATTTAACCCATTTCCCTTCTTCTATCCAGGAAATGTAAATAAAGCCATTTTATTATCATAAAATGCTTAAACAAAATCTAAACCGTCCCTCCGAGTTTCCCCATTGGACGCTCCCCTAAATGGCTATCATCTTCTAGGTCCCATCAAACAAGACAACCTGGGAACCTAACAAACGTCGGGAAGTGGACATATGACTGCGGGAAAGTCAAGACCACACCCAGAATCTCCTAACCAGCATATTATAATAAACGCCCATATGGCCTAGGACTATATCCACCCTGCATTCATTAGCCAGGGGGCATCACCATACGGACGCAACTTCCCTTATGATAGAGATTTAGGGAGGTGTGTAATCATAAATTAACATTTATGAAAAATATTACTTTTTTCTTTTGAAAACGTTCACTTTTACATTTTCAAAATCATTTGTACTTAACCATTTAGTACTAAGTTTTAGAATATGCATTTCATTCTCATTAAGTCATATTTTATTAATGACCTAAGACCCGAAGTGCCATCATCCTCAAATAGTCTCCAAAAGTTTATGTAATATCATAAACCATCAAAGTGAGTCTTCACCAAATATAGACTCCCAAAAGTCTCCACAATAGCATCCAATCTACGATTTATCTTTAGGTTAACTTCCTATATTGTTCGGACATTAACCTATACAAACTAGCCCTCGGGTTAAGCCCAAACATCCCATTTTATCCTAGGACATTAGTCTACCCAAAACATCCCTCTAGGACTCCCCATTACTTCCCAAAGGAAGGTCCCTAAACCTTGGACCTAAAAGAAAAAGGGCTAAAAATCAAACTAGGACAAACTCACAAAAACAGGGTAACCGAATCGATTCGCCCCTTGGGCCGAATCAATTCGCCCTTGCGAATCAATTCGCCTAAAATCCAAATCGATTAGGTGAGAAAAAACTGACATTCTGTAATAGCAGAATCGATTCGATCTTAACCCGAATTGATTCGATCTCCCAGACCTGTAACCTACCCCTTAACCGAATCTATTCACCTGGGAGCTGAATCGATTCGGCCCTGGGAATTTGCCCAGTTTGGGCTACGGGTTGTATGAACCCTAAAATACCCAAACCCCAATTCTTTGATTTTAACCAACATCAACAACAACAAATTCTCCCAAATTGTTTCTACACAAGTTATAACTACTATATACTCCTCAAATCAAGTTAAAACTAAGATTTAAGGGTTAAATCCTCAAAATCAACCAAGAACCCATTTAGGGTTTAAATCTCCAAAACTTAACTACACATGCAATTTTATCACATTAAATCCACATATAGCAAGTAAGAAACTTGCCTTGAGTTTGTAGTCTCTGATCCTCCTCCGGTAACAACGGATTTTGGCCTCAAATATCCATTTTTCTCTCTTTTCTCCCATTTCTCCCAACTCTCTCTTCTCTCTCTCTCTCTCCTTTGGCTTTTCACATAAGAATGAGAAAAATAAAAGGGGTGGGGGAACTTATACGGGCCTTAAAACATAAATGCCCTCTTTTAATTGTTAATACACCATTAAAAATGACTCGTAACCACTTAATTGAGTCATAACACCCCAAAAGTGCCCGAAACTCAAAAATACAACTTGGCACTTATTTCGACTATCTCGACTATTCTAAAAACAACCGCACCTCCTATTTTGGCATTCGGGAAAATGTGAACAAATTTTATGTTCCAATTTTATTTTATTTCATTAATTTTACCCAACTTAATGTATAGGTCATAACCGCCGTTTTACATATAACGACGCAATATATCATAATATAATGCTATTTACCTTCTCATAACGGTAAATAGACAAAACATAGTAAATATTATCCCTATATCTCACAGGAAATAATATTTACTCCAAAATCCCCTAATTTATAAAATTAGCCCATCAGGCAAAATATTATAAAATAGTCGCTCAAAAACCTGGGTTGTTACATTAAGGTTGAATGATCGTGTAATATAACAAGGATAATGCTATATAGACCCTAAAGGTTTTGTGCGATATCTTATTTATGTACTTGGAGATAGTAGTCCATAATTAGTAGTTGACGTTATATGTGTTGTGTACCAAGGGAATAGTGGATCTCAATGACAAACATTGTCAAGGAGTAGTGTATCGGGGGGGGGGGGGGGGGGGGGGGCTTGTCTGGATTTATCTTTTGCGAGACGTCCCATGCACGAAACATAGCGCAATGTTAGGAGTGGAGAGAAGTTTAGTCCTTAGTATTCGGATTTATGTGTTATATCAAAATAATGCTTCATAAGAATAGAAAGATGATGTCTGCCAAATCTGATGCTAATAAATTGTTTAAGTTAATTACTAGAAACCGATGAACTCTAGTAAGATATATGTGTGTGTATATATATATATATATATATATATATACACTAACATATAAGTTTGGGAGTAAATTTGGGATATGCTAGAAGAAGAAGATTTTGGTTTATACTTGAAATGGTGGGATATGCACGTGTAGACTTTGTGTAGATGAAGAGGGAAGGGTCTCCAGAATGTGTCGGGTAGTTTAACTGAGGTTCATGTGCATATGTTTAGGTGCGTGCTATAGTTTAGAGGTAAGTTGAGTTCCAAGGGAGTGCGATTCCGCTTTAATCATGGAATTATGCATTTATAATTATTATGTATTTTAATGCACTTGCTAAATATGTTTTCACACCTCGGGCTCTGACCCGTTTATATTTCTCTCTTTCTATATATGTTATAATATATTATAGGTGTCCCACCGCAAGGACACCAATGATTCCTTTATATCTAGTGTCCTAGGAGATGTAGCAGATGCGGACTGTTGCCGCTTCCTGTCTTTTGTAAATCTAGATAGGATTTAGCTGTTTATCTTGTCTATACCCAAGGGTTATTTGTAGCACCTTTATTTATATATTTCATTTCTCAAGATGTTGTATTGTATGTGACCAAATAACATATTCGGGTATTTTCTTTTGTTATACTTATTAGGTTTTAATTTGAGTACTTCCTTTTTTTGTGGTACGTGTGTACATTACATCTTGTTCAGTAGTTATTATGTTGTTGGCATGCTGTTCATTGTATGTTTTTAAATTTTTGGCATCCGCTTATTGTAGTATTGGGTAGTTAGCTATGTTTATTTTGTATCGGCAGTAGATGGTGAGAATGATCCACTTGAGATTCCTAATTTATTTTAGTATAGGGCTGGCCACCCGTTATTATTTTAAGTGGGGTGTCACATTATCCTTTGATTTTCCATCAACATTTAACAATGTCCAAAGTATGTTAACGCACACATTTTTCTCTACATGCATAACATCAAGATTGTGACGAATCAAGTGATCCTTCCAGTATGGCAGCTGAATGAATATGCCTTTTTTCTTCCAATTTAGAGAACTATCACCATTCCCTTAATCGTAGATACTCGTTTTTCTCTTCTTCATCGCCGATGAGTGACCCTTATCATTATTTCTGTTCGTTTCCTCTAATTGCTCCAAGATATCATCCCCGGATACTTGAGTGGGCTTGACTTCTCTTTCAACTTTCCCATCAAAATGAATAGTATCATTTATGAATTTATGGTTGTGATCCAACCACCGACGATGGCCCATATAGAAAAATTTCTTCCCATTCTTTAACCACTGTGAACGAGTGTTCTTGTTGCAACAAAGACAAGCCAATATCCCTTTTGTATTCTAACTTGAAAAGCTTCCTTACGCAGGAAAGTCACTAATTGTCCACATTAATGCTGCACGCATACAAAACATTCTTCAGTCGATGCATCGTAAGTAAGTATGCCATCATTCCACAATTCCTTCAACTCGTCGATGAGAGGCTGCAAATAAACATCAATATTATTTCCTGGGCCACATGGACCATCAATCAATGTAGACAGTATAAGATAAGGTTGTTTCATACATATCCATGGAGTCAAGTTATATATCATAAAAATAAAGGGCCACGTGCTATGAGAAATTCTCATTGTTTTAAAAGGATTGATGCCATCAGCTGCTAGTCCGAGACTAACATTGCGCGAGTTACTAGAAAAAAATGGATTTTGTTGATCGAAGGTTTTCCATGCTTTAGAATTAGCGGGGTGTCTTAATATGCCATCGTCATCGCGTCCCTTTGCATGCCATCTCATGAGCGAGGATGTTTTCAATGACATAAATAATCTTTGACGCATTGATTTCAGTGGAAAGTACCTGACAACCTTTGCAAGAATTTTTCGAGCCCTGGCTTCTTCATCATCAAACTCACCCGAAAATTGCTTTCATCTTGATGTGTGACATATTAAGCAAATCCTCATGATCTTTGTTCTTTTCCAATAAAACATAAAATCAGTTGGACATGCATTAATTTTTTGATAATCAAACCCCAAATCATTAACCATCTTTCTTACTTGCGAGTACGAACTTGGCAGTTTCTCACCCTCCGGAAGTGCCTCTTTTAAGAATTGAAGCAACGTTGTAAATGAGTTGTGGCTCCACTTATAAAGTGTTTTCATATGAAATAGCCGAACAATAAATGAAAGTGATGAGAAAGATTTGCAACCAGGGTACAACTCGCGTTCCCGATCTTTTAAGAACTTGAAAAATGCTAATGCATTTTCATCCATCCCATCCTTGTCTTCGTACGGGTCATTACATCGCATACCCTCTTCACTTCGATTTCCAAATATATCATGTAGTAGTCCACATATATCATCTCTTGTATTCGAGTCATGCCATTCATCCTCTCAACTAATTCCCAATGTGTATGTAGCACCTTTTACATGATAAATCCACCTAGTGTAATTCTTAACAAACCCATGTATGATGAGATGCTCATAAATAACTTCTCTTTTATGGCTAATGGTATTTCGACATTTCTTACACATGCACTTGATCACTAGCTCGGGGTATTTATAGGCAAATGCAAATTCAAGAAACCGATTAACTCCTTTAATATAAGGCTGAGAAACAGTTGACAATTCCATCTAACTCTTATCGCTATCCATTTGAAAAGATTGTTGATTACCTCACACTATCACAATATTGTTTTTAGATTATTTAGGAAAAATTCATAAAAAAAAAATAATAAAAAAATGTTAAACCATAAATCATTAATATGCTCCTTCAAAACTATGTAAATTTATAAATAGTAAGTCTTTAATTATAACACCATTTGGATATGGCCTTATATGAAAAATACAAATATTTAGTTATATAAAATGAAGAAACTTAACTATCAATATATTTCAACCTTAATTTGTTAACAACAATTAAAAAAAAACTCACTCATAACATAATCAATCACTAAAAGATATTAATGTAACAATGAATCATGACACATTAAGAAGAAGACTATGCCTAATGCCTAAATATTTTAGCTTAAACGAAAACAATGTACAACTACTGAATACCCCAACACAACAACTCACATCAAAACTTAATTTTCTAAAAGCTAAAAAGATTAAACACAAAATAATGCATAAGCCCCTCGCTTAAAAAGAAACTTTAGTAAAAAATAATCATTACGAAAAACAAATCTCCTTGTGAATAATGAGATAGCATAATTAAATCATAGAATCTAGATGAAAACACTACTAAATCTAATTGTCCAAATTAGAATGTAATATTAAAACTTGTTTGTTATCTTAAAATTCGGCACATATTGAATGAATAAAAGGGCTTGCTAAATTCAATTACAATAGAAAAAAACAAATTTTGTAAAGATACCATCACAAAAACATTAATTACAAAACTTAACATATAAAAACTAAGTTAAGCGACTGAAAACATTGTAAAAAAAGTTCTTACATCTGTTTGGGGCAGGTATCTTATCGAACTCTAACATTATCATATAAAAGTAAGATAAATTAGTAATTCTAAAATAGTTAAATCAAGGCGAAATAAAGACATGTAGACACATATAATTTTCATTTAGAGCTGGTAAGTTTTGTAATATCAAACTAAAAGGCTAATGTGATACATATATACCTGCACACTTGAATACACACATACATATACATGAGAAATAATATTTATATATCAAACTAAAAGGCTAATGTGACACATATATACCCTCACATGAATGCACACATACATAAACATGAGAAAAATATGTATATAACTCCCTATTGTAGAAAAACACATCGATTTAGATGAATAAAATAATACTAACCAATTAAAATAAGGGTATAAGAGTTACACAAAGATGATATCATAGGGAGTGGTTTAAGTTTATGTTGAACTGGACTTTTTTAATCAATTGAAATAAATGAAAGAGTGAAAAAAAATTGGTAGTTACCGAAAATAGATAAGAAAATCCAACTAAATACACTAGGTCGTGGATAAATCTCATCTTATCTATACTTCATCTAATTATATAAATAGAACCAAAAAAACAGTAACGACTAAGAAATAAAAAATTTCTAACATTTTTCTCTCTCACATCAATTCGAATTATTTCAGTACTTTTTCTCTAACAAAAATACAAATTATAACAAAAGAAATATTACATAACAATAATTACCATAATAACACCCCCTACAAATTTTGTACTAATTTTTCCTTTTAAATTCTTGGAACCCCACTATATCTAGTTTTTTATTATTTAAAGTGTCTATCATAACCATTATCTATATGCATAAATTTTGTATAACACAAATATTATAAAAAAAAAAATATTACACTATTCCATATACATGATTATATAATATCAAATCTGAAAAAAAAGATTTAAATACTAAATATGTCAAAATATTATTGATTCATGACAATATAGAGCCAAAATAATGAGAGAAAAAGAGAGAGAATAATGAAACTGGTATGGGTTAAAAAACTCACAGGTACATATTACACATACAAAAAAATATTACCTTGCTTCAGGGATGTCTTCTTTCTTATATATATTTCTTGTTAAAACTCTTTGCCTCTAATGATAGTAATAAATAGAAGCCAATAAAAAGCCAATATATGCAAGAAAGTGATTCTCTGAGCCGAAAAAATACATGGAAATAAGAAAAATACACCGAAATAAACAAAATAAAATGGAATTTACCTTAAAGCTTCAAAGATCAAAATCGTTCTTATAACAGGGGAACAACAAAAATCGTGCAAAGCTTCAAAGATCAAAATCGTAGCTTAAAAGAAAAACACATCGAAATAAAGAAAATTATTCTCCGAGCCTCCGAAAATTGAAAGATGATGAGAGCACTATCTTCTTCCTTATAACAGGGAATAACAAAGATCGTTCCAAGATGGGTGAGATTGAGGCAGATATGTGATAAGGTTTGTTGAGGATTAGTCTTAAGAGATTGAGGCAGATACGGGAGAGAGGAGAACGTGACGGGAGAGACATAGACAATACGTGACTTTACCCGCCAAAAAATAGGGTAAAAGTGATATTTTTTTAAAGAAAATAAGACCCACCATATTTATTTAAGTGGAGGTAACTTTTTTCCCAATTTTAGTGGCATTAGTTATGAAATGCCTAAAAAATACCACATTTGTCTCAAATTTAATTAAAAAATGCTCTAATTATGCGGCACATCAGTATAAATGCCGTGAATTTGCAATACTTATAAATAAATGCTGGTAAAAACAAAATTCTCAGCATTTTTGAATAATACCAAGAAATAAGTGCCGAAAAAAATTAGTTTTCTTGTAGTGAATATTTTTGGTATACGCCAAATATTGCTATGACTCTTATAATTATGATTAAGGTCTTGACATTAATATTTATATTATATGAGATTCGGTGTCCATCAAAGAGCCCAAGTCTATAATTCTAAATATTAAATTAGTGTGTATAAAATTGATCATCCGTAGTTCCAAATATAATTATAATTGGTAGATTGTTAATGCAATGATGACGTGAGTTTTTTATTATAAGATTGCAAAAAAATGACAATTATGATTATTGAATGAACATTAATGAGAAATTTTCTCTTGCACCAATTTAACCTTGAAGGATTTAAATGTTTTCTTATAACTAATATTTAGGTGAAGTTTAACACAGTGTTCAAAATTGCTCCTAAATTGTAAGTATTATATTAATGTGCATATTCTTATTATGTCCAATATGAGTAATGGAATATTATAAGCATGCCTTAAGGTTTTCATCTAAGTATTTATATCACGATTAGGTTACGATTCCACCAAAGTGGTCTAATCTAATAAAAACTATCAATACTGAATTTTGTGATAACATTCAAATACTATGTTTTGGTTACTCCAAAGAGTCTGAATATGATTTTAAGTGTTCGAATTATTAATAATTTTATTATGATTAAGCCGTAGTTATTTGGTTGCTCCCCAAAGTCCGATTGTAATGCTAAAGTTATGATTAAGGGGCAATATGTTTGTTTATTAAGGTTTGTGTTATCGTCTAAAACTTGTATATCGATTTATGAGTCTTAGCTACTAAACACCAATAATAAATAATAACAAATAAATAAATGACCACTACCAACTTGCCGATTTATGATGAATAGAGAGATATGAGTGAAAGAGAAAGAAACATAGGATTAACATGGTTCGTCCCAAAGTGATGTCAGTGTCCACAGGTTTAGTGCTAATCATTTATATGTATTCGATAGGCAGTAGCTATGAAAGGAATGATTACCAACTCTCAGAATTTGAGAAACCTACGTGTGATAAAGATTCGAATAGATGCGCAAATTTCAATCACAAACTTATTTAATCAAAGTCAATTTATGAATAAAATCAATTCATCCCTTAAACTTAAATAGCTATGTGCCTGCAAGTGTCAAACCATCATAAATAAAGTATGCGACACAAAGTTCTGGAAAAATCCCCTTAGGGGAAAACCTTTTTATTTCTAGATCTTTGACAAGTTTACAAGACCATTGACTTACATACAACCTAATAATCGCCCACAAGTGTAATGCAGGGTGTCTTCGTCAAAACTTCAAAGCAATGGCTAGAAATCAACAATGGTTCACACGTAGTTATACCACAGGGGCACGCATGCTTAAAAATTCGCAGAGACTACCTCCATAATAGTACACAACTCTCAGTTGTAGAGATCTATCCACAAAGTATGAACAACAACAAATTATGTGTTGGGTTCCGCAAAATAACTCACACAAAGCAATTGGGATTGTGAATTGTAAGACAAAAGTTATGAACCCTCAAATGGTTGGGGAATAGTATAAAAACGTATTCTGTGAAAACCTATTTTTTCTCTACGCCAAATTCAGTTGTCTAACACTCAATTTATATTAAAAATCAAGGCGGTGACGTGCTAGATAAAAACACCTCTCATTCGAATGACACGATGTCGTTTGAGCGACATTCGATCTCGTTTGAACCAGGTACGATGTCGTTCAAACAACATCATACACGAAACTCAAAAAAGTTTCAGTCTTTTAAATATCTTGGAAACCTTAAGACTTAAAACTTGTTCACGAGATCAGAAACATTTACCCAAAAAAATTTTTATGATAAAATATTTTTTAAAAATTAAATCCATTTTAAAACATTTCAAAAATCATTTTTCATAAATAAAAATATTTTATCTTTCACAAAAATATCCGAGCACTTTTAATGTAAAATGTAAATGAAACTTGAACACATTTTACCAAATTCATCCTTGTTGGGATTGAATGCTGAAGTCTTCTTGAAATTCAGATTCGTCTCTTGTAGATGTAAGTTTTCCAATCCTTCGACGAATTGTACCAACTTGTAGCGGTATATGACATAAATAATTGTGACGAATAATGTCCTTAAAAATCTCACCCTATGTACCAAATTCATCCCTGTTGGGATTGAATGCTGAAGTCTTCTTGAAATTCAGATTCGTCTCTTGTAGATGTAAGCTTCCCAATCCTTCGACGAATTGTACCAACTTGTAGCGGTATATGACATAAATAATTGTGACGAATAATGTCCTTAAAGATCTCACCCTATGTCTATGCCGGTACAAAATAAAAATATCCGAGTTATCAATTTTAAATGACTTATACAAATCTACCCCTCCCATAAACTCAAATGTGGAAAGATAAACTGCCAAGTCTTCAAACTTTTCAAGTGATGCTTCATCAATCAATTCTTCAAAACTCCAAGATTTTCTCATCAGAGTGTGCATTCCAAAACTTTTCAATTGTTCCTATACACACGAGACAAAGCAAAAATCTCGTGATGTATTGAGTTTGAAATGATATAAAGCATAAACATGAAAGCATAATTAAATCTCCACCATACATAAACTCCCCCATAAAATCATAATTCCTTCTCCCCCTTTTTATTTGTCCGAAATAGACAAGGAAAAGAATAAATCGCGTAAAACAAATCAGGGTGTGACGGTAAACCAAGGCTAACCAACTATTTTTTATTTTTCTGTTTTTTCATACAAAAAAGCAAAAATGATGTTACAAAAAAATGCACACCATGAACTTTTACTAAGATAACCAAATCATGGAAACATAATGAATGGGTGTGCATAAATTCGATAGGAAAATAAACTCAATCATATCATATGTGCAAGATGAATAAGTGTACTCCTGACGAATGAACATCAAAATAATCCTTTGGTGTAAAATTGTTGAATTTAGATGACATTGTCTTAATCATATCAACAAATCAAAGTATAAATAATTTTCACACCAATAACGTTCAAAACTATGTAATGCTTTATCATGACTTTTAAGGGCATGCACACCGTTGAAAATTCCATCCAAACTCCCTCATTAAAAGATAATGCCTTTTATTTTTTCTTATGAGGTGACGAAAACAAAACCTATTGGCCCATTTTTGGCATAATTTTCTTTTTATTGCCTTTTAATTTTTTCGGGCTCTTTTAAACCTCATTGGACCCCAGATAATTTTCAATTCCTCACTTTTTAGGTCCATTTAAATGGTGGCTTTATCGAAAAGGAAAAAATGAAATACCTTTCGCAGCTCTTTTTCATTTTCCAAAATAAATCACACAAACTCACAAACGTTTTATAACATGCACTACCTTTTTTTATCAAGATTTATCGCGTTTGGTTCGTTGTATAGACATAATTGAGATGGAAACACTTAACCAATATGTGATAGACAAGGACAAAGGTCAAACAAATTCGTGCATGTGTGCAATAAAGGACAAGAAGAGTCAATCATGTAGGTAGTAACACTATATCATCTCAAAGACTCCAAACTTTATAAATCACATCAATCACACAACATATTGTCTCAAAACACTATCAAATAGTCACATGGATATGGCATGAAGTTGTGACTCGATCATCCTAAGTGTCAATTAATATAACGTGCAAACAAAATACAAAACTCTTCTTGGATTTTTCAAATTTTTCTCAAAAAGAGAATCTTTTTGTATTTTTTGAACACTGCTTAGAAACAACCCAGCAGTACCAAATAATATAGCAATATGAAGCATAGGATTGCAGACGGGGGTAATTCTAGGTGTCGTTCGAACGAGACTCCATGTTGTTTGAATGATAGGTGATCTCGGGAGAAAAATTCATGCGAGATGGATTCTCATTAGAACGAGAAAAGAAGTTTCCCAGTTTAATCAAAATATCATGCAGTTTTATCCAGTGAGAAAATTTCAAAAAAATAGTTCCTGGAATGGGCAAGCAGATCCAAAATAGTTCTAAAACAGTACCGAAGATAAGAAAATAAAATAAAAAATGCTAACAAAGTATAAAACAAATGGTACATACTAGCAATAGTAAAAAATGTCATCATGTAAATCACCCTATGTTAGAAAACATGTCTAGACCTCATCCAGTAGGTGCAGTGGATTTCTCCAAATATAGTGACATATTTTGAAACAACTCCATCAAATCATGAGAAGTCTTGACCAAAAACTTTACTTTCTCTTGAATATGTCAAAACTCTCTATCATTATGTGCAAGCAAAGTATCATGGGTGGGTGCATGTGTGTGAACATGTGTAGGAGTAAAGTGTAATTTATAACCCAATTTAAAGCAAAACTCCCTAAGGTGTCCTCTCTTTTTGCAATGGGAGTAAACATAAACCGGCCTAGGAACACCTCCCTTAAAATGTCTCCTATGCTCTCTCCTAATAGGTACGGGACGACTAGGTGGGTCGGGTCGAGAGTCATGTGAATTTAACTCTAAAGTTGTAACCGACTCAGGTGCAACGGATGAAGTAGACGCACCATAATACTTGTTCCTAAACTCTCACCACTCCCCAAAACAGGATTAAGAACCATTTTTCCCACCTTCTTAGATGCGTTCTCCAAAGTGACTTTAGCCTCCAGGGCATGCTTAAGATCTGTCTCTAATTGTTATATGCGAGCTATAAGCTCACTCTTTTCCCTATTCAAAGAAATTAAATGCTCACTCGTTTACCTATTCAAAGCAATCAGCTTCTCACTTAAAGAAACCTTCACTTTCTTAAGTTGACTTGCTTTTCCCTTAAACTACTTCAGACTCTCAATCTCTTTCTCCAAATCTTTCACCTTGAGACCTAACCTGTTATTCAATTTTTTAGCCTTTAAAGTCTCAGCGTATAACTCTCGAAACGCAATCTGGAGCTCACTCTCATCATCACTAGCTCACTTGCTCTAAGACTCGCTAGAAACACTCAAAACCTCCTCGGGGGTATCACGTGAACAACTGTACTCATCGTTGTGGTACAAAGTGAGTGTGTTCACACGACTTGAAAATGCTACACACATCCCATGTAATAAACCTTTACCGGACTCATCGTCCTCATTTCCCTCTTCTCCCTCACTAATGGTAGCTGGCATGTCAACTTTCTTTCCCTCTCTCCTAAGTCTAGTGGGAAACTCAAATGATTTTTGCCTTCTCCCCTCACACTCAAAACATTTTAAATTTTCAAACTTTTCTTCACACTCTTTCTCTTTCTCACCGCTTTCTTTGGCCTTGAATTTCTTTTTGTTTTTCTCCGAAAATATTTTATTGGAAGAATTTGGTTTTGGAAACTGGAGAATTTTTTAAAATTCTTTGCAAGAAGGGCCATGTCAAACTCAGACTCGGACTCACAAAAACTCACTTTCTTTTTCTTAGATTGGGCTTTAAGCGCTATCCACCCTTAGGTTTGACAATGTCGGGAAACATATCAATTTCGTACGTCTGTAGGTCTCGTACCAACTCTTCTAATTTCAGAATGATTCAAATTTACTAACGTATTCAGAACAGTCACTTTAGAGATAAAATGTTTAGGCAGCAATCTTAAAATCTTTTTAACCACTCGTGCATCACCTAGGTTAAAACTAGTGTTGACAATATCACATAAATGTGCATAAAACTCATCAAAACACTCAGTTTCTAACACAGTGATTGTCTCAAATTGAGTGGTCAAATTTTGAATTTTAGGCTCTTTGACCGCGTTAGTGCCCTCGTGGGTGAGTTACAAAATATCCCACGCTTATTTAGACGTGGTGCACGTCATAAGGCGTCAGAACTCGTCATGGGTGACCTGTCCGAAAATTGCACTAAGCCCTCGTGAATTTTAAGTGCTCCACTTAAACTCATCCTCAGTCCAGTCTGACACAGGTTTTAAATTCATGACATTATTTGCGGTGACAGTGGGAGGATTCCATCCTCTTTCACAAATGACCCAAACTCTTTCATCGATTGCTTTTAAATGGGATTTCATTCGGGCTTTCCAAGAAGCAGAATTAGACTCGTAAAAAATTAGCAACCGACTATATAAGTTTTTGTTTCGAAACATAGCGACAAACTTTCAAAAATCTAATTTTTCAAAAAAATCAATATCACATAATTTTTGTGAAAAATAGGAATACACGATAAATTAGCGTAACCTGCTCTGATACCAATTTGAGAAACCTACGTGTGACAAATATTTGAATAGAAGCGCAAATTCCAATCACAAACTTATTTAATCAAAGTCAATTTATGAATCAAATCAATTCAGCCCGTAAACTCAAATAGCTATGTGCGTGCAAGTATTAAACCATCATAAATAAAGTATGTGACACAAAGTTCAGGAAAAATTCCCTCAAGGCAAAACCTTTTTATTTATAGAACTTTGACAAGTTTACAACACCATTGACTTACATACAACCTGATAATCTCCCACAAGTGTAACGTACGGTGTCTTCGTCAAACCTTCAAAGCAACGACTAGAAATTAGCAATGGTTCACACGCAAAAGTACCTCTGGGTAACGCAGTCCAGACATGTAATCTTAAAACTCCGCAGAGACTCCCTCCACAATAGTACGAAGCTCTCGATTGTAGAGATCTCCCCACAAAGTATGAATGACAGCAAACTATGTTTGGGGTTCCACAAAACAACTCACACAAAGCAATTGGGATTGTGAATTGTAAAACAAAAGTTATTAACCGTCAAATGGTTGGGGAATAGTATAAAAACGTATTCTGTGAAAACCTATTTTTTCTCCACGCCAAATTCAGTTGTCTGACACTCAATTTATATTAAAAATCAAGGCAGTGACGTGTGAGATAAAAACACCTCTCGTTCGAACGACACGATGTCGTTTGAGAGAGATTTGATCTCGTTTGAACTAGGTAAGATGTCGTTCGAACGACATCATACACGTAACTCAAAAAAGCTTCAGTCTTTTAAATATTTTGGAAACCTTAAGACTTAAAACTTGTTCACGAGATGAGGAACGTTTATCCGAAAAAAAATTTATGATAAAATATTTTTGAAAAATTAAATCCATTTAAAAAATTTCAAAAATCATTTTTCATAAATAAAAATATTTCTTCACAAAAATATCCTAACACTTTTAATGTAAAATGTAAATGAAACTTAAACACATATTACCAAATTCATCCTTGTTGGGATTGAATGTTGAAGTCTTCTTAAAATTTATATTCGTCTCTTGTAGATGTAAGCTTCTCAATCCTTCAATGACTTCTAGCAACATGTAGCGGTATTACCAAATAAATCAATTTTAATAGTGTGTGAACCAAGACAGTTTTAATGAAACCCAAGTTTTAATTCAGTCCTAACACATGCATCTAAGTGATATGAAATCATAAAGAAATAGGCATGCAAAGGAAACCAAATAACATGATAGTCACAATATGAGGAAAAATCCCCCACAGGGGCAAAACCTTTTATTCCACTATAATTGTAAATCACAACTTACACGTTTAAAATGAAATAGATTTTTGACACACGAATACCCTCAGTTGTCGGTTGGTGTCGTCAGCTGTAAGTCCACATGCGATGAACCCACAAGAACCACAGTCCTATCTTCAACCCATGAATACCGCAACACTCCCTAATTTTCCTCAGTCCGGGATAGGTTTATCCTCTCTATAAAGAGTAAGATCAACAAGATCGTATTTTTGGTTCCAAAGCAATTCACTAAAGTATTGGGATGTTTTTGAATTGAAAAATAAGGTTTTAAACCCTAAAATTGAAGAAGACGAAGTGTTCTGCTGTTAGCAGATTACTGGTATCGAAAATCGTCAGGTCTCCTTAACGAACGACGGCTCGTTTAACACGATTTATATAAAAAAATTGAGGCAGCGCGTGGTTCGAACGAGATCTGATGTCATTCGAACCAGATCCTATGTCGTTCGAACCAGAAAATTTGCGAAAAATTAATTTAATTTTTATTTCGAAAATTCTTCTTTTAATCTTGGAAAATTCATTTTGACTAAAAACAATGCCTCAACACTTAGAAAATATTTTAGAAAAATATTCAAACCTCTTTTTAAAAATTATCCCAACACTTTTAAGTGAATCATAAAGGGACTTAAATACTTTCTCACCAAAATTAACCTTGGAGAGGCTTGAATGTTGAAGAAGCTTGATAGTCGGATCCTTCTCGATGCATGTATGATCTTGAACAATCTTCGATGGTTGTAGCGGTATACGACATATTTAATTGATAACAAACATTTATAAAATCATGTGCTTAAAGAATTCTCTATATAGTTTAGCCTATAGTCGTTCAAAAGAATATTTTTGAATCCCTTATTTTCTAGGATTGAGTGCTATTTATAGGTAGTTACGAGAGAGAGAGAGAGAGAGAGAGAGAGAGAGAGAGAGAGAGAGAGAGAGAGAGAGAGAGAGATCATGGTGGGACAGGTGGACTACCTTTATAGGGTAAGTAGTTACATCTTTTGCATTCTAAGAGGGAGATAATGATGAGTTTGTTACACCATGATAAAGGTGAAATATTATACAATTTATTCATGTGCGGGTGGAATAAACATGACTACTGGCATCCCATCATGTGATATAATTGGAGCAAGGATGGTACTGATGGGTTTATGTAAAGACCAATTTTCCAATTGAGTCTTAATGTCATTTTGACTTATTCTCGGAACAAAACACGTTTGAGTCATAGGTAGATGTTTATTGTCCGATCACTACAAGATTATGACATGTCGAAGATTAATTGAAGACGTTGCGACAAATCTTGAAAGAATTAATTATGCCGAAGTTTAATTGGTACAAATTTATTGCCTTCAAAGTTTAATTGCATTTTCGAGATCACTTAGGTATAAATGCATAATGTTAATGAAACTCGGAATTTTATTTAAAAAAAATAAGGATGTTATTTTTAAGAAAATGTTTTTTAAATGTTTCATTTGTTCACATTTCGTTTTAATCAGATATGGACGGATTAGAGTTGGATAAGAGTTGGTTTTGAGTAAAACTCTGTTTTCAAAGTTGGATTCATTAAAACTCTAATTTGGGCGACGTTGTTCAAACGACATATGATGTCGTTTGAACGAGCCCTAATGTCATTTGAACGACACAGAATCTTGCTCAAACGATATCTGCCACTGCCTCAAAATTGTTATAAATAGAGGTGTGTTCCAGTTTTTTCGAAGTGTGTGCAGAGCGAAATTAGTTTTCAAACAATACATGATTCTGTAATTGTTTTCTAAGGTTTCAAAGCTTAAACACTTCCTTAGAGTTTGCAAAGATCTGAGTTATCATTATCATATGTTTATGTGATCCTTGTTGCACCAAGTTGGGTTTGTTCAACACTCGAACATGGTTGATTTTGCGGTGGAGAAGCGAAGAAGGTTACTTTCGTGTTCAACATAGTAGACGACACGAGGTCGTATCACTTGATACCGAGGCATGCTAGAGACAACTGCCATGGACGAGCATCATGAAGTAAGGTTACTTTTCGCATGGGCATTGTGAAGATTGGTAGAAGATCAGAGGAGCGTCAAGTCTCGTGGGTGGATAGAGTCATCGTATAAGAATATCGTCTGACTTTGTAAAACCATTGTTTTAGTGATTGTCTAGCCTGGGTCGTCCGAGTTTTTTTTACCAATTGGGTTTTTCATCGTACATATGTGTTATGAGTATTGTTTTACTTTATTTTACTTGATTTAATCACTAGTTGCATGCTTAGGGTTAAACAAGATACAATTTTGTCAAGTTAATTTGTGTCTTAACTTGGTTTGATAAAATTGAAAAAGTGTTTCTCAAAAAGAGATAGTTGGTTTGCATTCATCCTTAACTTAATTACGCTCAAGCAAAAGTTTGTTTTTAAATCTTGGGGACATACAAATTGGTATCAGAGCTAGAAATATATTTTTACTGTTATTAATCCCTTTTTTCTTATAAGGATGAATTTTGGTGGTTATGATAATTTTCAAACTCCTGTTTTTAATGGCACTAATTATGCTTATTGGAAAATGTGAATGAGAAGTACTTTAAAATCTATTAATTAGCGTGTTTGGTTTGCGATTAAAAAAGGTTGGATACCACCTATCACACGAGAGGGTGAGGTCACTAGTTTGAAACTCGTTGAGTCGTGGACTGAGACTAAACATAGGATTGCACTGTATAACTCTAAAGGTCTACACGTTATTTCTTCCTATGTCACACCTGAAGAGTATAATCGTATCATTACTTGTGAAACTTCAAAAGAAGCTTGGGATACACAGACACTCACTCACGAGGGCATGAGCACAGTTAACACGTCTAAATTGCAAAATCTCACTACACAATTTGAGACTATTAAGATGTTAGAGAGTGAGACGGTTGATGAGTTTTACACTAGGTTGTCCATGATTGTTAATGCGGAGTTTAACCTAGGTGAGAAGGCTCCTGATAACCGAGTGATTAAGAAAATTCTGAGATCGTTGTCGAGTAGGTTTGATGCAAAAGTGTCTGTTATGAATTCCCTTAGGATGCTTAACTCGTCGAAACTAGAAGGGATCATATGAGACCTCCAAACCTATGAACTCGACATGTTTATCTCCAAGAAAGTTCCAAAGAAAGAAAATGGCATTGCTTTAAAGATCTGAAGGAGGTAACTTATGTTTTGAATGGCGATTCTGATTCTGACCTTGAGGATGTCGTCTTGTTGGAAAGAAAGTTCAAGAAGTTTCTTCAAATTCATAAGAAATCGAAAGATGCTAAAAAGTTTGAGAAATTCAAGAACAAGGGAGACTCCACCCGTAAGGATAAGAGTGAGAAACTTAAGAGAGATGAGTCTGATAGGTGTTTCGAGTGTGAGGAGAAAGGTCACAAAGTAGCTGAGTGTCCCACTAGACTTAAGAAAGAGGGTAAGAAACCGATAGCATACAACGCCACCTTAAGTGATAGAGAACCGTAAGAGGGAGAGGATTCCCCCATTCAGCGTAACTTTTTTTTCTTTTATGGCATGTCATGTGAGAGACGATGATATATCTTTCTACAAGGATACTCATATGTGCATGACACTTCTGAGGATGTTGAGAGTGCTTCCCGAGAGGGTGAGGGTGATGAGAGAGAGGATGACGAGATCGACGTAGGAGAGTTGCAAGTTTCATTTCGAGAGTTATTTGAGGAGACTGTAAAGGTGACAAAGGAAAACTCAAAATTTCAAGCTAAGTTGAAAGAGCATGCCGTAAAAAATAATGATGCATTAATTGAGGATATTAGGGCATGGGAGAAGAAGCTTAGGGAGAAGATAGAGTACGTCGAGAAAGAGAGAGATAGCCTTAAAGGTTGGATGGAGACTTTGAAAAAGGAGTTTCTATAGTTTGAAGAATCTAGGCATCTACTCGAGTCTAGGATTATTTGGAGGAGAGTTTGAGAGGCTTGTCTAGAGTTATGTTTGACTTGGAGTCAAGGTCGGAGAAATTGGATAGGAAGTTAGGCACCGTCCAAGTCAAGAAAGATAGGTTTGGTATAGTCTACGACGAGAGACTTCCCAACCCCAAAGCCAATACTAGTCGTGTGAGAGAGCCAACTAGGAAAATGAGGAGAGGTCGATATTTTGGTAATCATTCCCACCGTGTTTACACGTGTTCCCATTGTGGTAGGAAAGGACAACTTAAAAGTTTTTGCTATGATCTTAGGATTGCTCCTAAGAAGTTTAGAAATAAAGTTGTGTCGATTCCCAAAACCCCCATGCATCACCTACTTGGGTTAGGAAATTGCACTTAGAGGCTTTAGGACTAAAACTTCATGGTCCTCATTTGGTTGAACTTGATTCTTCCCATGCTAAATCTAAAGGTTGAGTGTGTTACCATGTTTATTTTTTTTGCATTATATTTTTCCTTTATTGCATCCTATTTGAAAAACATAAAAAGATTTTATTTTTGATAAAACTTTTGAAAAAGCCAAAAAGATTTTCTATTTGTTTTTGTGTCATGAGTTAACATATTTGATGTGGCATATTGGTGTGCTTGGACTCCCTTCCTTCCATTATCCATGTGACTAGGAATTTGGTCATTATTATCGATGCTTAGAATGATCTTAAACATTGTTTTTATAGGGTTTTTTCGAAGTTGATATACATTTTGAGTCAACTTTGTGTATATGCCATGATTGCACACATGCACGATTTTATATGGATGTTTGACTACTCTTGCTTATTTGAGTTTGGTGAGACGTTCTTATCTCAATTTTGTCATCTATGCGCAAGTAGACTTATGGATGAGGTGTGCATGTAATAACCGTTTACCGTGAGGATTAAATTGAAAAAAATGATGAGTGTTCATGGGTTAGGGATGCGAGAGTGAAAAATTGACTCGTCGTGAAAGCCACCATTTAAAAGATCCCGAAAAAATCATAAGGAAATAAAAATAATTATATGCCAAAAATGGGCCAAATTAGTTTAGTTCATTTAAAAGAAAATATTATATATATTTGAGGTTGTTTGGATGGATTAAAAATTTAAACGGGTTAGCACAAGAATCCTAACATTGGAAAATTATGTCATAACGCTATTACTTGGAGAATGGTCAAAATTTCGAATTCGTGTGCATGATGTTTGTTTAGTTCATTAAGCTCACACTTTAATTGTCACATATGGATATAATAAAGTTTGATGATTGATTACTATCAATTAGAGCTTCTTGATCGTTTCGATGTGGTGGAATTATGATTTATTTATTTTTGTTCACACACATACATTATGTGCTCATGTTTAGGCACATCGATACTATGTTGGCATGTTACTCATATTTGTTTGTTTTGAGTTTTTCTAGTTGAGCTACTGTTTTAACATTGTTTTTTTAGTTTTGATCCCCTTCCAATTAGAATTTTCAGGAAATTTCTTAACTGTGAAACACAATTTAATTTTCTAGGGTTACTATGAGAATTTGTTTATGTCGTTCAAATGACATGTTGTTTCGTTCGAGAGATGTCGCATCTCGTTCAAGCGACATACTTGTCTCATTCAAACGATAGCCCTGTTTGACCAGTTTGACTTTTTTGGTTGAATTATTTTGTTTCAATACCCTGCTGCATGTTGATTATATTTTGGTACTAGGTGTATATTTATGCAATTACTTTGAATGATTTGATATTTTCTTACAATTAGTCCATTTAATCACACCTGATTTGATTGATTGATTCTTTTGTGTGATTCATTGTTTGCTAGCTACTGAATTGACATTGATTGATCATTTTTAGCTGGTTGTTTCATGATTATATAGCTATTCTTCATGATGAATTAATCACATTGGTATCATATTATGCTAGATTTGTTTATCTTTTCACCGGATTGTCTATTCGAGACAAAAAGGGAGAGACATATTTGTGATGTAGGGGGAGTTTTGTGAAATTTTTGTGAGTGATATCCTGATTTATATATTTGCACATATTGGTATCATGTTTTGCTCACATAACAAATGATTTGGATTTGATTTTTCATATTGTTTTATATCATTTGTTCCTCCATACTTCACTTGGTATTTGTCTGTTTCACGTGTGTAAGTATGCTTAAAGAGATTCGAGATTTCAACTCTACATCACATTCAGACATTCAGAGACAGTTCATGCTTGCCGGTCCATTGTTTATGAGTCTTATCCTTTACTGATGATGTAATTTTATTTTTAGGTTTTATGGGATGGGATTTAGGCGTCATACGGCTTGACGTCCCGACTTAGGCATTTCACTGTTGGTTTTGTTCCGGAATAGTGAAAGGGTAGATTTATAAGGACCAAATTTCCAATTGAGTCTTAATATAGTTTTGACTTATTCTCGGAACAAAACACGTTTGAGTCATAGGTATATGTTTATTATCCGATCACTACGATACGATGACATGTCAAAGATTAATTAAAGACGTTGTGGCAAAGCTTCAAAGAATTAATTATATCGAAGTTTAATTGGTGCAAATTTATCATCTTCAAAGTTTAATTGCATTCACGAGATCACTCAGGTATGAATGCATAATATTAATGAAACTTGGAACTTTATTTTACAAAAATAAGGATGTTATTTTTAAGAAAATGTTTTAAATTTTTTTTATTTGTTCACACTTCATTTTAAATAGATATGGACGGATTAGAGTTGGATAAGAGTTGGTTTTAAGTAAAAATCTGTTTTTAAAGTTGGATTCATTAAAACTCTAATCTCGGCGACATCGTTCAAATGACATATGATGTCATTCGAACGAGACCTGATGTCGTTTGAACGACATAGAATCTCGCTCAAACGATATCTGCCACTGCCTCAAAATTGTTATAAATAGAGGTGTGTTCTAGTTTTTTCGATGTGTGTGCAGAACGAAATCAGTTTTCAAACAGTACATGATTCTGCAATTGTTTTCTAAGGTTTCAAAGCTTAAACACATCCTTAGAGTTTACAAAGATCTGAGTTATCATTATCATATGTTTATGTGATCTTTGTTGCACCAAGTTGGGTTTGTTCAATACTTGAACATTGCTGGTTTTGTGGTGAAGATGCAAAGAAGGTTACTTTAGTGTTCAACATCATAGATGACATAAGGCCGTATCGGTGGATACCGATGCCTTCGTGGGGACAACTACTGTGAATGAGCAATATGGAAGAAGGTTACTTTTCATGTGGGCACTGTGAAGATTGGTAGAAGATTAGAGGAGTGACTATCATCTGACTTTGTAAAACCATTATCATTGTTATTATCTGGCTTGGGCCGTCCGAGTTTTTTTTTCCGATTGGGTTTTTCCTCATACATCTGCATTGTGAGTATTTCTTTACTTTATTTTAGTAGCTTTAATCACTAGTTGCATGCTTAGGGTTAAACAAGACGAAATCTGGTTAAGTTAATTTGTGTCACAACTTGGTTTGATAAAGTTGAAAAAGAGTTTTTCAAAAAGAGATAGTTGGTTTGCATTCATCCTTAACTTAATTCCACTCAAGCAAAAGTTTGTTTTTAAATTTTGGGGACCTACAGGTTAATAACGTTATCAACTAACATCGGGTTAATAATAATGAGACGACCAATTATATTTCTTGGCCGAGCATAGTAATACCTGAGTCAACCACATTGTTCATTGCTGAGCATATTCTTAGTCCTTATTAGGGACACTGCCATCTCCTGAAAGGATAATAAGGTGTCGTATATTTAGTGTATAATAAAAGGCCCCAAGACTTCATTTATAACTGGAACTTATAGCAATCTATTTATAATATTGTTTCTTCAGAGTAGTTTCTAAGTGAAATGAATGTATGAAGTGTTAAATAGTAGGATGTTATTGGCTTTTGAAATTTGGTCCTCTTAAATTCTTCTCGGCACGCGTCGAGCAGACACACATAACATTTTGAATTCAGCAATGGGCTACCGTGTCAAGTGACTTGGACCGACGCTCAGAGTAATTATTACACACGCTTAGGATAATGTGACCGTCTATTCACTGAACCTGAAATGACTGTTGCTTTATTTAGCGTGACATATTCTATCATAACTTACGACCAAAAATAAAGTATTTAAAGGCTAAAAAACTGTGACACCCCGACTAATTAAACACCGGGTAGATACTCCTTTATTAAATTAATTCAAAATGCCAAGTTGGTTCAGTTAATAGCATCACTGTCGAAAACATTTTAATAATTACTAACCACCTAGTATTTAAAAAGTAAGTTGCCAAATTTTAAGTTAAGTCTGGATAATCATGCAATAAAAGAATAATGGAAGAGTCAACATAATCCATTCACCATACGAAGTAATGAAATAACCAACAATAATAATAAGAAATCCGGAGGAAAACTCCTCACAACAATCCCAACAAATGAAAATAATACTACAAGTCTGAATCCTGAATAATTACATGCCAAAAATTTGAATAACCGAAATGTCTCTAAAAGGAATGGACGACATGCCCTACAACTGATAACTGCTGAATATAGAGTCAAAGTAGATGAAGCGACTACAAGAAAAGTCCTGTAACTTCCACAAACAGCTACAGCTCGTCACCTGAATGAGGATCCTAAGCATGGTGTCTTTGTGGCTGGGCACCTAAAATGGTTTTTACAAAAATAGATTTGAAAGCAAATGGGTCAGAGCCCGAAAGTGGAAATCATTTTAAAAACAGCAAGTGTTTTAATAACATTAAAACATTAAATGCAAAATACATGTTAGGACGTGCACTCACATGAAATTCTTACCTCTCGACTACATGTGCACCCCTAATGTACCTTACCCATCTAAATGACATATATCTAACCAAGACGTAATAAGTTCTACTCCTTACTACTCGATCCCCATAATACATTCTAGCGTTATCAATTAAATAGAGGGCTATAATAAAACTCAGATTTTCAATTTGTAACACAATTCACTATCGTTTAACCCATTATATTTCCTCAAAACATTACCATAAATATTATTCACAATAACAACATGAAAGTTCCCATTAATAAAGTGTATATTATTCACGTCATAAATATTAATCACGTCATTAATAAAGTGTATATTATTCACGTCATAATTATATTCCTGACGCGACTGTCACACGCGTCTTCACAAGATTTCCAAATTGCCGTATTTCAATCTCACGACAAATTTCATAATTCAATAATCATATATAATCATAGATGCACATATAATCAAATACCTACTCGCATCTCGTTACTATTTTAATCCGGATTAATTTCCAATTACTACGCATTTAATTTAATTAATCCCGTAAATAAATATCACAAAAATACGGGGTATTACATACTTCCCCCCTAATAACTGAATTTCGTCCCGAAATTCGGAACTAGAAAGTACCTGGTAAGAACAACTCTGGATAACGTTCGCGCATCTCATCCTCGCGCTCCCATGTGGACTCCTCGATATTATGATGTCGCCACTGAACACGCACTAACGGAACTATCTTTGACCGCAGTTTCAGCTCACTTCGGTCCAAAATAGCAATCGGCCCCTCCTCGTAGGAGCTATCAGGCTGGAGATCTATGTCATCCAAAGCAAAGTGAGAATGAGCCAAATCGTCTCTAAGATATTTCCTTAGCGAGGAAATATGAAACACATCGTGAATCCGATGCAAATGCTCCGGTAATCCAAGTCTATACGCAACCGGTCCAATCCTCTCAATGATAGGAAATGGTCCCACATATCTCGGTGCCAACTTTCCTTTCTTCCCAAAACGCATAATCCCCTTCATAGGAGATACTCTGAGCAAAACCTGGTCCCCAACTTGGAACTCTCTGAAGAACCTCTTCGCATCAGCATAGCTCTTCTGCCTGTCCTGAGCTACCCGAATGCGACTCCGTATCAGTTTTATCCTTGCCGAAGTATCCTGAATCACTTCCGGCCCAAGCAGTTTGTTGTCCCCCACCTCCAACCAACATGCTGGTGAACGACAAGGTCTATCGTACAACGCCTCAAATGGATCCATGCCAATGGTGAACTGGTAGGAGTTGTTGTAAGAAAACTCCACCAGTGGAAGATACTGCTCCCATCCACCCCCAAAATCAATGATACTCATACGTAGCATGTCTTCCAACATCTGGTTTGTACGCTCGGTCTGCCCATCGGTCTACGGGTGATACGCCGTACTCAACCATAATTCCGTGCCCATGGCCTCCTGAAAGCTCTCCCAAAACCGTGAAACAAATATCTTGTCTCGGTCAGACACGATATTTAGGGGCACACCGTGAAGTCTCACTATCTATGCAATAAAGAGCTGGTCATACTGTCCCGCAGTGTAGTCTGTCCTTACGGGTAGAAAATGAGCGACTTTATTCAACCTGTCCATAATTACCCAAATGGAGTCGTGACCTCTCTGCGACGTAGGCAACCCCGTGATAAAGTCCATGGATATTCTCTCCCACATCCACATCGGGACCTCCAACGGCTGTAGCAGTCCTGCCGTTCTCTGATGATCCACCTTTACTAACTGACAAGTGGCGCATTTAGAAACAAACTCGGCAATATCTCTCTTCATTCCTCTCCACCAATACTGTCGTCCATTTCTTGGTACATTTTGTCCCCACCGGGATGTATCGCGAACCGTGAGCCGTGCGACTCTGCCATCACCGCGTGCCGCAATTCCTCCCCTTCCGGAACTACCAATCTCCCATTGAAGCGTAATCCCCCGTATGAGCTAACGGTATAGGATTCGGCTCCCTCTGCTAGTAATCGAACTATCTGCTCTTGACATAACGAGTCATTTTCCTGTGCCCTTACTACCTTCGTGACAATCTGAGATGTAACGATCATCACAGACATGAACGATCGGGCCACTGCATCCTGGTGTCCCAACTCCTTCCACTTTGCCTTCCACACCCCTGCCACTTCATCTACCGGCCTACGGATCAACGCGTCTGCTACCACGTTAGCCTTCCCCGGGTGGTATTGGATATCAAACTGATAATCCTTCACGAACTCAAGCCACCTCCGTTGCCGCATATTCAACTCCTTCTGCGTGAATAGGTACTGTAGGGACTTGTGATCTGTGAACAATCGAAACTTTTCCCCCAAAAGGTAATGTCTCCAAATACGAAGGGCAAATACAACTGCCGCCAACTCCAAGTCATGAGTGGGGTAATTCTTCTCGTGAGGCTTTAGCTTACGGGATGCATAAGCAATGGCCTGACTCTCCTGCTGCAATACACCTCCAAGTCCTTGCAAGGACGCATCGGTGTAAACTAAATACTCAACTCCCGGTCTCGGCAATGCTAACACAGGTGCTGAGGTCAACTTATCCTTCAACTCATCAAATGCCAACTGACAGGCGTCACTCCAGATGAATGGCACACCTTTATGAGTCAGATGTGTCAAAGGACCCGCTATCTTCGAAAATCCCGAATGAACCTCCTGTAGTATCCTGCTAGGCCCAAGAAACTACTAATCTCTGTCGGTGTCGTGGGCTGTCCCCACTCCCTCACCGCGGATACCTTCCCCGGATCAACAGATATTCCCCGATCGGAAATAATATGTCCCAAAAACTGGACCTCCTTCAGCCAAAACCCGCATTTCTCATATTTTGCATACAGCTCGTTCTGACGTAGCGTTTGCAAAACCTGCCTCAAATGCTCGGCGTGCTCCTTCTCTGTCTGGGAGTAAACCAGAATATCATCGATGAAGACAATGATAAACTGATCTAGGAAATCACTGAACACCCTATTCATCAGGTCCATAAACACTGATGGAGCGTTGGTCAGACCAAAAGGCATAACCCGAAACTCATAAGAACCATATCTCGATAAGAACGCAGTCTTCGAGACATCCTCTTCCATGATACGCAACTGATGGTATCCCGATCTCAAATCAATCTTTGAGAAGAAAGAAGCTCCTCTCAACTGGTCGAATATGTCATCGATTCGAGGCAACGGATACTTATTCTGTATCGTGACCTTATTCAACTCTCGGTAGTCCACACACAATCTTAGTGAACCATCTCTCTTCTTCACGAATAACACAGGGGCACCCCACGGCGAAGTACTCCTCCGTATAAACCCCTGACCCAACAACTGTTCAATCTGATCCCGTAACTCCCTCGTCTCAGCTGGAGCCATACGGTACGGTGCGCGTGCTATAGGTCTCATATCTGGCAATAAGTCTATGACAAAGTCTATCTCTCGACTGGGGGGTAGGCCTGGTATCTCCTGAAACACATCGAAATACTCCCTGACAACTGGGATCGAATCTAAAGGAATCACGACCTCCTTAGAGGTATCCTCCTCTATGTAATACAAAAGAGAGGTCGAACCTCCCTCTGGGCGAGGCATCGCCATTACAAACATCTCTTGCCCCGGAATGTCAAAAATAATGCTCCCACCGAAGCAAACAATCATGGATCTATAATCCGCGAGCCAATCCATACCGATGATCACATCGTGAACATGCATATCTAATACCAACATATCTGCAGGTAATACCAGAATACCAATCTCTACCCCTACTCCCCAGCATATAAAGAAAATAAGTGACCCACTCCCCAATGGTGAGTCTACACACGTCACTGTGCTCTCTGCTGTGGCTAACAACCCTAAGGCTTTCGCAAAATGTGTAGCTATAAAACAGTGCGTTGCCCCCGTATCAAATAAAACCCGACCCATAGTACCATGGATAGGAAACATACCCTCAATCGCGGGTGGTGCCTGTGGAGCTGCTGCCTGGTGGACGTTATAGACACATCCATACTGTAACTGCCCCTGCTGCACAGGAACTGCTGGAATGGCTGGAAGAGCTGGCACCTGGGATGGAGCTGGAAGAGCAGGTGGAAAAAGTGGCCTCTGTGGCTCATATCGAGCACCCTGTTGCTGCTGCGGGGCCCTGCCCCTATCAGGACAGTCCTGGCGTTTATGGCCAGTCTTGCCACAAACTAAACACTTCCCTGGGAAGTTCCCCCCTCTCTGCCCTTGCTGCCCCCAGCCCTGGTGGCCGTTACCGTTCCTCCACTGACCCTACTAGCCCTGCTGAAACTGCTGTTGACCATTCTGACCCTGCTGGTTCTGATGGCCGTTCGGACCCTGATGGCCCTGCTGGAAACCTCCCTGTCCGTGCCTGAAATTTCCTGACCTGAACCTCTTGTGATCCCCCTACTGGGTACCCTGATCACCCTGCCTCTGCCCTTGAACAGATTGTGCCCCACTGGCACCATTTCCTCCAGCCCTGCCCTGATGGCTAGAATCTCCTGATCGCTTGCCCTCAGTCATATGTGAAAGCGGTGATCCTGGCAATGGAGCAATGCAGCGTTAACCACATCAGAATAAGTGGCTAACGAGAGGTTCCCTAACAAGTGCTGACGAATCCTCCATGTCAACCCGTCAGTAAATTTCTGTATCTTCTTCTCCTCTGTCGGTATCTCATCCGGAACAATGTTCAGAAGATCAGTGAATTCGGCCTCATACTCGGCCACAGTCTTACCCTCCTATCGAAGGCTCATCAACTTCCTCCTCATTTCCGTATGAACAGCTGACGGAAAGTACTTGCGGTCGAACCGCACCCAGAACTCCTGAATAGTGAGAGTGTCCCTCTCCTCCACGGTGGTAATAGACTCCCACCACTGCAGTGCTGACCCCACTAGCTTAAAAGTAGTTAGTATCTGCTTCTGGACATCTGTGCACTCATACATCCTCAGGTGCCACTGAATGTCCTTCCTCCACTGACTCGAAACTACCACATCGGAGCTACCTGCGAACTCCGAAGGGTGTGCTTTCTGGAAAGCATCTCGAACACGTTCCCAAGAAGACAGGAATGCATGTGCCTGAACTGGCGCGGCTATCGGTGCCTGAGGTGGTGCCTGCTGAACTACAGCTAATGCGGCATTTACCGCCTTGGCCACAATGGCTGCAACCTTGGCGACATTCATCGTGCCCTGAACTGGTGCGGGCAGTGGTTCTGGCGTTGCATCCCTGGGAACCCGCTGTGCACGTCGTGGAGGCATCTGAAATAAGAATGAAGTTTATAAGTTCGCAGTTATAAACTTAAAATAGCTGAAGAACGTAGCATATACAAAAGAATACAACAGTCCTAAAATATAGGGCTCTACTTCAAAGAAAGCTCAGCGAAAAACATAATAAGCCGTACAGATCCTAAAAGACACTAGAACCTGATGCTCTGATACCACCTATGACACCCCGACTAATTAAACACCGGGTAGCTACTCCTTTATTAAATTAATTCAAAATGCCAAGTTGGTTCAGTTAATAGCATCACTGTCGAAAACATTTTAATAATTACTAACCACCTAGTATTTAAAAAGTAAGTTGCCAAATTTTAAGTTAAGTCTGGATAATCATGCAATAAAAGAATAAAGGAAGAGTCAACATAATCCATTCACCATACAAAGTAATGAAATAACCAACAATAATAACAAGAAATCTGGAGGAAAACTCCTCACAACAATCCCAACAAATGAAAATAATACTACAAGTCTGAATCCTGAATAATTACATGCCAAAAATCTGAATAAATGAAATGTCTCTAAAAGGAATGGACGACATGCCCTACAACTGATAACTGCTGAATATAGAGTCAAAGTAGATGAAGCATCTACAAGAAAAGTCCTGTAACTTCCACAAACAGCTACAGCTCGTCACCTGAATGAGGATCTTAAGAATGGTGTCCTTGTGTCTGGGCACCTAAAATGGTTTTTACAAAAATAGATTTGAAAGCAAATGGGTCAGAGCCCGAAAGTGGAAATCATTTTAAAAACAGCCAGTGTTTTAATAACATTAAAACATTAAATGCAAAATACATGTTAGGACGTTCACTCACATGAAATTCTTACCTCTCGACTACATGTGCACCCCTAACGTACCTTACCCATCTAAATGACATATATCTAACCAAGACGTAATAAGTTCTACTCCTTACTACTCGATCCCCATAATACATTCTAGCGTTATCAATTAAATAGAGGGCTATAATAAAACTCAGATTTTCAATTTGTAACACAATTCACTATCGTTTAACCCGTTATATTTCCTCAAAACATTACCATAAATATTATTCACAATAACAACATGAAAGTTCCCATTAATAAAGTGTATATTATTCACGCCATAAATATACAATACAAGCACCCCGAGACTAAGCTGCGGTGCACACATACTCTGCTATCCATCCCGGTACATCACGTACATAAGGATCACGCATTCCGAATCTCTCAGGAATCGTTCTCAGATAACAACATCACAAATAATGGAGGCGAACACAGTCACATCACATGGGTCACGCACATACCTGCGCTCCCACTATCAGCAGACTTATTAACATCCCAATAAGTCCTTCTCTGACCTATGTTCATCGAGGTAACCAATCTAAATTCGAGCAACACAAGGATTAGAAGGCCCTAAGCGAACGCAAACCTCCCGTGATAACAAGTATGGTAGGTATGTCATACACATAAAATCTATACATATACTAAGTATGCACACGTCTTAGTAATCATCATAATATGATGGTGGTACACTTCTCATTCTCGTACCGACATATAATACTACACAATTTATATATATTCCCGGTTAATATAATAAGCTAGGCCGTCAATAGTTCTCGCATCATAATAGACACTCACGTCCTGCTCATATTTTCCTTTAGGTTCAAACTACACTTCTAGGTTTGACTCCTCATTATATCCCAAACATCCCAAATATATCAATTAATCATCAAGGGAAAGCTATCTCTACCTATACACAAGGTTACGGGGCACTCGGGATCAAAAGAGGCTAAAAGCCTAAACTGTCAACTCGTTCGAAGTCTCGTTCGAACGAGGTTGTTCGAACGAGAGTTCGTTCGAACGAACTGGGCTATCTAACGAGATCTCGTTCGAACGAGATTATCGAATGAACTTCACCCTCGTTAGAAGTCAAATTTCAACTCATTAGAAGCTCGTTCGAACGAGCTCGTTCGAACGACCTGGGTAGGTTTTCTAACGAGTGGCCAGTTTCGAGCCCAGAAATCCTTATTTCGTTTTTCCCAATTTTCTTCACTCCTAATCTCACATAAACATCGACCCAACATCATTTTAAGGTTCATAATTCATACTAAACACTTATAGGTCATAATCAAACCTTTATATAGGGCTAACTCATCTTAAACCTCATCAAATCTTAAAATCTCTTCATTTATCCCTAAATTATATGAACATGAACCCTAACATTTGTAAATCATCATTGAGCCTACTATAATCCGTTTTTGTTTCATCCAAGATATTATTAACATCAGAATAATCGCCTACATATAATTCTACATGCAATTCCTCCTCAATATGTAAGATTCTATTTCCAATTTAATGGGTTTTTCATTAACTCCCAAGAACAATCACATTTTTATCAATTCCTACACATGGAAGAAACATTCTCTGAAATTAATTGGAATTAAACCACTTGACTTAAGGGTAACTCTGGATTTGATGACGAATCTGAAGAATGGTTCTCTCTCTCCTCTGCAGAATTCCTCCTCTCTCTCTCTCCAAGCTTTCTTCTCTAATGGTGGTAATGGAGGCTAGGGTTTGTGCTTTAGAAACTCTTTGGAACAACTTTCAATAACCTCCGTAGACTATTTTGTTATTAGTGGGCTTAGTGGGTTATTTCCAATTCAGATATTAATTCCCAATTTTCGTAGGTTTTAATTCCCCAAAATTCAAAAATTACCAAACTACCCTCATACGTTGCCGGTATGGCCTAAAAATGCTCCGGGACCCAAACCAAACCCCCGGCTAGTGTTTTCTGACTATTTCGACCCTTCCGGACGCGTTGGCGCACTCAAAATGACCATACAGTGAATAGAAATAAAATTCACTTTTTAATTTACATAATTATATTCCTGACGCGACTGTCACACGCGTCTTCACAAGATTTCCAAATTGCCGTATTTCAATCTCACGACAAATTTCATAATTCAATAATCATATATAATCATATATGCACATATAATCAAATACCAATTCGCATCTCGTTAGTATTTTAATCCGGATTAATTTCCAATTACTACGCATTTAATTTAATTAATCCCATAAATAAATATCACAAAAATATGGGGTATTACAAAAACCACATCGTTTGAATTTCCATACCTTTCAAATCTTCTGAGCATTTTAAAAGAGAGAAAGAGATTACCCTTTCCAAGATATTCTTCATTTCCGGTGAGATTCCTCCATTTCTGGTGAAGTTTACAGTTTTTTCCATCTGTCATTAATTTTCTGTTGGATTCGAAGGTATGCAATTATTTGACCTCTTAAGATTTTGGGGCTTTTGTCCTTTCCTCTGCCATTTCTTCGAAGTTATTAATGTTCGTTATTCTTCTATATTTAAATCGTATAGTGTTTGGTGTTGATTATTGAAAGTTTAATCGTTTAGGTGTCCATTGAGCTTGATATCCTATCATCCCACCATTTTTAGGGGTTTTTGAGTTTTTGTTTTGTCTTTCTTGTGGCCGCTAAACCCCCAAAATAACTTTGCCTCGATGAGTAACAAAATGATGTGCATAGATGGCTAAAGTATTTATCCGAGTTGGATGTTGATCGCTCTAGTATTCTAGCAAGGAGGGTTTTAATACCCCTGAAGTCATTTTCCCCGAAGATAAGCCTTGGCACCCTAATTATACGCTTAGGGAAACTTGATCTGCTGGTTCTTCCCACTTTTGACTAGAGTGGCATTTGAGGGTTATAGTTTTGAGGATCTAAAGGCAATTAACTCAATAAAACAAGAGTTGGGTGTTAAACATTTGGTGAATATCGTGTATATGCCTGCTGTCGATTTGGACTCTTTCTTAAGAGAGCTATATTTGGCATAACAATGTTAGTGGGTCCTATACCATCCCCTCCCCTTTGGAGGAACTAGTAGGTGAGGAACCAATTGATGAGTATAGTGATTCACGGGACTCTTCAACTTCGTACGACCCCTCAACCACTGATAATAGGTGGTATTTTCATGATGCATTAAAGGAAAAATTGGACGCCTTAAGGGAAAAATAGAGTATCCCTATTAGTATCTCCACTAGGTTGCCCACTAGTGAAGAGAGAGTTTTTGACACCTCTTGCTCATATGATAATTTTCCTTCCTTAGTGGGCCCTACATGTTGGACATTGCCTACCCCTTTACCCCGTTTTAGATCGATACTAAGTGGGTATGGTGTCACCCTTACCCATCTCCCCTTACTGCTTATAGGACAATCCTAGGAGCAGTGACGGTCTAGAAGGCCCATGCCGTATTTAACCTCACTAAGCACATATTCATATATATCCATGGCCTGAAGACAACACTAAGGCTCCTGGATACTATTACTTCTCTCCCGAGAAGTCATATTTGAGGATGGTTAAGGTCGTCCAGACTAGTAATCATAGTTGGAAGGGTCAGTATATGTTCGGAAAAGGTAATAGGAACTTAAAGAGCCACAAGAAAGAAAGGTCCTATGAGGTTTCGAGTGAATGGAATGGGCTTAACATAACAGGTATATTTTTTTTCTTGCTTACATACTGCTTCTCTTTAAGCTGGATTGTCTTGATTTCTCTGTAACCCATTTCAGTGAAGAAGGCTCTAAAACTTCCAGCAGTAGTGTAAGACTTGGTGGAGGCCTATTGTGTGCCCAAGCCTCCTAAATTTGAAGATTTATTTTATGTGTCCAAATTTACAATCATCGAATACTACACCCATCCAGGTGGGGTTCAACCTATTGAAGTAGCCACCAATGTGGAAGACGAATTGTATTTTTAGGCCAACCTTAAGGTAGAAGCCGATAAGGGGACTCAAACCGAAGCTGAGTTAGGTAATTATTTTTGTTCTCATTCTTACTATCTGTGGAAAAAATTTCTCCTCGTCCTTACTAAATGTTCAGAACTTTTATAATTTTTCATTTTTCCATATCTTTCAGCAACCTCTTCATATCATCCTTCTAAGTCCACATTCAGAATGGATCTTAAACAACTTGATCAGACTCAAATGAATCTGGATCATCGCAGGAAAATGGAGGATGAGAAAAAAGGAAGGTTGATGCTGAGGCTAAGGACAGGGCGAAAGTGGACATGCAAAAAGGGGTTGACACCGTGGAGAGGAAGTAAGCAGAGGTTGTTGTTCAAAGTATGATCATGGATGAATCTGTCACTAGGGTCAAATCAAAAGGGAAAGCCTCCATGTCCTCTATTCCTACTACACTGGGGGATAAGAGGCCACTTTAAGATTCAAGGACTCTAGGTGATCCCAAGATTTCCAGAGTAGGAGCCGCTAATAATAGGGTGCATACTAAGGGAAGACCTGCTCGTTGCTTATTTCGAATACAGGGATCGTCCGCCCATTATAGGGAAGTTGAAGACTTTAAATTTGATCCTGCCCATTTAGTGAGATTAAAGGTTATCAAACTGGACCCTAATTTCATTTATCATCACATGAATAATGCAATTGACCTCTATGGACATGGATATAGTAAGTATTTTAAGTTTTTGAGGACATATGATCTAGATGCCCAGTGGAGGTTGGCCCAACATAGTTTATAAGTGATAATCATATTAAACTCATTTTTATCTTGTGCTTTAATTATTTTAGCACTTTTTTAATCCCTTTTTTGTGTATAGAGATCTACATGCACGACCATTCTGAAAGAGAAGTTTATCACCAATCACATGGCTTATGAGGAGAAGAGAACCGCCATATAGTCATTGCCTAAGGAAAATAATTAGTTAAAGGATAATCTATGGGAGACGGCAAGTAATTTAAAGAAAAACTACATTGATTTCGAGAAGAAGGATGGGGAATTCATCGCCAAGAAGGTCTCCCTTAGTCAGGTTGAGGAGGAGGTCAACTAGTTGAATCTTGGAGGAGGCTTTAAAAAAAGCAAATGATGACTTGGAAACGTCCAACCAAGCTTTCGATACGGCTAATCAATAACTTGTGCAGGTTGAAGAAGCTTTGATAAAGGTTGATGAGGCAGCAGTGGATAAGTAATAATCATATCCTAATTATAATATGAATAGCCCTACTTTATTTCTTAACAACTATAAGGAACTGAAGAAGAGGGTCATGAAACATTATCTTGATATAGACGCCAAAGTAAAAAATTAGGAAGGTGATTATGCAGAGGCTACATTAATTACTACAGAACAGATGGATCAAGAGTCCGCTTCTGAGGATGAGAAATTGATGACAATGTTCAAGTTCCTGCCAATGAGGCTTCCCTTCTCACCACTGAAGATACTTCCATTATTGATGCCCCTACTCCTGCCATTACTGACGATGTTACCTCAACTTTATCCTCGAGTGTTTATTATTGAATGTTTTTTTTATATAAATATAGTGAACATTTTTATGTCTTTCATTTGTAATGATTGTTCCTTTGTCATATCGACTATCTTCATGCTTATTCTTATAATTTTAATTTTGAAAATATTTTCGTGCACTTGGGATGAATCAAACCATTTAAAAAAATGTTTTGCATAAATAAATGTAATCATATGTCTTCAAATCAGTCAGTTGTTATCGACTTATTTTGGCATTGTGCCTTTTGCCCATATCAACTTACTGATTGCTTTGGTATTTAGGATGGACATCCTAATAGTTAGTCTTATGATCACGTCATCGGCTTGTTACTAACGGTATTTACCTTACTACCTACAAGTTTTGTACAAACTTGATTTATCCTGGCATAGAATCTACCGATGCTTGTGCCATCTTACTGGTCGCATGGACGAATCTCGTCGTGCATACCATGTGTCAGAATTGGTTACCGGAGTAGACCAAATTGTTTAGGATCTATCCTTGTGCTAGTGAGTTATGGTTTGATCTTATTATCCATAAGATTGTATAGGATTTCCTAGACTTAATAAGACTTATTATCCACGATCTGTCCTAAGACGAAATCATACAAGAAGTTAAACTTCTTATTCGTGACCTATCTAGAGACGAAGTCATATATTATGTTTTTTTGTAAAACATATTAATGTTATGTATATATCTCATACCTATAAAATATAAAAAAATGGAAGTGGAAGAATTATTTGGGAAATCAAAACTTTCAATTCATCACCGAATGTAATTACAAATGAGGAAAAGACTTTACAATTCTCTTTTGATAGTACTTCCTCTTATTCTCAACATTCCACGAATTTTTGAACTGCTCACCTTCCAATGTCTCAATCCTTTTTGTTCCTGGTCGTATGATAGTAGATATTCTATACGAACCCTGCTAGTTGGGTTTTGAATTTTTCCTTTCTGGATGACCTTATTTAATACATAATCCCCTTCTTTTAAAGTGCTCCGTTTAACCCATCTGTTGTAAAATTGAGCAGTTCATTACTGGTACGCTATAACTCTAAGTGTTGCATGCTTTCTGAATTCCTCCACCAGGTCCAAATAAAATATTCTCATCAGTTAGCTCCATAGTGAGTTGGGGTTACGGATGCGATAGCTAGGTAGACTAGTTTCTATTATGACTACTGCCCCTATTCTAAAAGCCATCATATAGGGGGTTTCACTCGTTGCTATTCATGGCATTATTTAGTATGAGCAGAGGACACTTTACAACTCATTGATCCAGTTTCCCTTTGCATCGTCCAACCTTTTCTTCATCTTATCAAGTTTGTTGGTCACTTTTGTCTGTCCATTACATTATGAATGACCTGGCGTAGAGAGTAGCTATTGGATTTTGGAGCGCGTGTAATAATCTTCAAACTCTTGGTTATCGAATTACATACGGTGGTTAGTGATGAAGGTGTATAGCATCCTGTAGCGATAAATAATATTCTTTCAGGTGGATTGGAAGACTTTCTGATATGTTATATCTACTAGGAGATCGACATCCACCCATTTAGTGAAGTAATCTACTGTTACCACTAATATTTGAACCTGCCTATAGTTTTTGCTAGTGGACCAAATAAATATATTCCCTATATTTCAAATGGACAAGGGGAATTGATCAATGTGGGTGATTCCCCGGGAATTCTATGGATGAAGGCTTATTTCTGGCACTTGTCACATTTATTATCATAGTCCATATAGTCTTCCTTCATCATGGTGTAGTAATAACCTTTCTTAGCCACCCGCTTTACTAGTGATCTTCTTGTTGAATATGCTCTGCAAGAACCTTCGTGTACTTCTTTAATCAATTCATTTACTTTGGTTGGATGAACACATCTGAGAATCAAACGATGAACCCTCTTTCGAATAAGATTTTCCCTTATAACACGTATTTCTTTGTACTAAATTCTTCTTACTTCTTTAAGGTTTGCTGGGATGATGCTAGTTTCTATGTATGCTCGTATTGGATCCATCCAGGATGGTCCCATGTTTTTTCTCCATCATATTGACAATTTCTTCGTCAATTCTTCGATGCATGAGGATTTCTATTGAAACTGTTCGTCTCAGTTGTGTCCTTGTAGTAGTTGCTAATCGAGAAAGTGAATCTCCTCGATCAATTTTTGCCTTTAGGATTCAGACAATCCTAACCTTGGGCAAGTTTTATAACCACCACTCAGTTTTGGCCACGCATTTCATCATGGACTCTTATTTATCTTCACAAATCCCCATTACTTGATTTACTATGAGTTGAGAGTCATTATCTGCCAGTATCTGTTCGTAGCCAAGAGATGATATCAGCCCAAACCCTGCTATGAGATCTTTGTATTCTGCCTCACTATTAGAGGACTCAAATTAGAATCTAAGGGCATACTCCACATCGATGTCATCTGGCATCCTAATTATTAAAACCACTCAACTTTCAATGGTACAGGATGAGCCATCTACTAAAATTAGCCTGACAAGGAGGGCTTCTTTGAAATCTTCTTCGATCAAATTTTTGATGCTTGAATAATTTCTTCATTTGCTCTAAGTCATGAGTGCTTTCTTCTTATTTGGTCGATGACTCTGGTGTGTCAGTTGTCTTGTCATCCAGAATTGTGGTCGGGCTATCTCTCATAGGATTTTTCTTGTTCAGTTGAACCAATGAGCTCTCTTTCAAATTAGTCCGCTCGATCTGATTCGGGGCTGAAATCTCTTCCACATAATTTTGCTTTGCCTTTATTGATAAGCTCTTTTCTATAGAAATCTGCGAGACATGTTTTTCCTTATAAGTGAATTCAGTAATAAAATCTGCCATAGCTTGGCCCTTAATCGTCATTCTGGGTTCATACCAGATGTAGTATTCTCCTAATTTCATGGCCCAAGCCATTGGACTGCCTGATTTCTATAAAATCAAAAAAATAATACGTAGCTCAAAAACATGATATTTACACACACACACACACACACACACACACACACACACACACACACACACATATATATATATATATATATATATATATATATATATATATATATATATATATACATACATACTTATATTCATTAAATACCCTTACCCAAGTATAAAATTCTTGAAATTAAAAACTTTGAATACTAACTACATGAGCCTTAGAAAAACTAAAATTAAGGAATTACACTAAAGTTTTAAACATTTCAAAAGGTCCCCTGAAGTTTTTATTTAGATTTAAAACTTTCTAAATGAGTTATAAACCCCAAAAATTTTCCATACTTGACTTTGAAACTATTCTGATTTCGAAATAAACCCTTAAAAGTACTTTACTTAGTTTTAGAAATTAAACAAAACCCCCTAAAGTTTGAAAAAGTATAGGAAACGAACTAAAAATTAAACCAAAACTTTCCAAGGACTAAAACTTAACATCCTAACTTGATCCTCATCAGCCAAGTTGATGATAATGGCACACAAGCTGCCATTAGAGCCAATAGAAACAAGGTAGCACATGCCCTCACATGTATCACCAATTATCTCCACAAAAAACCTCTCCAATACCAGTTGAAATTCACCTCTTTTTCGACTAATTAACTCCCTCAACTTACCTATAAAAGGCACAATCAAACACAGAGATAGACATTAGTTCAACAGAGTCAAAACCAACTCAAAAATTTGGCATTTTCGAGTATCCTCATATTTTATGCATAGAGATTAGATTTATCAATTCAACTTAGTTTTTGCAGTAGTTTAGAATCAATTCATGTTTTTACATGTAATAGTTAATGTAGAAATACATAGTTAAGGGTAAATTTTGAAAAAACACCATGAATGCTTGAGCTTTATTGGTGAATTATGTCATCCTGACCTTGAACCAGTTTCAAGGTGGGAATAATTGTCCTTAGAATGTCAAAAGATCAACCATAATGTTTAATTCGATTATAGTAAACCTGTATATCTCAAAATCAAGTTTTTACATTTCGGTAGTTAAAATTTGAAAGTTAAAATTCTCCTTGCATACTATGAATTGGAACATCAAATCAAAACCATTTTATTCCAAATTCACAAAGAAACAAAACCATGTTACTGCCATAGCTCGAATTTCACTGTAACTCTACAAATATGAAACTAATTTTTTTGCAATTTCACAATCCATGGATAAGAGGTGATAGTCCAACTCAATCTATAAAAGTTATGTTTTCAATTTCTTTGTGAAAAATTAGAAAGAATGGCATTTGAATCACTTCAAATGGTATTATGTATTGTATTTAATTGAAGGTCAATGTTTGTAACCCTAAAGTCAAAACTGTGAAGGTTGAAGATGAAGTAGTCAAAACATACACGAGTGAGGTCAAAGTTAGCCCGTCGTACGTTTGACTGAGCGCATGAGAGCGTGTGTCCAATCAGAAATTTCTGCAATTTTTTTCAAAATTTTTGTTTTATTTTTCTAGTCAAAATGGTATATTTCAACACCTTGTTTTGTTAACGAGAAAGAAAATTCGAAGTATAACCCAAACTTTGATTTTAAAACTTTAAACTATTTTTGCACATAAACCTCGGAAGTTTTTAGTTATCTGCCCAAACTTTACCTACTGATTTTTGACACAATTATGAAAAAAAATTCCATTACCACTAAACCTTAAATCCTAAGGAGATATAAGAAACAAATATAAACTTTTATTTGCATATTAAATCCTTAAAAGTTATATTATTGGCAATTTCAAGTATAGGCACCCTAAACCTTTTATAACCCCACCTGACTTAGATACTTTTCACTTTTCAAAATTTCTCGGCCTCCCGCCTTAAAATCGAATCAGACGGACTTATTTTTTGAAAGCCCTAAATATATGTAGGTGATTTCTTACACACTATTATTTTCATGCAATGCTTTTAATTACACCTATTGTTGATATCACTACGTAACAGTTTAATTTTATCTGATTCTTATTGATGAACTCATATGAATAGTTCAAACATTTACATACATGGTTTCTTATTTTAAAAACCTTTGTTTATATTTATTCATTGATATCATTTAATATGATTCATTTTGAATCTATTCTATTATTTCATACGTTGTGAACATAAAATAATCTATCATTATACCCACTATTATATTATTTGGCCTGTAGGACTCTGATAATTGAGGGCCTAGTTATTTCTTCCATATGGAATGTCTGTGATTGACTTATCACGGTTACTCTATCTCCATTTATCTGGATTAATTATCTCCAATTATTAGGATTGATTTGTTGTATGTACGACTATTTCCCTAAAGCCTCTAAATGGATAATTATGGATTATATGTTTAAAACCATCCATAGCCATTAACATGTTTAGCCCTGATATTTCTAGTTGTAGAAATATCATCATATATTACTGTGCTTATCTCATTCTGACTATTGAATCTCATTCCTTATGATACCTCTGATATTACTAAACTCTGGTTTTATTTTACAAACTGCATAAAATGAGAATTATCTACTGGGCAATTTCGCTTATTCTTTAAAAATTCCAGATGGACCTCGAGCGTAAAAACAACAACATCCCCTCGACCCTGCACAATTAATGCATCATCTCGTGTATCTTTAGCTATCATATACTCATGGAAATTAAGTAGAAGTTTCGAAAAACCCATCATAATTTCATATGTTACCACCTATAAGCTGATGTAGGCTTATGTTGCACTTTTGTTTTGTTTTATTTATTTTCTTTTTATGTAACATGGGAACAATATTATTATTAAATATGATTGTAATGAATAAGGTGCCTTGTCACTATACATGGCCGATAATATAGCCTTAATTATCTTATTTAGGCGTATATTTTAATCTTTTTCTTATCTTTCAATTTCTTAGTCACCCTAAAAACTTGGCATGTGACAATATGGTATCATAGCGAGTGCCAGGTTTATTACTCCAATGCGGGACTTATTTAGGAAATATAATTATTTTAATTTTGTATCTTCTTTATATTATTTTGATACCAAACACTTATCTTGAAGCTATGAACACTTGGGATCATATCTATTTAAACGCTAAATGGATCGATCAAGCCCAATTTATCTAGACCATTCAAGATGAAGGATGTAATAAGTTATGTAAAATAATCCAGGATATCGATCGAGAATGGTCAATCACGTCCTCTGACATCAAAAATCATTTATTGACACATAGATTAATGGGAGAAGAATAATCCATGAAATAAGCTCGCCGATTTGCAGAAGACGAGGAATTCACACAACAAGCAATTCACTTGGCCTGGAATTCAGCATCAACAACAAAACTATATGCAACTCCACCTGTGTCTCCCCATGACTACGGGCCAGATTTGCCATATCCCAGTGCCACGACATCTTCGTTAGGATCAAGTACTATAGTCTTGGAAGGGGAGGAGGAATAATACACACTAGTATCGCAAGTGGGATGGAGAAGATGATAAAACCATAGATAAATAAACTCTTAAGGAGTACGTGTAGTGTGTAGTGTGAATAAAGGCAGTGAAGGGAAAGAAACATGTTGCATTAACATATTGAAATAGTTTAACAACTATGATTATCTAGGAATACGAATTTTAATACTTGTGTGTTAGAACTGAAGCCCATATATTTTGTACGCTTAGGGACTAGCTGTACTTGTTAAAAATTCTATCAATATAACTAATCTTGTCATATACTTTGCCTTAGTTTTTTATTTAATCCTAGAGGATGGTAAGAAGACGCAACGCTAACATGTCAACACAAACAACACCACGATCCTAATCAGCTTGAACAAATATGCCCACAGTTATGGAAGATAAATCTGAGTGTCTTCAAGAACTCGTGTTGTTAAATGAAGCATGTCAAAATCCCTTACCTACTCCAAAGATCGAAATGTCATCCAAAACTCGCTGAATCATGACTTAAAAGAATTTTTCACGACTGACCTTTAGAATTTAAAAAAAAAACCAGAGCTTCAATTTCGAAATAATGGTTTAGCCAGACACTAAAAGTATTATACGATGTGGAATAGTACCCGAACTGAGAGTGGATTTAGAAGCATATCCGTTCGAAAACGAGGCATACCATTGGTGGAAATTGGTAAAACATACCCATAATATAGAGAATTTAACATGGCCATAGTTTGAGGACATGTTTTCCAAGAATTGTTTTTAAGCTTTATGTCACCTATTAACTGTAGAAGTTATGGTATTGAAACAACATAATGTGACAGTAGCACAATACGAGGCTGGATTCACTAAATTATCTCGCTACGCTCAGATAGACTTGGACATTAAAAAGTGCAAACACTTTAAGCGCGAACTAACAGATGATATTAAAACCTCTCTTATTCCCCGAAATTTTTTCAAATTTAGAAAAATGAACAAAGTAGAAATTCTCATTAAAAGAGACTCGTCCCCAAGTGGAAGTTCTTGAAACGTCGCCCTAATAATTTGAATAATCGCTCGGCAAATGTTCTACTCAGAAATCTCCTGAATTTAAAACCTAATGAAGGTTGATCATACAGTCAAATTCATCATCGAAATAGTGGCACTATAATTCGTTTCCGTAAATGTAATACTCCTGGACATATTAGAACCCAATGCCCTAAAATTCATAAGCCTAACTTTAATCTGAGACCAGCCACGAATGTAGGAAGGACTACTGAACACTAGCAACATCTAGGAAGAATCCTAATTTCATAAGGAAAAGCGATATATAACCAACCTCCAGAAATTTTAAAGGACCGGTAGCAGGAAACAAAACAAAAGGTCGAAATTTTACTTTCCGAATACAATCTGATAGTCACGATATGATCGAAGGTAATATTTCTTTTAATAACATTACGGCTCATATACTGATTGATTCAGGATCTTCGCATTCATTTATTAGTTCCGAATTTATGGTCTTAGCAAACCTTACTTTTTCTTCCTTCGCATATCCTTTAGCAATAATTATGTTTACCGGTATTATAGCAAAAACACACCAAGTTTGTAAAAATTGTGAAATAAAACTTGATGTAGGAACCATTATCATTGATTTAGTAGTATTTGACATCATTATTGGGATAGATGTGTTAACAACAAATAATGCATATATCCATTGTTTCTCAAGCAAGGTAACCTTTAGAAACTAGTAAACCAGTAAGTGTGAATTTCAAGGAAAGCGTTCCAAAAATTCTTGCCACTTATATTTTTAATCTCATTTAATTGTTGATGACTATGAAGATGTATTTCCCCAAGACTTGCCCGATATTCCTTCACCAAGGAAAGTCGAGTTTGTAATTAACTTATTTCTTAATACTTTTCCTATTTTGATACCACCTAATCGGATGCCCCCTTAGAATTACGAGAACTTAGAACTCGGTTAGATGAATTGGTAGCCAAAGGATTCATTCGACCCAGTACATCCCCGTGGGGAGTACCAGTTCCATTTATAAGATAGAAAGACAGATCATTTCGATTGTGTATCGATTACCATAGACTGAACCAAGTTACCATAAAAAATAAATATCCGTTACCTAGGATAGGATAATTATTTGACCAACGACATTAAGCAAAAATATTTCAAAAATTTATTTAAGATTGGGATATAACCAATTACGAGCAACAGATAAAGACATACTAAAGACGTCATCTAGGACTTATTATGGACATTTTTAATTCCTCGTAATGCCTTTTAGACTTACTAATGCGCCAATAACTTTTATAGTCTTTATTCAACTTGTATTTCAACCATTTCTGGATCAATTCGTAATTGTACTCATAGACGATATCCTAATATATTCAAAAAACGAGCAGGATCACGAAACCCATTTCCAAATAGTACTAGAAACACTTAGATGTCGTTAATTATGTGCTAAGAAACGTAAATTTGACTTTATTATGAAAGAATAAAAATTTCTAAGTCATGTCATCACTGAATTTGGAATCTAGGTGGATCAAGTGAAAACTGCAGCTATTATTAAATGGACACATCCCACTATAGTAACATAAGTTCGTAGTTTCCTAGAATTATCCAAATATTATCCAAGGTTTCTGGAACGATTCTTCACCGTCGTATTACCTTTAATGCAACTGACTCGAAAGGATGTATGTTTCGAATGGAACTAGGAATGTACCCAAGCATTTCATACTTTGAAAGAATGCTTAACTACTACCCTTGCACTCACAATACCTTCCAAAGTTGCTAGTTATTATGTATACACTAATGCTTATTTGCAAGGACTAGGTTGTGTACGCATGCAGTTAGGGAAAGTTGTAAAATATGCCTCTCGATAATTAAAAATTTATAAGGAAATTACCCACTCCATGATCTGGAATTAGCTGCAATAATCTTTACATTAAAGATTTGGCAATGTTACTTATACGGTGCAGAATTTCAAATATTTTCAAATCACAAGAGTCTCAAATATATATATTTACACAAAAAGATCTGAATTTACGACAACGACGATGGATCGAATTTTTAGAAGATTATAAATTTTGATTGCAATACCATACAAGAAAAGGCAATTTTGTAGTAGATGCCTTAAGACGTAAAACTATCAAAAGATTAGTTCGAATTTCTTCTTATTAGAAACTCCCCATATTCTTCATAACTTTATAGCTAATCCTATACTTCAGAAGCAAGTAGTAGAACAACAAACTAGAGATGATTTTCTTAATAACCAACATAGGAAAATCAAATAAGGGAAAACAAGTAAAGATTGGACATATCATCCTAAAAACAAAATACAATTTTGGAATCGAATATGTTTACCCTCTACTGCCGCGTTAAAAGAAGAACTTTTATAAGAAGTCCATCACTCCAAATTTATTATACATCCTAGAAACACAAAAATTGTATCATGATCTCAAAGGATGTTATTGATAAACAGGGATGAAACAAGGCACTAGATATTTTATTGCCAAATGTCTCACCTATCAACAAATAAAAATTGAGCACCAACACCCAGATGGATTATTACAACTTCTTCCAATTCCTTCCTAGAAACATGATCATGTTACGATGGATTTTATTAGTGGAATACCCCTACAGCCCAAGGTTATAATTGAATTAGGTAATCATAAACCGGTTAACTAAATTGACCCATTTTCTTAAAGTACGAACCACCGATTCATTTACCTTACATATTCAGGAAATCATCATATTGTATATGGAACCTTTATCCATTCTATCAGATTGTGACCCTCGATTTTTAGGACGTTTTTTGCAATCCTCACAAATAAGCATGGGTACCAAGTTACACCTTAGGACTGCATTTCATCCCCAAACAGATGGATAATGTAAACAATTAATTTAGACACTCGAGGATATGCTACATGCATGCACACTAGATCTGGTAGGAAGTTGGAGTGACCATCTATAACCTTAGTAGAATTTTCCTATAACAATAGCTATCAAGCTAGTATCCATGTTGCTCTATATGAAGCATTTTATGTAAAAGATCATGTCGTTCTCCACTTTGTTAGAACGAATCAAGGGAAAATTATACTTTTGGCCCTGAAATAATAGAAAAGACTACCGAAAAGATACGTTTAATCAGGGACAAGGTACAAGAAGTTCAAAGTCGACAAAAAATTTATGCAGATCATTATAGGCAACCCTTACACTACTAGAAATAGTCATTTTTATGACGGGTAAAAAGGGTCATAAAAGGTTATTTATGACAGTTTTCGAAGCTTTAAAAACCTTCGTAATGTTGTGTGTCATAATAAATTAGTGTTGACAAAACAGTCATAACAAACCATCCTATTACGACAGTTTTTGGTGCAAACCGTCATTAACAATAATGTTGTGTGTCTTAATAAAATTGGTGCTGACAAAACCGTCATGATAAACCATCCTATTATGACAGTTTTTCGTACAAACCGTCATTAACAATAATATCATGTTTATTGAACCGTCATTATAAACCTATGAAAAGTGACAGATACTAATAAAACGGTCATAAAAAGTACGATTACTTTAATAATTATAATGACAGCTTACATAAAACTGTCATAAAACATACGGTCATAAAAGTTATTTCTTTTCTTTCATTTTTTTGCGATGAATTCTATTATACTATTACAATATCCCAAACATGTTATGCATAAAACTACGAATTGCCAATTCAAAGCACAATTTTTCGTACTCAAAGTAGCAAATTCCAACTACCAATATAACTGAACCATAAGTATAAAAAAAATGTCATTAATATTTGAAGTTAAAAAAAATAAAAAACAACAGCAGTTCCCAATAGACTTCTGGACAACTCAAAAATAAAAAGATATCTAAAATGACCTATACAATAGACATAAAAACTAGCAAATTAAACTGCAACATTAGTTCTATTCGTGTAGCGTGGAAACCCAATTTAGCAACAGCTACACCGAATATGCAATAGGCAACATCCGGATCGATACCTGAATAAAAGGAGGAAACAAATAGTCGTTAACAACTAAAATAGATTCACCATATAAAGAATATAACTCGAACAATAATGATATTCTAATATAATATATTGCATCAAAAAATAAACATTTTCATAATGTTAAAGTTAATTTTACTTTTATTCTTTATTAAGGCATGGAAGAGATAAATGGGGAAGGTTTTATGGAAATTTCGGCAAAATTTTCTTTGTTTTTTTAATAATCCAAAATTAAGCATGACATGTTTAACAACCACAATAATATAAAGCCCACCTCGGGCATTCAGTATCATCATCAACAACAAGAACAACATTATAAAAATTTACTTGAGAGATAAATGAGGAAGGTTTTATAAAAATTTCGGCAGAGTTTCCTTTATTTTTTTAATAATTCAAAATTAAACTTGACATATTTAACCAACAACAACAATATAAAGCCCAACCCGGGCATTCACTATCAACAATATAAAGTCCACCATGGGAATTCACCATCAACAATATAAATCCAACCCCGGGCATTCAACATCATCAACAAAGTAATTAATTAGATTGAAGAAGAAAAAAAAAGGTACCCGAAAAGATAGGCCAAAATTGTCCACAACTGCAGCTCACTAAAAATAGTCCTGAATGAAATCGATGAACTCATGTTGAACTTATTCTATCTCATGATTTTTGTAGGTTACTTTTTCAGCCAACTCTTTCATCTAACAAATCAAATAACATAAGTTGTATTCAATCTTTCCTTATAAAAGTAATTAGCAATGAAACAAAATGTTATAAAATAAATATTTATTACCTTTAGTTTAGTAGATTGAGACGGTTTCTCCATTAAATCTCTCATGAACTTCAATATGTAAAACCCACATTCAACATTTCCCGGTTGTAGAGGGCCCTATAGAATGATATGTTGAAGATAATAGTTATATTAAGATTTAAGATATAAGTCAGTAATGTATATTCATTAACATCATCGTACCTTAACATTCTCCCAGTTTGAACCTAAAACTCTTCCTCCTTTCGATACCACCAACGCTTTAAATTCACTTCAAGACAAAGATTAAAATGAAAAACATGTGTACAAAGACAATGTGACTAAAGGTATATATATATATATATATATAAGTCATTACTCACGTGCTTGTAAAGAGTTTCAAGTCTCGATCTGGCGCCCTATGTAAAGAATCTAAATAGAATATATTCCTCGAAGAGAAATCGATAACTACTAAAGACCAATGAAACCTACAATGTAATGAGTTGTTAACATCAATGATTCAAGCATGTTTTGATATAATTATAACAACTTAAGACAATAAATAAACTTACCCTATGTTAATTGGCATAAAATATGTTTGGTTCTCTTTAGCATCTTTCATTGCATTCCTAATAAAAATATGCATTTTTTTCTTCAAATAAGCTTGTTGAGCAGCCCCGGGATTAACAAATACAGTAAAATCCCGATTATTTTGAAACTTCTCATACAAGAATCTAAAAAACAAAATAAAAATATATTAGAAAGGAGTAGCCAAATAAAGTTAAGATGAAAACAAATTATTCTCACACCTCGTGTATCCGATTAGACAACTGGAATCAAGCTCCTCCATTTTACAAAAACGCACCAACTCATGTTTAGGAATGTAGGTTGATTGAAGTTCGTCTCCAAAAATCCCAACTGGAATTTTTACGGTATCACTTTTCATGATTGAATCTAGCATGCTTGCAAATACCATAAGTGCCCCTCTCTCAACACCATTTTTTCTATCTTCTTCCTGGTTTGCATTGGTTATAAAATAGTTAAAAATATTAACAATGGTATCTTTAATATAAAAGAAAACTGCTCACAACTTTACCTCTGCGTCTACTATAACAAATTCTTTAGGCCATGCAACATGTGAATTATGTGCATTCATAATTGTTACTAACTCATCACCATAAGGTACGGGAAGGGGGGCATCCGGAGTGTAAACAGTATCCACAGACACTCGCACGTAATTTTCTCCTAAATGTTTATGGTGCACTTTGTCGTCTGGCCCAACCCTCTCAAAAACACAACCCTTAGCGACAATATTGGTATGGGAATTTAATGCCAGTTTACATGGTTTGGCCATGCCATTATGAAGTGTGGGATTCGGAGATGTCATGTGAGCGGATCTCTTTCCATCATCTTTCAACTATTTATACGTAAAAATTAAAATAAAAACTCAAATCAATAACATTTATATAATATAAAAAATAAAAAGTCAACACCAATAATATATAATATTTATTTCTTACATTGCTATTTTTCTTCTTATTTGCCTTCTTGGCACGTGAATCACATGATGCACTTACATTTGATGAAATTATTTTGTGCAATCCATTGCCACTTTTTGGGGTGTTCAGTTTGACTTTCGCCATTGCCCTCTCGTACTCCGATACCTTTGCCAGCAATTCTTGCATCCGCACATCATTTTCTTTGCCTATTTCTCTTTCCGCAAGCATCTTAGACTCCAAATCACTAATATGCTTCTTTGATCCTCTCTTAGTGAGGTTAAAAAAGGTTGTGGGGTTGACTCCATGCCCTTTACCCCTAACACGACCCGGATGCTCGGGTGTCCCTAATGCCAAAGTTAGGACGTCTGAGGTTCCTTCGGTGACCAAGCTCCCAGTTTTAATCTGACAGTTTAGCACATCCTGCAAAAAAAATCAATCAAGTTAAGATATATAACATTAAAAATAATTCAATTAGATGTATTTGATGTTGAATATTTATGTAAACAAACTCATAAATAGAAACTCACAATTTTATCCGCTATTTCCCTAGTAGCCTCATCAACAAATCGCCCATTTTTATCTTGGCGACCTTTTTTCCACAGATAAGCCCTATCGTCATCATCAAACTTATCACCTGCCTCTTTCTGTTAACATATAAAAAATTGGGTGAACTTAGAATGTGTAGTTTGATTCCTAAATATCAATGTTTGTCAACTAAGAAAAACAAGTACATACAAGGTCTTCGATAAGTCCAGAATAGCCTTTCTTACTCATCCGATGGTTATATATATTCTTCCCCCGTCTTTCAGCTTGTACCGCGCTTAGCACCTTATAAATACATAAGCATGAGCAACTTATACAAATAACTTTAAAAAATATATGATTTTAACCATTTGCTATATACCTCAAACCCCTTTGAGATTCTCACTTTTACGAATTCCTCCCAATCCTTCTGTTCAATATATTTTTTATACATCTCAGGCCGATGCTTGAGTTGATCAGGTTCATCTCTGATTGGTCTGACGTAAAGCCTAGTCAATTCTCCTTTAAAATTTTTCCACTGAGCCGACATATTAGATATCACTTGTTTCTTTGTCTTCGGATCCATATCAAATTTAGACTGTGAATTAAAAATGAAAATAAATTAAGGAATAAAAGATAAATGTGGGTTTCACAAAATACTTATGCTTATTTTGAAACAGGCCTGGTACAAGTACAACTAAAATTGAGAAATTTAGAAGTTCTCTTTCGAAGATCGAGCAAGTCTTGGAGATTTAGCCTTTATAAATCTTTCATTATTTATATTTGAGTACTAAGTATTGTTCTTTTTCACAAACTACAAGAGTATATAGTCGTTTGAAGACCAACTGGATATGAGTCTAATAGTGGGGATGTATAATAACGGGGGATGCAAACAGAAAACCAAGGTGTGAACAAAAACACCCAAAAAGAAAGTCAAACTGTAACCAACAGTACAGCTGCAAGTCGAATTTAGACATTCCTCATTGGTATCTTAAGTCTTAAAATAACCCAAACAAATCATCCCACATCTTTATTCTTATCCTCTAGTGCATCGACACATTGAAAATAAACTATAAATATCAAAACTATCATCCTATCCAAATACAGAAAGTCAGTGACAGAGAAATGAAGACAATTATCTCTTGGTAGATAGTGACAGAGAAAGTCAGTACAGGTGCCAACTTTCCAGCTAACAATTAGTACGTCATCTCATATTTTAACCCATAGATAGGGCTGCAAACGAACCGAGTTGTTCGTGAATAGCTCACGTTTGACTGAGTTCGAGCTCGTTTATATGTTAATTGAACCGAGTTTGAACAAGAAATAAAGCTCGTTTGTTAAACTAGCCGAGTTCAAGCCATTCACAAGCTGGCTCGTTTACGTTCGAGAACAAGGGTATATAAGGATAATTAAGTTTTTTCACAATCATTTTGTTACAAACTAAAGCCCTAAAGGTCTCTCACAACACAACTCTCTCACCGCAGTTTTCTCAGAGTGGGCTGCATATTTTGGAGTTTGGTCTTAGGTTCAAGTATAGCCAGGGCTGGGAGAAGATATCTTTTTGAAAGTTTTTTTATTCTTCTACAAGTTGAGCAATATCAAGCTTCGATTTAGTCTTCTGCAGCTCCATACGATTAGTAGCTGAAGGATCCCTCTCAAACTCATATTCCAGTTTAAGAACATCATCTTCTATATCCATAACATTTTGAAAGATATTTTTGAAAGTATTTTTGTTCCAATTTTTCAAAGCTTCTTTGACACACTTGAATTTGAGATAGAAATTTCTCATAGGAGAAGCTTGAAAGGAAGCAGACCAGTTATTAATCACAGTTTGAAGAAAAGAAGAGTGAGTTAGCCACATCTTTTGGAACTTGAATGGTTTAGGACAAGTATCAAAGGAGGATATAATAGAGAGAAGAAGGGGGGTATGATCACTACAGGTCTTGTTCAGGTGATAATATTAGAATTTGGATATACAGTTTTCCAAGAAAAGTTGCATAGGGCCCTGTCTAGTCAAGAGTTTATGGCACCTTCCTCAGTTTTGTAATTTGACCAAGTAAATCTCGATACACTAAAACCCAAATCCACCATATCACATTGCTGAATAGCTTCATTGAAATCCTCCACAGCTTGATGGTCAATCAGATTACCTCCAATCTTTTCATCGTGAGCAGCTACCACATTATAGTCTCCAATAAACAGATGAGGAATGTCATCAATATTAGAGAGCTGGGAGCTGATATCTTTTGGATTTTGGTCATTATATATACTTTACTTAGGCATCGAATATATATTTGTTTATTAACATATCATGCATGATTGCTTCCTAATATTTTATGATTCATGTTGATGTATCCACATTGTATTGCGTTGGTGTCAGAGTCAGTCTATGCTTCATAGTGTGTGAGCACACAAGTGTAGTGCAAGTAATAAGAGAGATTCCCCTCATATTAAGAAAGAGGTGAAAGGATGTTCTCCAAACCAAACTTATTTGACATGTAACAAGTGTCTCACTTGACTCTTACGCATTAGGATGCTTGCAAGAAAGGAATGGATTACTACATATCAAGTCATATTCAAAATTTTATGCTACAATATTTTTTATTAAAAAAAGCCTAGAGTGGATTAATAAAATCTCGTTAATTAGGTCCTTATATTTTGCTTATAAGAAATTACAGAGAGATCATCACTACATGATTCTAGCAGAGGCAGCATTTAAATACAACAAAAAGTGAAGAGACCAGATGGAGCATATTACTAATCTTAATGATAATTCAAGTAAAAGACTAAATTTTTTCCCCTAATGCAAGATTGCTTTTCAACTTTCTACCACTGAGCCTTCTCTAGATATAGAAGGCCAACAAAAGAAGTAGAACGGGACACAACAAATAGATGGTCTATTAACGCATTCATGCCAAATGGAGTCTAAACTTAATAATGTAGTCACCAATGATAAATTAGCCTATTATAACACCTTAGAGCACCATAAATTCAATGTCAGGTGCCAACTTTGCAGCTAACAATTAGTACGGCATCTCCTATTTTGACCCATAGATAGGGCTGCAAATGAACCGAGTTGTTCGTGAATAGCTCACGTTTGACTCAGTTCGAGCTCGTTTATATGTTAATTGAACCAAGTTTGAACAAGAAATAAAGCTCGTTTGTTAAACTAGCCGAGTTCAAGCTATTCACAAGCTGGCTCGTTTACGTTCGAGAACAAGGGTATATAAGGATAATTAAGTTTTTTCACAATCCTTTTGTTACAAACTAAAGCCCTAAAGGTCTCTCACAACACAACTCTCTCACCGCAGTTTTCTCAAAGTGGGCTGCATATTTTGGAGTTTGGTCTTAGGTTCAAGTATAGCCAGGGCTGGGAGATGATATCTTTTGGAAAGTTTTTTTATTCTTCTACAAGTTGAGCAATATCAAGCTTCGATTTAGTCTTCAGCAGCTCCATACGATTAGTAGCTGAAGGATCCCTCTCAAACTCATATTCCAGTTTAAGAACATCATCTTCTAGATCCATAACATTTTGAAAGATATTTTTGAAAGTATTTTTGTTCCAATTTTTCAAAGCTTCTCTGACACACTTCAATTTGAGATAGAAATTTCTCATAGGAGAAGCTTGAAAGGAAGCAGACCAGTTATTAGTCACAGTTTGAAGAAAAGAAGAGTGAGCTAGCCACATCTTTTGGAACTTGAATGGTTTAGGACAAGTATTAAAGGAGGATATAATAGAGAGAAGAAGGGGCGATTGATCACTATAGGTCTTGGTCAGGTGAGTAATATTAGAATTTGGATAGACAGTTTTCCAAGAAAAGTTGCATAGGGCCCTGTCTAGTCTAGAGTTTATGGCACCTTCCTCAGTTCTGTAATTTGACCAAGTAAATCTCGATACACTAAAACCCAAATCCACCAGATCACATTGCTGAATAGCTTCATTGAAATCCTCCACAGCTTGATGGTTAATCAGATTACCTCCAATCTTTTCATCGTGAGCAGCTACCACATTATAGTCTCCAATAAACAGATGAGGAATGTCATCAATATTAGAGAGCTGGGAGCTGATATCTTTCGGTGTTTGGTCATTATATATACTTTACTTAGGCATAGAATATATATTTGTTTATTAACATATCATGCATGATTGCTTCCTAATATTTTATGATTCATGTTGATGTATCCACATTGTATTGCGTTGGTGTCAGAGTCAGTCTATGCTTCATAGTGTGTGCGCACACAAGTGTAGTGCAAGTAATAAGATAGATTCCCCTCATATTAAGAAAGAGGTGAAAGGATGTTCTCCAAACCAAACTTATTTGACATGTAACAAGTGTCTCACTTGACTCTTACGCATTAGGATGCTTGCAAGAAATGAATGGATTACTACATATCAAGTCATATTCAAAATTTTATGCTACAATATTTTTTATTAACAAAAGCCTAGAGTGGATTAATAAAATCTCGTTAATTAAGTCCTTATATTTTGCTTATAAGAAATTACAGAGAGATCATCACTACATGATTCTAGCAGAGGCAACATTTAAATACAACAAAAAGTGAAGAGAGCAGATGGAGCATATTACTAATCTTAATGATAATTCAAGTACAAGACTAAATTTTTTCCCCTAATGCAAGATTGATTTTCAACTTTCTACCATTGAGCCTTCTTTAGATATAGAAGGCCAACAAAAGAAGTAGAACGGGACACAACAATAGATGGTCTATTAACGCATTCATGCCAAATGGAGTCTAAACTTCATAATGTAGTCACCAGTGATAAATTAGCCTGTTATAACACCTTAGAGCACCATAAATTAATTGGGCAATTGAAAATAGAGTTGATTTAGAGAAAAAATTCATAGGTAGCTTTGGAAAGGAAATCCAAATAGGAGCTATACTACTTTCAATATCATGCCTAAATTGAAGCAAACAGAGTAATTAGATTATAATTTCTACATTGTTTTGTTTTGATGCTTTCTTATAACTGAGTAATCAGTTAAAGTCAGTTAACAGATAACAGAGTAATTTGTTTGGTGATTGTTTTTATATAACTGTATATGGTTGCATAATGAAGGCAGGTCTTTATTTTTTTATAACCAAATCTTGGCTTAATAAAGTGAGCAGGTCTTTGGCTAAAAAAGAAGTAGGTCTTAAGAGAATTACGAACAAATATCAACAACTGCTACATCATCTGCACTGATATTTAATGAATGGATTTACGTTGTAAGAAATTAAGTCCCTGAATTGACGTTGATACAATCCATGTCATATACGAATAACAAAGGTTCTAGACACATGGAAGAAATCAAATACTTACTTGTAAAGATGTCCATAAATTTTCTTTCAAATGAATTGGCACTTTCTTCCAAGATCCATAACGTATTGGAATCATCGTCTTAACTATGACTCCTCTATAACTCGCAAAATCAAGGTCTTGTTTTACCAAAGGGCTGCCTAGATATGTTGTAATCGAGTTGAATTCTTTTGCCATCTTCAATTTTGGTTATCCGTTGACAAACAGCAATACCTCTACCTTTTCTTGTGTTATTAGAATTGTCTTCTGAAGGCTCCAAGTTATCTATGTCGTGATCCTCCATTTCGTCCATGTTCCTCTAATGACAGAGAGCCTAAAACCAGAATTTGCATAATGTAGAATACATTTAGAACATTGCAACAAAATATCTCAGCATGATTATTGAACATAGAGATAACAGTTAGTAATTATTGAAGATCTATGCTTTCACCTTGGTCATTATAATAAGATTTAGCCCATAAAAACCTTCCTAACCCATCTCTTATTATAGCTCTGGCACCAAACTGGCCAATATTTAACTTTAACATATTTAAAGTTTGCTGATTGAAATCTCTGATGCCTCATTTCAAATTCATTCTCTAACCAATATCTCATACTCTGAAAATAACATTCTCAATTACATTGAAATGTTTCATTGGCTTAGATTCAAATGTTGCCTTACTTCTACTTAACCAAATTTCCGAGAATATAGAAAGAGGAATAATTCTGAAGAACCATTTAGAGAACTCAAAGTTATTTGACTGCAAACACCATTTGATAACAGAACCATGAAGAGATGAGGGACACTGATTAATACCCAAATGGAATTAAAAGCTATAGAAGATAATTTTGAATTTCTAATCAGATCATATGCTGACTGAAAAGAGAACATTCCATCAACAGTAGGTTTCCATATCTTCTCATTAGAAACCTAAGAAGAATATATTTAGATTATTCAGTTACTTTTATAGTAAATGATATGATGAAACAGTCAAGTAAATGCTAGAAACCATGTTCAGGGAATTTGAAGCAATATAATGGAAAATTGGACAAGTCTGCTCTGGATCATAGTAGACATGTTATTTCTATCAAAATCAAATCCCATCAGATATGAGAAGAATTCCTAAACTAGTTGAATCATATGGCACTCTAAGAAAAATATTGTATATTAGATTGGTTTCGCTTAATCAAACATGTTTCCTTATATCTTCTATCATGTATAGACTATGAAACTATGAGAATAATTAATCGAGAAACACAACTTATAAAGCCTAGAAATTTCCATATTTCAGGTCCTAAACGATCTTTTTAGCCAAAAGTCAAAGCATAAAGTGCATTCCTTGAAAATAAAGTCAATCAACTAATCAAACACATCCCCAAATAACTACATTTTGATCTAATTGTCTACCCAAGTCCCCTCGCAATCTGTTCTCGCATACGTGGATGATGAGTTTTCAATTTCCTCAACATTTGGCAATGATCTACGCGATTCATGATCTCCAATGAAACCAGCAATGTAGTCTTCATTGCTATCATCAATATTATATAATCTTTGAGGAGTTGCTAAAGCAATTGACCATTTAGGATTGAGTTGGTCGGGTACATAAAAAACTTGTTTGGCATGAGAAGCTAATATAAATTGCTCATTCTGAGGGCCAACCCTACCAAGTTCAACCAATGTGAAACCAAGTTCATCAATCTTGACGCCGTTGTTGCTGTCACACCAATCTCACTTGAAAACCGAAATCTTAAATGTTATATAATCAAGCATCCAAATTTCAGTAATGACGCCGTAATAGCATAGATTTGAAACCACTGGATTCTTATCTTTAGCACTAGAAACCTGCATCGTTGTGGCAACAATGCTCACTCCACTATTTTGGTTGACTTGATCAACATCACGTTCCCTTGTATTATAATGACATCCATTAATAACATAACCGGGAAATTTTATTACGTCTCGACGTGGTCCTCGAGCTACCCATTTAAAGGTATCTGAAATGTTGATGCCCGTTTGTTGAATTTCATCAACCTGAATTTTGAGAGCATTAGTTAAAATAATTAGAGTTATTTAGAGTCTTACTTTTGATAAATTGATCATACCCTTTGATGTAACCAAAGAATAAAAGTCTTGTTGTGCTCATCTTGTAACCATTTTTGGTTTTTGCGCTTTTGAGAATATTTTTGCCTTTAAGCTTTCCATGTGCTCCATTGTTATTAAAAATAAAATATACAGTAAGCCATCAAGATCTTATGCTTAGACAAGAAAGTAATATTTATTAAAATGAAATATATAATATTTACTCGATATAAGGTTGGACATCATTTGTATTTTCCAACACATGTCGATGTGCCTGTTCCCATAATGACTCATCCACTTCAATGACATTACCACCACCTATTGGTTTGCCATCTTGTATTGCATCATCATCATCACTAGTCCTCACATTTCTACCAATTGGAACTCCAACTGCATTGAGTCCGTGTAAGAACTCGGAACAAAATTCAACCGCCTCTTCTGCAATATAACGTTTCGCAATACAACCTTATGGACGATTTTTATTGTGTACTTGACCCTTTATCACTTTCATGTTCCTACATCAATGTTAAAAAATTTAAATAGTATTAACTAATTGAATTGTTATTGATTAATTTCATAATTATAAGCACGAACTTACCTTTCAAAAGGGTACATCCATCGTGAAAAAACTGGACCACAAAGTTCAACCTCTCTAACAGGATGTACCATTAAATGCACCATGATGTCAAAGAATGTGGGAGGGAAGTATTTTTCCAGCAAACACAGAGTTATCACAACATCGTTCTGAATTTCATTTAATTTTGGCACGTCCACTACTTTTTCACAAATAGCATTAAAGAAGAAGCAAATTCTAATAATCGCATATCTCACATGCTTTGGTAATACAGATCGTATTGCAACAGGAAGTATTTGTTGCATTAGTATGTGACAATTATGGGACTTAAGACCAAACAATTTCAATTCTTCCATGGAAACAAGATTCGCAAAATTCGAAGAGTACCCATCAGGGACCTTAAGTCGTCGCAAAGTTTCACAAACTCATACTTTCTCTTCCCTCGATAATGTATAACAAGCTGGTGGAAAATAAGTGCATTTACCATTATATTGTGGTGCCAATTCATTCCGGATTCCCATGTCTACAAGATAAAGACGACTCTTAACTCCATCTTTTGTTTTTCCAGGAATATTAAGTAGGGTCCCTATGATGCTGTCGCAAACATTCTTCTCGATGTGCATGACGTCCAAGTTGTGTCGAATAAGCAAATGCTGCCAATACTCAAGCTCAAAGAATATGGATTTTTTCTTCCAACATACGAAACTAACATTATCATCTTTGGAAGAAGCACTACCTTCAACGTGGTCTTCATTGCGCTTTCTCTTTGATTTTATAGTCTTTTTCAAACTGACCTTCTTTTTCAAACCCACATTCTTTCCCCAAGATGCCCTAATCCCTACCAATTTCTTTAATACTTGTTCACCACTCAACGGTTCAGGTTGTACTCGAAACTCCTGCTGACCATTGAAAGCCTTTTTTTGCTTTCAAAATGGATGGTCATGTGGAAGAAATCTTCTATGTGACATATATATATTCTTATTAGAATTTGTTAATCTAATAGAATCGGTTTCTTCCCCACAAATTGGACATGCATAATATCCCTTTACAGCACAACCGCACAAATTCCCATATGCAGGAAAATCATTAATAGTCCACAAAAGTATAGCCTTTAACGTAAAAGATTCTTGTCGGTAAGCATCATAAGCCTGAACACCTTCACGCCATAAAGTTTGTAAATCTTCAATTAATGGTGCCAAGTAAACATCAATATCATTGCCTGGTTGTCATGGACCAGATATCAACATTGTCAGCATCAAAAATTTTCTATTTGCGCTCAACGAAGGATGAAAATTGTAGATCCTTAACATAACTGGCCAACAACTATACCTACTGCTAAGAGAACTATGTGGGTTGATCCCATCAGCTGAAAGTGCTAACCGAAGGTTTCTTGCTTCCTTCCCAAACTCTGGCCATTTCTTGTCCACTAACTTCCATGCTGGAGAATCTGCCGGGTGACGCAATTTATAATCAATTTCTCTTTCATCTGCATGCCATGTCAAATCTTTTGATGTTTGAACAGATTGGTACCACCGTTTAAACCGTGGAATAGGCGAAAAATACCACAACACTTTTGTAGGCACACCCACCTTTGGCTCAGTTGTGTTCTTTCTTAACTTATACCTCGAAGTTCCGTATGTAGGGCATATAGTAGCATCCGCGTACTCTTTCCTGTAAAGTATGCAATCATTGGGACACACATGTATTTTTTCATATCCCATTCCAAAAATCGATAATGTTTTAACAGCTTTTTTCGTAGTTATAGGCAATTCATTATCTTCTGGAAGCATTTTTCCTAACAATTCCAATAACTTCGAAAAGCTTGTATCAGTCCACCCACTCCTTGCTTTCAAGTTGAAAAGATTTACCAATGCTGATAATTTAGTAAACTTTTTGCAACCCCTATATAAAGGCTTCTGAGCATCGTCAAGCAACTTTGCAAAGCTTTCAGGATCTCCCATAAAATCCTCCTCTGTAGCTTGAGCCATATCCACTGTGTTTTCAAGATCCTCTGGAGTCTCCATCACATAATCTTGAAGGTTTGGATCACACGTGTCGTCATTAGGTGGGGCAGCACTTTTAGCGACTTCTCCATGCCATATCCATGTACGATAAGTTTTATCAAAACCATTCGCATATAAATGATTTTTAACCACTTTTAGACTCAACTTACATCCATTCCCACATTTAGAGCATGGGCATGGGATGGAGTTACTCCCCTTTGCATGTGCTTCAGCAACTCTAAAAAAATCCTTAATCCCTTCTTCATATTCATTTGATAATCTACTCATGGAAATCCAAGATCTATCCATCGCAAATAGACTGTGATCTCAATGCGCACCTACTCACATCCAAGAGAGATAACATATAGTTATATTGTGATACATTAATTAAGTATTAAAAGGCAACCCATTAAAAACAATAGAAACTATGCCAGCTTGGCAGATCAATAAAATGCAAGTTGTCATGAATAAAGGGAAATATTAACTAAAAATTCTAGGTGTACGTTTAGTCAGAAAATAAAGAAAGTCATGATGATAGAGTGAATAAGTTCTCTTATAAGGAAATATTGATATTTAACTGAAATATATAAATAACTTAGTCCATCATAACTAAACTTGTCATCAACTAGTATCGATAAACTTTACATGTTTTTTCAGCATATAATTGAACTGTTCTTTTCAGTTTAGAAAACAACATTGAACAATATCTTTGCATATTTATACGCTAATTCTTCATTGTGCTTGGTTGTTTCATGTTGTTGGACCATTAGACCCAAAGGAGAGAGACGGTGATGAAGAGATACAAAAATTAGTAGTGAAACTAAGTACTTGATTATGTTTGTGTTTATATTTTAAACATTTATATACCGAATAAGATTTTATGGAATTGATTATGTGGCCAAATTATTTTAAAAACATGTTAGCGAAGTTCGTATTAACAAGCCAATCAAGTTCATTTAATAAAGCATGAAATAAAGATACTGCACCAAAATTATTTCAGACATCCAAAGTTCTAGAGAACGAGTATGACATACAAAGTTCAGAATAACATGAATAACCCATGTATCCATGTCCTGAAATTAAATTTCCTAATAGTAGCAGCCATTATATAAACAAATGACAAACCATCACACATTGCACTCTTGTGACCATCATATCTTCCCCAAGAGGCCTACATCAATGTCGGGATCCCAAAAAATAAAACGAAAAAAATAAAAAAAACGAAAAAAAGTGTGATATCTCTGTACATTCTCATAAGAAATAATTTTTCCCTTCTAAGGCCTCTTTTAGTACTTTTGAACATCCAAACACGGCTAAAATAACTGTAAGAACGAGTAACACTACACAATCATATAACTACACACAAAGGAGGGGGGAGAACCCAAAATGAAATGCAAGCTCCTCTTTTGCAATATCTCTGTCTACGGTTGAAGTTATATGTAGAGGGTAAATTGTAAATTTTCAAACAAACCCTTAACTATTACTTTGACAACAAATAAGTATCCCAAACATAATAGATAATTGAAGAACTTTAACTCGATCGAGATAATAGCTTATAGGTTTTAATATTTGCAAATTTACCCTTAAAAAGTAATCTATTAACATAAAATCTATAAAGTTTTTTATCTCCTTCATAAGTTGCAAGTTAAGTTGTGGATTAGATGATGAAAAATTAACATAAAACAAAGAATCCGCCGCACGCCCCATACAGACAAAGAAAAAAATAATGATGTTCGAGATGTTTGGGGTATGTCTACTCTTATATTATTACTTTTGAGATTCTATCATTATATATTTGGAAACAGTACTCATCGTCATTCAAGTGCAATTATTGAATTGTATGCATTGAAATTTTTCATGATTAATGTCATACTCTATTCCTCCCTAAAATTAATTTGTGTCTAGATATTAATTTGGTATTTTCTAATTGCCTCGCTATTCGTACATTGATGAATTATTTGTATATAAATTTAATGTTGATTCTTTTTTTGTCAAGACTTTTTGTAATTTATAATTTCGGTGTAAAAAATTCAAAATTATAGAATGACATTGTAAAAAAATCTAAATACAAAGTACACGAAAATTTTACTACTTTTAAAGGGTCAAAATATTCTACATGTATATCATTAACTTATATAATGTCAGCCAGTAGAAGTATATTATTTTTGCAAAAAACCGAACACTTGTATATTATAAAGTTAACTGTGTCGCATTGTAGAACAAAACTATAAGTCGACAGTCATCACGCGGCGCTATTGACGAGTAGAAAATAGATGTGTATATTGTTACCTAAAAATAAATATGAGTAACAGATGAGAATTCAAAATTACCTCAATAGACTTCAGAAATAATAAAAAGCTGACAATTGTGAGTCCTCAATCAAGTTGCGACAACGAGCACTCCCGTGAGTAGAAACAACTAATAATTCAACCACATAGTATGATAAATTATGTTAGGAATTGTAATGAAACCAAGTTATTAAATTTCAAGAAAAACATAAATGTAACAACAATAACACCTACCTACCTCTGTATTTAACTGATTCTCCAGATAGAAAAAGGTAGAACAAATTCTTCAAGCTGACTTGGGTGATGATAGCTCTACAGAATGGCATACGATTGAAGAAGAGGATGTGCAAGTTGAAGAAGAGGGTGGGATGCGGGTAGAAGAAGCGTTGTGAGATGCGGCTTGAAGAAGAGGGTGGGATACGATGGTTGTGGGATGTGGGATGCGGGGTGCGGTTGTGGGATAAGGGAAGACTCCATGATAATCGTAAGTGGGTATCTCCCAGAATCTTTGAGGTTGTGTTACGCACGCCAATTGGTATATTTTCTTAAAATGGGTCATAAATAATCAAATAAATTTATTAAAAAATATTTATTTTATAAATGGGGTTTTGGAAAAAGGTCCTCATAGTGCTCAAAGTGTATAAAAATAGGACACTCCATATAGTTTTATAAATTTAGTCCCTGTACTAAAAATACCAAGAAAAATGATGAAAAATAGTGCCCCTGGTGCGGACCAAAAAAATAAAGGTATTGTACCACAGGGACTAGATTTATAAATACTATTGTACCACAGGGACTAGATTTATAAACTTGAAAAGTATTGTCCTAAAAATCCAAATATAGGAAGGAACATGACATTTACTTTAATTCTCTATTTTATAAAATTATATTTAATATTACCATGTATATAAAACTGTCATAAAATTTAAATATATTATATGACAGTTAAAATAATACTGTCATAACATAACATATTAATATGACCCAATAAATATACATGGGTCATAATTATTTGTTTAAATGAAAAAAAGGTCATAATTGTGAAATAATCATATTTATTATGACAGTTTAATTAAAATGGTCATAAAATTGAATTTTAAAACTGTCATTAAAGGGTATTTTTCTAGTAGTGTTAGAATTTAGAAAAGGGGATCAAATTTTCTTAAAACTATCACACAGAAAGGGAATATTAAGATTTAAAAGAAAAGGTAAAATTGCACCATGATAGGTGGGACCTTTTTCCATTATCGACCGTGTTGGACCAGTAGCCTATCGATTGTCTTTACCCCCATATTTATCAATAATTCATGATGTGTTTCATATCTCTCAATTGCAAAAATACATTTCTGATTCGAATCATGTCATCTCATGGGGATGACTTCCGATACAACCAAATCATAATTTTGAAGAAAGACCTCTTTAAATTTTAGATTCTCAAGATCATATTTTTCCTACCAAAACCATCCCCCAAGTTAAAGTTCTTTGGTAACACCATGGAATGGAAGAAGTTACCTGGGAACTTAGGGATGTCATGAAATAACAATATCCTAAAATCTTCGAAGGTAATTTCGAGGATGATTTTTTTGGTAGGGAGAATTGTAAGATTCAAAAAACGATACGTACCTCAAACCACTGTATATATATATATATATAATATTGCTCTTGTGCAGACCAATCCGCATTTTAAAAGTGCGTATCGGACATGTGTCACTAGGCGGGGGCACTTTCCTTAAACTTTGCTAGGGCTGACCCCTCGACCCTGCCACCTAACCGGGAAGGTGGAACCATGTGTCATCCCATCATAGTGGCAACATGAAGTGTTTGGGTTCAAGGATGATTGTTAAGAACTCCAATCTACGATATAGTTGTATCTTGACCATAATAGTCGGGAATCCTTATCTATCTCGATTTTCTTATTTATGTTAATTCATGTCTATATTATTCATGTTTTAATTGCTGGGTTCACTTAGAATTATGGACAACATGGAATACCGACCATACTTAAATCATGTAGATGCTAAATATGAATAATTCCTAATTGGTTGAATTGTGGACATTAATATGTGCAGTTAGAGAATAAAAAATTGAGTATTCTTTATTTTATAACGATCGAGGGTGTTTGAATTTTTTTATTTGTCACACATTTGCTTGAAATAAAACTAGGTATATCCCGCTATTTTGGAAATATATTAGAGAATAACCTACTTTGCTTAAAATAAAACGATTTGGGAGAGAGAATTTTCCAAGAGAAAATGCCATGGTCTCCATAAACGATTTGTAGACTTTCAGTAATAAGTAGGTCCTCTAACGAGGAATGCTAATTATTGTGGTAGTCGGTATAAATTTCCTTAAGGCTAATTTTGGATTCATTATTCACATAGGCGGACCCCAAGGAGGAGTCTATGTGATATGAGATAGTCTTAAATTAGTTGGTGGTGTACACTTAGACGTAAAATAATGGGAGATTCTCCAATGAGTAATGCTATGATTTTGTGGGACCAAAGTGTCGTCCATTTAATTTTATTTGACATAAGTCTTGTCTAGATAATAAAATTAAAAGTAATTAGCGTGCCTAATTATTTTTGGAAAGTAGGTTCTCTAAAGAGGAATACCATTCCAATTAAAATCGGGATGCTAACGGATTCTTTTAAAATTTATAGAGGAAACATTATTTTTAATTTAGAATTCAAAAGTTTTATACCCTTTAATAATTCATATTACAATTTGTTTCTCAATATTAAGATAGGAAGCTCTTTCAATCCACTTGTTGTCATTCTCAAGGAAAACAAATTAACTGGACCTAATTACAATGACTTGAAAAAGAATTTTGGTATTGTGGGATACATGTTTGTTCTCTATGAGATCTATCCTGAGAAGCCCAGTGAGGGGGTGATCGAAAAGGAAACCCGGGATTACCCAAAATGGATCAAGGTCGATGAGATGGCGCGGTGTTATATTTTTTCATCTATGTCAAATGTTTCGCAACATTAACATCAGTCAATGGACCATGCTTATTACATGATGCTGAAACTCAAATATATATTTGGGGATTCGAATTGTGCTTTAAGGAAGGTTTCCATGAAAGAAATCTTGAAGATAAACGTGGCTGAAGGATCCCTAATGAGAGAACATGTTTTAAGGATGATGTCTCTTCTCAATGAGCTTGAACTCCTTAGAGCTAAAATCGATGGGGAAACCCAGGTCGATATTATTCTCTAATCGCTGCCTAAGTCCTTTAAGTCATTCCTCCTAAATTACAACATGAAAAAACTTTCTTACGCTTTGGTGGAACTACTTAAAGAACTAGAAGTAGCTAAGGGTCTCATCAAGAAGTCATTAAATGCTTTTCTTTCTGAGAAAAGTTATACTTTTAAGCCTATGGGCAAGAATAAAATGAAGAAGAAGAAGACTCTAAAAAAGTTATTGTCCCTCAGCCAGCTCGTGGGCCTCAGGGATGTGTGAACCCAAAGTCAAGTGTTTCCATTGTAAGCAGTCAGAATACTGGAAGAACAATTGTCTGATTTTTTACAATAAATAGAGCAACGCACGTAAATTCCATTTATTTTCCATTAAATCATATTTTGTGGTTCATACTATCGGTACCTGGTGTGTAGATATGGAATCCACTATTTATGTGTGCAATTCTTTGTATGGGTTCCCAAAAACTAGGCTACTAAGTGATGGAGATATGTATCTGACTATAGGATATGCTACAAGAGTAACGGTCATTGTTATGGGAGACGTTCATTTAAGGTTTAATATTGATAGGAGTTTACTTTTAAAAGATTGTCTTTATGATCCTTCCATTAGAAGGAATTTGTGTGACAACCCGCGATCCAAGATAAGGGGTGGCCAGCCCGATACTCAAATGTAACAGGAATCATGAATGGATATCATCCTCAGCATCAACAAAAATAAACTGAATATACGGGAAAACCACCCAATAAGTCAGAAAAACGGGTTGCCAAAAATTTTAGAAATTTAAAACCAGTTAAGAAAATTAAATGAAACAACCCATTTTGACAAGCAAGTGGAATTCCACAAGAATATATATAATATAACTAAGACGAATATACACAAAAGGACCGAATAAGCTGTCGGTCCACAGCTACATACAAATTATTACAACAGTTTGATATCTTACTTAATACATTCATTCAACAAGTACAAAAGTTTGGGCCACACGCCTGATGAAAAGACGCGATCATATCTAGAATACCAAAATGGAGGCGTCTAAAACAACGTCCTGTAATATCCACAAAATCTTACAGCCCGTCAAAGTCATTGGGATGGAAACATCAAAATGGGCATCCTTATGGTGGAGCACCTGAGCGGATACAATCATATACACACAAGGAAAGTAAATCGGTCAGGGCCGAGTTCTATATGATCACCAGAAGAAATAAAAAGCATGATAGAAATGAACAGTTATGCATGAATGATAAGGATGATAATATGGTATGATAACTAGCATGTTAAACCTACATTACAATTTAAGGCAATTTAACTATTCATGAAATTTAAATCATTTACACGAGAGAATAAAAGTAAATAACTGTAATTGAAAACCTTTCCTCATTTATCCAATTTCCATTTCCCTTTACATTCCTTAATAGGAATAAAACCATTTATTTGGTTTAATCAAGAATATATAATTTCCCTTCATTTATTAACTTCCATAGTTAATTATCTTTCCATTCCTTAATAGGAATACCATTAGTATCAAGTGCTCTTTATGGCACATAAATCTCAATCACATGCTCTTTATGGCACGTATCCATGCTCTTTATGGCATATATCCATCAAGTCCCACTTGATGCCGAAAAGTTATATTCTTATACATATAACGATTCTAAGACAGCCCCTCTGAGTTTCCCCACTGGGCGCGCCCCTAAATGACCATCATCTTCCAGGAGCCTATCAAATAAGGCAGCCTAGGATCATAACGCAATGTCGGGAAGCGGCCATATGCATGCGGGAGAGTCAGGACCACACCCGGAATCCCTTCACCAGCGCAGAAAACATATAAAAACCCCGCATATGGCCTAAGACTATATCCACCCTGCATTCATTAGCCAGGGGGCATCACCAAGGACACGAACTTCCCTTATGATGTCATTTAGAGAGGTGTGTTTAAGTAAATTAACATTTACCATTTAAATCTCATTTTCATTTTCAATTCCCATCACCAAATTTCCATTATCCATGTGTTTGGTTCTTTTTATTCGAACCTATAATTATTAAACAACTGGGTTCATTTTAGTTGAACCAATCATCTTTAACACAGTTTGGGTTCATTTTAGTTGAACCTATCATCTTTAAACAATTTGGGTTCATTTTATGTGAACCTATTCCCATCGAATGTTGTCATTAATATTCCTCAAATTACAAGTCCCGGCTTAGTCTCCAAATGATCATTATGATTCTATAATTCCCAAAGTTCATATAACTTCGATAATCCCCTAAGTCTCCATGCATGGGCATTTAATTTCCTAACTTCTAAAAGTTTGAATAAAAGAAGTAATGCCTTAACATTTCTTTGAACCTTCCCGGAATAAACCCCAGATGACCCAATTCTAGTCTAGGGTGATGACCAAACTCAACTGAAACTCTAGGACTCTAAGTTTACTTCATTCAAGAAGGTTCCTAGGTCATAATCCTAAAGAAAAAGTTTAAAATTTGAAAAGGAAAATAAAAGAAAAATGCAGGATTTCTGAATCGATTCGGCCTAGCCGAATCGATTCGTCCAGGAAATATGGGATTCTGCATAATTGTTGAATCGATTCGGACTGTCCGAATCGATTCGATCAGGGAAATTGGGTTTCTGCATAAAATACCAAATCGATTCGAAATAGCCGAATCGATTTGGATCACCTAAACCTCGAAACTGTCCTCATGCGAATAGATTCGGCTTGGCCGAATCGATTTGCCCCTGCGAATTTGCCAATTTTGGGTATGGAGTTCTAAACTCCAAATTTTCTCCCAAACCCGAAACCAACCAAACCAAGCTCATATAATGGAACTAAAACTCCATAAATACACCTAACTACCACCATTTGCAACATTTATCATCCAAATCATTTTCCAAGGGTTAATACCCAAAATCCAACAAAACCCTAAAATGATTAAACACAACAAATTCATAACTATCACAACTAATTATTCTCCTTAAATCATATAATAGCAAGTAGATTACTTGCCTTGAGCTTGAAATGCAGATTTGATTTGGTGGAGGCAATGATCCAAGCTTGAATCTCCAAATTTTTCTTCCTCTCTCTACTCTCTCTAGGGCTCAATTATGAAAAATGGAAGAATAGAAATGGGGTTGGGAAAATAAAATGTGGCTTAAGTCTAAGAAGTCCACTTAAGTGATCAATACGCGATATAATAAATCGCTGCTACACATTTAAGCTATGACCAGTCAAAAGTGCCCGAAATGCCAAAATGATCAATAACACTTATTTTGACTGTCTCGCACCTACTGGGACTAACTGCATTATCCAAATTATCATTTGGAAATTTTATAACTCATTTTTAGTTTCGGTTTCTCATTAAACCAAAATGTCATTATAATTCTTATGACACAACAAGTCACCACATGGATATTTTTACCTACTCATCAGGTAATCATACAATATTTCAGTAAATATTTACCTTTTTCATATTAAATTAATATTTACTCAACATCCATCATTTTATAATTAATTACTACACATAGTAAATAAATATAAAATAGGCTCTCAAAAGTGAGGGTTGTTACAATTTGATTTCAGTTTCTTGTTTAACCTTTTATAGATATATGTAGTTTCTTTTAATAAAATCGTGGTTAAATCTTTTATTTGTTCTGGTACGTTAGTTGATAATCATTATATTGTTGATCCTATCACTCCCACACAACATATTACTATTTTGCATAATTCAATTGGACTAAATTTAAAGATAAAGGAACCCTCCTTAGTTAACCAAATGTATCTTTGGCACTTAGGTCAGGGTCATATTAATCTAGAAAGGATTTGTAGACTGATAATTGAGCTCATTAGAAGTGGAGCCCCTTCTACTTTATGAATCTTGTTTAGAAGGTATAATGACAACGACTTATTAGAATTGGTTCATTCTGATATATATGGACTAATGACAACCCGAGCAAGAGGTTTTTTTTTAAGTATTTTATAACTTTCATAGATGATTACTCAAGGTATGGGTACGTTTACCTAATGCACCCTATGTGCGAAGCCTTTGAGAAATTCAAAGTTTATAGGTAAGAAGTGGAGAAGCATCAAGGTAAAAGTATTAAGACACTACGATATGGTCGTGGTGGCGAGTACCTCTTAGGAGAGTTTCGACAGTATCTAGAAGATTAAGGGATTACATCCTAATTTTTCGCACCTGGTATGCCTCAGTAAAATGGTTTAGTAGAAAGGAGGACTATGACTCCTCTGGATATGATTAGGTCCATCTTGAGTTATACAAATCTCCAAGATTCCATTTGGGGACATACTTTAGAAACGACCACTTATTTATTGAACTTAGTAACTTCAAAGGCGGCCTCTATTACACCTAAGGAATTATGGATTGGGTGTAAGCACAGTATGAAACATATTTGGATCTAGGGTAGTCTAACATATGTGCTGAAGAGAGATCCTAGTAAATTAGAATCAAGATCAGAAGTTTGTTTCTTTGTAGGATATCCTAAGGAAACTAAGGGTTATGTATTATATTATCGTAAGGATCAAAAGGTCATTGTTATAACCAATGCCCAATTCTTAGAAGAGGATTAGATAATGGATCATAAACCCAGAAGTAAATTTATCCTTGAAGAGTTACGTGGGAACTAACAAGAATCTTTAACACCACTGATACAGGATGAAATAACATAACGTGTTGACTCTAGTACACCAGCATAGGGACTACCTCATTATAGTGGGAGGGTTATACATCAACTTGAATGGTTTATGTTCTTGGGAGAGTCTTATGACAAGGTCACTGATGAACTCTAAACCTACTCCTATAACTATAATGACGCTATCCAATATAAAGATGAAGAACTGTTGCTAAAAACTATGAATTCTGATATGGAATCTCTGTATTCCAATCAGGTTCGGAATATTAATGATCAACTAGAAGGGATAACACATATAAGATGCAAGTGGGTCTATAAGAGGAAAAGAGGGGTGGATGGGAAGGTTGGGACCTTTAAGGCACGATGTTTTATGAAAGTATTTACTCAAAAAGAGGGCATCGATTATGATAAAACCTTCTCTCCAACAGTTATGATGAAATCCATCCAAATTCTCTTATCCATTGTGGCTCATTTTGATTATGAAATTTGGCAAATGGATGTCAAGACTGCATTTCTTAATGGGAATCTTGATGAGTGTATCTATATGGTGCATCTAGATGGTTTTATTTCCCAATCTCAAGAGCATAAATAATGTCAGCTTAAGAATTCCATTTATGTCCATAAGTAAGCATCTAGAACTTTAAACATATTTTTTGATCAGGCAATCTAATATTTTGGTTTTAATTAATTTCCAGACGAGCCTTGTATGTACAAGAAATGCAACTAAAACGTAGTGGTGTTTTTAGTATTATTTTGAGGTGATAGTACCCAATTATACGTGATCGCAAGAGTATAATTTTGGTATTACCACAAGCAACTTATATCGATTCCATTCTTGTCAAATTTAGTATGAAATATTCCAAGAAAGTGTTCCTCCTTTTCAGACATAAAATATCTCTTTCTAAGGATCAGTCGTCTGAGACACCTAATGAGATAGAGAAGACGAAAGGCATCCCTTATGCTTCGATATTTAGGAGCCTTATGTATGTTATTCAATGCACTAGACCTAATATATGATTTGCTATTGCTATGGTTAGTAGATACCAGTCTAACCCTAGGAAAGAATACTGGACTACGGTAAAGTATATACTCAAGTACCTGAAAAGAACTCGAGATTATATGCCAGTTTACCAGGAAGAGAGTCTAGTACCTATTAGGTACACTGACATAGATTTTCAGTCTGTGAGGGATTCTAAAAAGTCTACCTCTGGATATGTGTTTACACTAAGAGGTGGAGACATTAGCTGGAGGAGTATCAAGCAATCTTGAATTGATAATTCAACTATGGAAGTTGAATATGGGGTGGCCTCAATGGCAACTAAGGAAGCAGTATGTCCTAGAAACTTCGTAATGGATCTAGGAGTGGTACCTTTAGCTCAAATGACTATTACACTTTATTGTGATAATATTGGTGAAGTTTCTAACTCAAAGGAACCCAGGAGCCATAAGAGAGGCAAACATATTGAGTGTACGTGTAATCTCATTAATAACTGAAATTGTGAAGTGAGGTGATGTCACAGTTATGAAGATTGCATCAGAGAATAACCTAGCAGACCCTTTTATGAAGAGCTTACCAGCTAAGACTTTTGGTAGTCACGTAGAGGGGATGTGAGTGAGATGCATTGTAGCATGGCTTTGAGTCTAACTGGGATATGGTTAGAGGAGTAGACTAAAACCATGCTTTATGTAATAGTTTTAGTTATGGATTTATTGTTAAAATAAAATTATTCTTTTCCTGTTTTAATCAGAATCATGTAGGGACATAATGTTTGCATTATTTTATATATTATTAATGTCTTTTATTCTACTCAGTAGGTGTTTTGGTGTGGCTTACACACAGAGGATCAGAGCACCAGTTCTTGTAGAATATAAGTTTTATCGTTCACAGTCTTAGGTGGAACTGGGCACACCATCAGTAGGGCTATGACACAATATTTTAGTAGGTACATATCAATGACAGGAAATTGTATAGTTTCAACTCATTGTGCTAGTACAGTTTATGTATATTGAATGGGACCACCTTGAGGTCATGGTCTTTATAATGATTTTATAAGACAATGTAAACCTTGTGATTATTAGGTTTACATAAGAATCTTAATTCGAATATGATTGATGGACACATGCACTAATTATTTATTGCTTTGACCTGTCGGGTGAGATTCATTATTGGATAAATAATCTTGATAGATTGGGTAATGCTGATTGATGTATGGTGAAAGTCTTTTATGGATGGAATCCACGTCTCGGTATAGGGAGACTGGTGATACCCCCTTGAGATGCTTATAGGTTTTGCATGTGTCAAACCCTATAGGTGGATTATGTTAATCCTATACTACAAATAAGTTATGTTTGACCGCTCAATGATTTAAAGAAGTTAATCAAATAAATTATAAGTAATTTATTTTATGAACGGGTATCTGTAACCTTAATGTATGGAGAATTAAGTAATTAATAATGAGGAGCTCGGGATATAATTTTTGAGTTAAGGGGTGGAGTTGAAATTATAACTATTTAGTGATATTGATTTTAATTAAGGGACAGGGATTAGGATCCATGAAGGATTAGATTTTCTCAGGCCCATTAGGAGACACATCCTTATCTCTCCTTAGGGTCCCTATTGTAACACATATATATACACACCTAAAGCTCATTTTTCTTAAGCTAATTGTCACTCTTTGATACTAAAAAAGGACACAAATGTGGATTTTTGAGAAAGAGAGAAAGTAGAGATGAAAAGTGAGACGAGTAGGTGGTCAAGGAGATAGAGCCCACACTCTGCTCATGATTGTGCACATCATGAATAGAGTAGAAGATCGTGAGGTGCATCAGGCCTGCGTTTTTAACACTAGATCAAATCAAATAGATCTCGAAAGGTAAATCCTAATTATTCCTTGTAGGATTTCACGTTTGTGTATTTTTATATAGTTCAATCTATACGCGTATTCAATATACCCTTGGACTGCCGCTCCAACAATTATTATCAGAGCCCTATTGATACAGAATATAGGTTGAGCTCATCCACATTGTCCAATTAATACAATAATATAGGTGAATGGATGTTGGGTAGAATATGGATCTGTGCTAATTTTTGTTCTGCAATGATCAAGTCCCACTATTATATTCACGTATATATATGTATGTTCTATGTGATTGGATCCCACGATGATTTATTTGTGATTTTGTTTTGCTGGATTAATGTAATGTTGATGTAGAATGTGAACTTCTTCAAGGAGGCATAGGACATCTATAAATTGTTACTATTTTGAGCACGATTTTCAATAGAGGAGTGTCAAACCAGATCTATGATCGAAAGGCTATTTTTAGCACAAAAATTTGTATGGATAGTGTAAAATGGTGCTTGGAGGCGGGGGCGCTGCCCCTAGACCCTATGAGGGCAGCCCTACCAACTAACCGGGTAGGCAAAACCCCATGCCGTCCCATCCTAGTGGCAGCATGAAGTATTTGGGTTCAAGGATGTCTGTTGAGAACTCCAATCTACGATAGAGTTGTATCTTGACCATAATAGTCAAAATCCTTATTTACCTCGATTTTCCTATTTACGTTAATTTATGTCTTCATTATTAATGTTTTAATTGTTAGGTTCCCTTAGAATTATGGACACATGGAATACCGACCGGATTTAAATCATGTAGATGCTAAATGTGAATATTTCATAATTGTTTTGAATTGAGGACATTAATATGTGTGGTTAGAGAACAAAAAATTGAGTATCCCTTATGCTTTGGTAGTTAGGAGCCTTATGTATGTTATGCTATGCACTATACCTAATATCCAATTTGCTATTGTCATGGTTAGTATATATCATTCTAACCCTAGGCAAGAACACTGGATTGTGGTAAAGCATATACTCAAGTACCTGAAAGAACATGAGATTATAGGCTAGTTTACCAGACTGAAAGTGTAGTGCCTATTGGTTATACTGACTCAGATTTTCAATCTGAGAGGGATTCCAAAAGTCTACCTCTACATATATGTTTACCTTAGTAGGTGGAGCCATTAGTTGGACGAGTATCAATCAATCTTTCATTGCTATTTCCTCAATGGAAGCTGAATATGTGTTGGTCTCTGGCGCAACCAAGGAAGCAATGTGACTTAGAAACTTTGTAATGGATCTAGGAGTGATACCTTTAGCTCAATCAACTATTACACTTTATTCTGATAATAGCACTGCAGTTACTAACTCAAAGGAACCCATGAGCCATAAGAGAGGTAAACACATCGAGCGTACGTATTATCTTACTCGATAAATTATACAGCGAGGTGATGTCACAGTTATAAAGATTGCATCAGAGAACAACCTAGTAGACCTTTTTATGAAGAGCTTACCAGCTAAGAGTTTTGGTATTCATGTAGAGGGGATGGGAGTGAGATGCATTGCAGTATGGCTTTGAGTATAAGTGGGAGATTATTAGAGAAGTAGACTAAAACCATGTTTTATATAATAGTTTAGTTTTGGATTTATTGTTAAAATAACATCAATTTTTTCTATTTTAATGAGAATCATGTTTGGACATAATGTTTGCATTATTTTATATATTGTCGATGTATTTTATTCTACTTTATGGGTATTCATGTGTGTAGAGTACGACTTACACACATAGGATCAGAGCACCAGTTCTTGTAGAATATAAGTTTTATCATTCATAGTCTTAGATGCAACTGGACACGCTATTAGTAGGGCTATAGCACAATATTTTAGTAGATTTATCTTGATGACAGAAGCTGTATAGTTTCAACTTATTCTGCAAGTACATTTTATGTGTATTAAATGGGACCAACTTGAGGTCTTTGACTTTATACCAATTTCATAAGACAATATAAATCTCATAATTTTTAGGTTTATATAAGGCTCTTAATCTAGATATGATTGATGTGCACATGCACTAGTTATTTATTGATTTGACCTATCGGGTGAGATTCATTACCGAATCAGTAACATTGATAGATTAGGTAATAGTGATTAATGTATGGTGAAAGTCTTTTATAGGTTTTGAATATGTTAAAACCGCAGGTGGATTATGTTAATCTGATTCTACAAATAATTTAAATTGGACAGGTCAATGACTTAAAGAAAATCAAATAAATTATCAGTAATTTATTCTATTAACGGGTATCTATAACCTTAACGTGTGAAGAAAATACTAATTAATAATGAGGAGCTCGAAATATAATTTTTGAGTTAAGGAGTGCAGTTGAAATTATAATTATTTAGTGATATTAATTATAATTAAGGGACTGAGATTATGAGACATGTAGTATTAGGTTTTCTTAGGCCCATTAGGAGCTACATCCTTATATCTCCTTAGGGTCCCTACTGTAGCCTATATATACACTCCTAAAGCTCATTTTTCTTAAGCTAGCCGTCACTATTTGATACTAAAAAAGACACAAATTTGAATTTGTGAGAAAGAGAGACATCAGATATGAAAAGTGAGAAGATTAGGTGGTCACGGATATAGGGCCCACACTTTGCTCATGACTATGCATATCAGGAATAGAGTTGAAGATCGTGAGGTGCATCAGGCCTGCGTTCTTAACACGAGATCAAATCAAACATATCTCAAAAGTGAAAACCTAATTCTGTCTTGTAGGATATTGTGTTTGTGTATTTTTTTGTAGTTCAATCTATGCATGCATTCAATATACCCTTGGACTGCCGCTCTAACAATTGGTATTAGAGCCCTATTGATACGTCGTATAGGTTGAACTCATCCATGTTGTCCAAATAAAACTATAATATACGTGAGTAGATATTGGGTAGAATATGGATCTGTGCTAATTTCTATTTTGTAAAGACATACTCCCACTATTATATTCGCGTATATGTGTATATTCTATGTGATTAGATCCCACGATGATTTATTCGTGATTATTTTTTTTGCTGGATTAATGTAATATTGATGTAGAATGTGAACTCCTTCGTGAAGGCATATGATATCTGTAAATTGTTACTGTTTTGATCATAATTTTCAATGGAACAATGCGAAACCAGATCTGTGATCAGAGGCTATTTTAGCACAAAAATCTGTATGGATAGTGTAAAATGGTGTATGGAGGCAATGGCACTGCCCCTAGACGGTGCGATGGCACCCCCTCGACTTTACCACTTGATCGGGTCGATGGAACTCCGTGCCATCCCAGCATAGTGGCAACATAAAGTATTTGGATTCAAGAATGGTTGTTGAGAATTTCAATCTACGACTGAGTTGTATCTTGATCATAATAGTTGAAAATCCTTATTTATCTTGACTTTCTTATTTACGTTAATTTGTGTCTTTATTATTCATGTTTTAGTTATTGAGTTCCCATAGAATTATGGACAACATTGAATACCGACCGAACTTAAATCATGTAGATGATAAATGTGAATAATTTATAATTGTTTTGAATTGTGGACATTAATATGTGTGGTTAGAGAATAAAAAATTGAGTATTCTTTATTTTATAACAATCAAGCGTATTTGAAATTTTTTGTTTATCACACATTTGTTTGATATATTAAACTATGGATATCCTGGTATTTTTGAAAATATATCAAATATTCTAGATTATTCAAATTAATTAAAAATTGGACACATTTTTTTATAACCCTCACAAAGATTTTTAATTACTAAGTGCGAGAGGGAAGTTTCCAAGAAAAAAATCCCATGGTCTCCATAAACGATTTGTAGACTTTCAATAATAAGTAGGTCCTCTAACGAGGAATGCTAATTATTATGGTAGTCGGTATAAATTTTCTTAAGGGTAATTTCGAATTCATTATTCACATAGTTGGATCCAAAGGATGAGTCTATGTGATATGAGATAATCTAAAATTAGTTGGTGGTATACACCTACATATAAAATAATGGTAGATTCTCTAAACAGGAATGCTATGATTTTGTGGGACCAAAGTTTCGGCTATTTAATTTTATTTGACATAGGTTTTGTCTAGATAATAAAATTAAAAGGAATTAGCCTACCTTTTTTTTGGAAAGTAGGTTCTCTAAAGAGGAATATTATTCAAATTGAAATCGGGATGCCGACGGATTGTTTTAAAATTATAGAGGGAACTTTATTTTTAATTTAGAGTTCAAAAAGTCTTATGCCCTATAATAATTCATATTACTATCTGATTCTCAGTATTAAGACGACAAGCTCTTTCAATCCACTTTCTGTCATTCTCAAGGAAAATAAATTAATGGGACCTAATTACAATGATTGGAAAAGGAATTTTAATATTGTGTTGACTACAGAAGGATACATTTTTGTTCTCTATGAGATCTGTCCCGAGAAACTTAGTGAGGGGGCGATAGAAAAGGAAACACATGATTACCAAAAATGGATCAAGGCTGATGACATGGCTCGGTGTTACATTTTGATATCTATGTCAAATGTTCTAAACATCAGAATTAGTTGATGGACCATGCCTATGCCATGATACTGAACCTCAAAGTTATGTTTGGGAATTAGAATCTTACTACAAGGCAGGTTGCCTTGAAAGAACTCATAAACACAAACATGGCATAAGGTACACTAGTGAGGGAACATGGTTTGAGGATGATGTTTGTTCTCAATGAGTTTGAAATCCTTATAGCGAAAATCGATGGGGAAACCCAAGTCGATATTATTCTCCTGTCGCTCCCTGAGTCCTTTAAGTTGTTCTGCCTAAATTACATCATGAACAAACTTTCTTACACTTTGGCGAAACTACTTAATGAAGTACAAGCAACTGCTTGTCTCATCAAGAAATTAGTAAGTGCTTTTGTTACTGAGAAAGGTTCTACTTCTAATCACATGGGCAAGAATAAAAAGAAAAAGAGGACTGAGAAATAGGTTATGATCCCTAAGGCAGCTCATGGGCCTCAGTGAGGTGTGAAAAAGCCTAAGGGTAAGTGTTTCCACTATAAGCAGTCAGGAAACTGGAAGAACGATTGTCTGAGTTTTTTGTAATAAATAGAACAACGTAGGTAAATTCCATTTATTTATAGTTGAATCATTTTTTTTGGTTCGTACTACTGTTACGTAATGTGTAGATACGGGAGCCACTAATCATATATGGAATTATTTGTAGGGCTTTCAGGAAATAAATTGACTAAGTAATGGAGATATTTATATGACTATGGGAGATAGTACAAGAGTAGCGATAGTTGTTGTGGGAGACATTCATTTAATCTTTAATAATGATAGGACTTTACTTTTAAAAGATTGTCTTTGTGCACCTTCCACTAGAAGGAATTTGATTTCAGTTTTTTGTTTAGCCTTTTATGGATATTTAGTTTCTTTGAATAGATTCTTGGTAATTAAGAAAAATAAATAGTTTATTTGTTCTGGTACGTTAGTTGATAATTTTTATATTGTTAATCCGATCTCTCCCACATAATAAATTAATATTTTTCATAACTCAATTGGAACAAATTTAAAGAGAAAGGAACCCTCTTTAGTGAACCAAACGTATCTTTAGCACTTACGCCTAGGTCATATTAATCTAAAAAGGATTCTTAGACTAGTGAAAAGTGGGCAATTGAGCTCACTAGAAAATGAAGTACTTCCAATTTGTGAATCATGTTTAGAAGGTAAAATGGCCAAGAGGCCTTTCTTGGACAAGGGCTATAAAACCAAAGAACTATTAGAATGGGCTCATTCTGATTTATGTGGAACAATAACAACCCGAGAAAGAGGGAGCTTTAAGTATTTTTGACTTTCATAGATGATTACTCAAGGTGTGGGTACGTTTACTGAATGCACCATAAGTCCAAAACCTTTGAGAAATTCAAAGTTTTCGAGTAGAAGTGGAAAAGCATCAAGGTAAAAGCATCCAGACACTACGATCTGATTGTGGCGGCGAGTACCTCTTAGGGGAGTTTAGGCAATATCTAGAAGATTAAGGGATCACATCCCAATTATCTGCAGCAGGTATGCCTCAGAAAAAATATTTAGTAGCAAGAAGGAACTTGACTCATTTGTATATGATTAGGTCCATGTTGAGTTATACAGATCTCCCAGCTTCCTTTTGGGGACATACTTTAGAAACAATCATTTATTTACTAAACTTGGTACCTTCAATGGCGGTCTCTACTACACCCAAGGAATTGTGGTTTGGGCGCAAGCCTACTATGAAACATATTCAGATCTGGGGTAGTCCAACACATGTGTTAAAGAGAGATCCTAGTAAGTTGGAATCAATATCAAAAGTTTGTTTCTTTATAGGATATCCTAAGGAATCTAAGGGTTATTTATTCTATGATCCTAAGGATTAAAAAGTTATTATTAGCACCAATGCCAAGTTCTTGGAAGAGGATCATATGGTAAATCATAAACCCAGAAGTAAAGTTCTTCTTGAAGAGTTACGAGGGAACCAACAAGATTCTTTAACACCACTAGTACATGATGAAATAACACAACGTCTTGACTCTTGTACACCAGCATAAGGACTAACTCGTCATAGTGGGAGGGTTGTACGTCAATTTCTTAATGTAATACTACCTTTATTATCTTATTTATTCTTATATTTCAATCTTTTTCTTATCTGTCAATTTCTTAGTCACCTTAAAAATCCAGGATGTGACAATTTCTCAGGGTTATGAATGACTTGTCATAGAGGGAGGTTTGTTTAGATGATAATGGTGTGGGCTTGGAAGTTCGACTTCAACCTTATATAAGCTTAAATCGAGGCTAGAGATAATTTATCCAACCTAGGATATCGAATTTTTCTCTAGGGTATGCTTTGTTGGTGTAATACATAGGCCTTTATACCCCTTTCTCTTATCGAGCTAGAGCTGAACTGATTGTAAATTCTGATACGACCGAGTATAGATAAAACTGCTCACCCAAAATTGGTCTTGAAAGCAGTGGTATTGACTCCAAATACCATTTCAACTCTAGGAATGCATATTCGCATTCATTGTTCCATTCAAAAGTTTTTTCAACACCTTAAAAAATGGAAGGCATTTGGTAGTGGCTCTGGAAACAAACATATTTAGTGTTGTCATGCGTCCCATAATTCGTTGAACTTCTTTGTTGTTCGTCGGGGACTGCATATTGATCGTCACTTGAATTTCGTTAGGATTGGCCTCAATTCCTATTTAGTTAACTATGAAGCCCATTAACATCCCCTCTTTCACTCTGAAGACACACTTCGTCAGGTTGAGGTTCATTTGGTGTTTCTCCAATAGGTCAAAAGTCTTATGCAAATGTTTGATATGTTCGTCTTCTTTTTTTCTCTTTGTGAGCATATCATCAATGTATACCTCTATATTTTTTCTAATCTGTTCATCAAACACTTTTTTCACCAATATTTAATACGTTTCTCCAGCATTTTCGAGCCTAAAAGGCATTATGTTATAACAGTAGGTACCTCGACTAGTGATGAACGGGGTCTTTATCTAATCTTTCAATTTCATCTTGATCTGGCTATATCTTGAATAAGAATCAATGAAATTGAGCTGCTCGTGACCTGAAGTGGCATCGACCAATTGGTTAATCTTGGGCACAGAGTATTGATATTTTAGGCACGCTTTGTTTAGGTCGGTGAAATCCATAAGCATTTTCCACTTATTATTCTTCTTCCTGACCATTACCATATTGGAGATCAACTTTAAATATTTGAGATCTTACATGAAATTTATTTTCTGTAATTTCTACACTTCTTTCTATACAACCATGTTCTTCTCCTAATAAAGTCACTTCGTCTCTATTTGACTGGCTTACATTGTTTATTATGCTTAACTCGTGATAAATAAAATTAGAATAAATTCCTGGCATGTCTTCGTGACTCCAAGAAAACACACTTTTTTGCTACCTCGAAAAGTTGATCGAATCTCTTCTGAGATTGAGTTTTAGTGATGATCTGATCTGAAATGTTCTCTCTGGGTGCTCATTATCCAAGACAATTGACACAATTTCTTCAACAACCTCATCTTTTGCCAATTTCTCTAAATCTCGCGAATCTATTATTTTGATCAGGTAGGTCATTGTCAATTTCTTTTGTTCTTCCCTGTCGGTTGGTTCCCGTTAACTACACCAACCCTATAATGAGTGGTGAATTTCAAACATTGGTGCATTTTAGAGGGGACGACTTGGAACTTCTTTAGATCCACTCCTCTAAATATGATGTTATTTATGAACGTTCATGTCTAGTAAGAAGAAATGCATCTTTTTTGTTCGGCATGTCGGCCAGGTGGCAATCATCACTTATAGTTTTACCATGCTTAGAGGGTACACTTTTTATCCATAGAAACCAATCAGTGGCCTATGATAGGCCTCCATCTTACTATCTTTCGGCCTCAATCCCTTAAGGTAGTTGTAAAACAAGACATCAGTTAGTTATCATGATCGACAGGATCCTTGCTAATTTTCTCTAATGCACCATCATCGTGATGATTAGAGGATCATCATGCGGATACAGGACACCGAACAAATCATCCTTGGAAAAAAAATGACTAAACGATCTTTTTTCACCTTTCTAAGGTGATTATCCATGTCTCCTATCAGGTTGATCTGTCTAATATGAGCACAATATTTCACCTCATTTAGGTAAGCCTTTCTCTCCACTAGTTAACCTCCTCCGTCGATGTCTCCACCTATAATAAAATTACACCCAAAAGAGATCATTTTAACCTCGTATATAGGTTCCTTAAGGTCAATTGGAAAGGTCCAAATCATCATTTTAATTGTTAATTATTCCTCATTTCTTCTTGTTTGCCTTTTTGCCAAGGCATTCTGATCGTCTCTTGGATTTTTTCTTATCACTATGATCATTTCAGCTGCCTCTATCCACATACATTGATAGTTTTACCCACTTGATCAAGCTCTTGATCTCTTTCTATAGGGTTGTGCAGTTGTCCGTGTTGTGGTCGTGATCTTTATGGGACTTTCAATACTTGTTTTTATCCATTCGATTTGTTGTGGCTTTTAGCTTCCCAAGCCATTTCAGGTCTTTATCTCTGCGAATTTCCTCAAGTATGTGCTGAATGCTCATAGTGAGGGGTATGTAATCTTCCTATTTCTTTAGCTTATCAGCTTTCTTATCTTTATGTTCCTTCTTTTCCACACTCTTGCTAATGCCAACCTTCGTATGGCTTGATTCTTTAGACACCACGGCCTCCTCATCGTTCATAATTTTCCATGCCTTAGCTAGGAATCCCTCCATAGTTTTGGGTGGATCTTTAGCTAGATCCCAATACAACTTCCTAGATATCAATCCGTTCATTCACACAGTTATTACAACTCTTTCATCATAATCTATTACTCAAACTTCTCACTCTTAAAACGTGTAATAAACTCACGCGTGGTTTCATTGGTGTCCTGCCGGACATTGAGTAACTGACTCAATCTCTTGCCGAGTTTGGCGCCAAAATATAAAATGCTAACAAAGAGGTCAACCAACTGTTGGAAGTTTGAGATATGTCACCATAGTAAACTATTATACCATTTATATGCTAACCCAGTGATTGTATTAGAAAAAGCTTGGCAACGCATTTCGTATGGGATTTAGTAGAAATCGATAACAGCTTGATATTGATCAACATGCAGCATTGGGTTGGTTTCACTATCATACCTTGGGGTAAGAACTGGTGGTTTGATCTTTGCAGGCATTGGATAGCCCATAATTTATGGAGTGAACGATGATCCCTTCATAAAACCTCTGTAAAAGGGATCCTTTAATCTGATAATTATTTCCCAATCAATCTTCCAATCGTTGGACTAATCCATTCCAGGGCTAGTCTTCCAACTCAGCTTTAACTGCGATAGTTTTACCTGATTGGCCTTGGCTTTCAGATGAGCTATCTTCCTTAGAATTCTGCTCGATCCTGGCCTACCCTCACATGCTCGTCCTAGACTTGATCGAGCATTTTGTTCTCCTCGTGAAAGACCTCACTAGCTCTTCTCTATGTTCTCCGGGATCTCTGAACCCCTTTATTATTGCCCTCTCATTTTACGTGGCCCTAGATGATCACATGTTGAGCCTTTGTTCAGCCTTTCCAACACACTTAGACTTTCCTCAGAGAAAGACTATTCATCAGCATAACCGATTATTTTGAGAGACGAGGTTTCTCTCGCGTGATATGACTTGCCATCCTATGATCCAGAGTATCTTAATCTAATCATGTCATATTGTGAACCCACATTCAGTTTCCTTGAATTTTCTAAAGCTCATTCTCGATAAGGATGTCACCTATCTCTATAGGGTAAGGGGTAACATTCCACCGCTCCTATAAGAGGGTTCCCTTCTAGCTCGGGTGAAAAGATCTGGTCCTAACCTATTCTGCCGAACATGGGAGCATCTACGTTAGTTGCTTCATACTCTCTTGTATTGTTGTGTGGCCCTTGGTATGGCTCATCAGAATTCCATGTATGTCACTTAGTCCATTAGGCATTGAGGGTTGATTTGCATTTATCACACGACTAGTCTCTGGATTTTCTTCCATTTTTAAGAAATTATGGACAAACATAGATTGGGGTAAATCGAGTTAGGGTGATTTCACATAAATTGGATTTGTTGCTAAAAAACAATAAACAACAAATGACTTATCGATTTCCCATAGACGGCTCCAATCTGTTACCATTTAAAATTGGTATATGGATTTATAAGTCTTATCTACTAAATTCCAATAGTAAATAATAACAAATAAAGAAATTATGACTAACAGCTTGCTAATTTGGGATGATTAGAGAGAGATGAGAGATAGAGAAAGAAATAAAGGACTAACGTGGTTTGACCCAAAGTGGAGCCTACCTCCACAAGTGCAGTGCTAATCATTTGTATTTGATAGGCAATAGCCGCGAAATGACAGATTAACAACTTTCACAATTCTCTTTAGGGTTTATCCTATGACCATTAGGTAAAATATTTTTAAATCCCTTATTTCCTTGGATTGAGTGTTATTTATATGTAGTTACTAGAAAGAGTGTAGTGGGACATGTGGATTGCCTTCATAGGTCAAGAAGTTACACCTTTTACATTTCAACAAGCAGATAATGATGAGTTTGTTACATCAGGATAAAGGTGGAATATTATACAACTTCTACACGTGTGTAGATGAGATAAACATGACTATTGGAATCCCATCATGTGATATAACTGGATCAAGGCTGGCATTGACGGGGTTCATAAATGCTATTAACTAACACCGGGTTAATAATATTTAGATGGTCAATCATGCTATTAGGCCGAGCACATTTATAGCCGATCTAACCACATTGCTCATAGCCGAGCATATTCTTGATCCCTAATGGGGACACATGTCATCTCTTGAGAGGCTAATAAGGTCTCCTATATTTAGTGTATAACAATTGATATCAGTTGCTACAAACAATCCATAACCTTCCTTAATTTATAAGCACACTTTTTATTTATGCCTTTTGAAAATATTGATGCTTGTTGAAATTATTATGCAATCCATATAATAATGTAATATTCATAGAATGGATTGTTTGGTAGTCACCAAAGTGACCCAACTAGAATGCTTATGAATATTAAATTTAAAAATAAAAATGGTAGTAATAACTCAACATGCTTATATATGTAAAAGACATTAATGTGGTATATTTGGTTTATTTCATCAAGCAAGATAATTTTCCAAAGGAAATTAGTTTTTAGTAACTGAAATAAATATTAAGGAATTATACAATTAGGTGGTGAAAGGTTATCCTAAATAACATGTCCATCTAAATTACATAACATAGTACCCAATAAAGTCATATATAAGTATTCTATGTTATTTAGAAAGAAAGCCCACATTTATAAAATATTATTAATGTACGTGTTATCAACTCATAGCATTAATGTAGTGAGTTATTTATCTAATTAATTGTATATAATTTTATTTCTCTAAAATTGCATGTTTTATCCGTTTCCATGATATCGAGACCGACTTCTAAGAATGAAGTGAAGAAGCTAAGTTTTACTTAAAGTGATAAATCATTATAATTCTGTTTTACTTAAAGTGATAAATCATTATAATTCTGTTTTACTTAAGGAACCCACTATTAGTGAATAAATTAGTGTATATGTCGCTCTTTTAAAAATTTAAAGAATTCTTCAACGGATTAGGCATAATGTTTATGCAAAATCTCGTAATGTTAGAGATTAAAATATGATTAGCGATTATGTAACATACATATTTTAAGCTATATCGTGTGAATTATAATGTGTCCTTCGATAGGAATCACAATAGTTTATTTTATTTTTCAAAACTAGAGTTCTAAGAAAAATAGTTTTACACTGATATGAGGATGCTTATAAGACAAACCATAAATTAATGGATTCCTTTTCTTACGTTATTTTGGAATCATTTAAAAAAACCTCAATGACCTTTCAACACATTTTTTTTATATTTGATAGTGAGAGATTTATCTTGAGTATGCTAAAAGATCTTTAGGTTCATATAAGAGTATATTTTTTTAATTATGGTATTATCATTGGTGGTTTGAATAATTATGTTTTTTATGAAACTTTTACAAGGAAAGTAATTTTGATTCTATATCATAATCTTGAACTTAAAAGTAACTTTATTATTAAAACTCTTCAATCTTGTGACACAATTAAATATCACACTCTTTGAAATCTAAACTTACTTTGATGACTTAATAGACTAGATTGTCTTTGGATTATCATTTATGAATCTTGACACACACATTTAGGCTCTTAATGTTTTATGATTTTAAAAAGATTTATATGGCCCAAGTGAGAGATTATAGTTCTTGGATAATTGGCCTACATAGATTATGTCATTGTAAAACAAGAAGCAAAATGCACAAATATCGATATAGTAACTAGATTTATTCACACAAAAATGAATATATATGGTTAAAAGTATAGTACATAAATGTTAATTTACATACCCAATTTGACACGCTCGCATAATTAGGAATATCTAGTGCATGTATGAATTTAGAATCCACTAAAGGAACTGAATTTTAGAATTATGTCTCTACACTTTCAAAATGGTACACAATTTACCGTTGAAATAAAAAATGTCAAATTCTTTAAAGAATAGTGAAATTAGTGGTAGTAAGTTTATATATTTTGGACTTCTCTATACATTACTAATTAAATATATATAAGAGAAAAAAATATTTCAAGAGTATTAAGGAATGAGATATTTAAAAACAGTATATGCTTATATCGGTTGAAGTAAATTCTTCTTCTTCATCAATCAAAACCCCTTCCCAAACTGTACAAGCTTCTTCCAAAGCATATGACATTCTGGATGTAGATGATGATATCTATGAAGACTGTTCATTTAAAGATGACCAGTTATTACATATAGAATTTTAATAGCTTATGAATGTATTTATCCCAGTCTTTATTACGTTTCTCTATTTTGACTTAATGACAAAATTATGAAAGAGTGTAAAATAATACATTAATGTTTTATCGATTATGAAAAGTGAGTTTGTAGAATGCTTTAAGGCTACAATGAATGAATTATGGCTACAGAATTTCATTGGAGAACTAAGAGTTGTTGACACTGTTACCAAGTCACTGAAATATTATGTTGCCACTGCATTATTTATAAAGAATTAATAGACATTTAATGAAGTAAAAGATATTAAATTAAAATACTTATTTGTCAAAGAATAAGTTAAAAAAGAACTAGTGTTACTTAATCACATAAGTACGAGTGTTTACATAACAAATTCCTAACTAAAGGACTACCACCGAGGACATTGCTAAATATGTTGAATGCATGAGTCTCGAGTGTAGTCATTACAAATAATGAGATCATGGATTGCTTAGTGCTTATTTAGTTGACACTATATTTTGATATAAATTAAGATGTTCACTACAATATTTGATTACATGCATGTGAATGAATGAAATTGACAAAAATAGTCTTGTTATAAGACATTAGTGAACCATTATTTAATAGCCCTATTTATAGACCTCATTGGATGAGTTGATAATGTTGTGGTATATGGAAGTATTCATGCCCTTCAATTAGTATGTGAGAGTCATGAGTCACATTAGTAAATTATTTGATTAAGGTGTTTATGAAAAATCATTTAAGGACGACTCAAATAGTATTGCGCGCTTTATGATAATTATGGATCAAGTGGAAAAATATTATAATTTATTGATATAATAATTCTGCATAATGTGTTCCATAATTATATTAATACTAATAGTTACTTTGGTTAATGAAATGGTACTCCAAATACCAAGAGTAAAAAAGACTCTTGGATATCTACCTTAATTGACAGTTAACATTGAGTGACTTTTGGAGATTGGGTCATCTGCTTACATATAAATAAGTGATTGTTATCCATCAATGAAATACTACAAAATTATAACATCAATGAAATTAGGTCAAGGGAGAGAAATAACAAAACTTCAATTATCTAAATGATGATTACTGATTTATATGGAGTATAAAACCAAAAATTCAATCATCTAAATGATTGTTATTGATTCATATAGAGTATAACGCTAACAACTTTAATCATCAAAATGATGATTCCATATTTAAATGGAGGACAATATTCTCAACTTCTTCATCTCAAACAAATTTGGAACCAGGTATGACTTTTAATATTTTACTTCTAAATTGGATTAAATTATGATTTTTGATCTCTTAAGTTTACACAATTTGTAATAATCATGTTGATTTAAGATCATAACATTAAATATATAATACATAACGTTTTATATGATTAAAGAATAAATAACATGTCTAGTAGAATATTCATATGTTAAATTTATAGATTCATATTAAATTATTAATTACGTATTCTTTTGATTATGTTTATATGAGTGTCTTCAAATATCAAATTTAATTTTTATTTGGGGTAAAATATTTTGAGCTAATTGTAAATTGTATAATGTTATATATGACAAGATTTTTGTATAAAAGAACCAAAAAGCTCGAACAAAAGTTTAAGCAAGGATATAGTACTGTAACAACATTTTAGGCAAATGATGCTACTGGCCGGCCACATAAACTAAGAGAACTTTTGTAACCGCAATCAACAAATTAGCAATTAGAGAGCAACCTTATTGTACGTCAATATAATTATTTGTACGTTAGTTATAAAGGCTCCTTTCTTATTAAAGGTAGACAAGTTATTAATATTATTAGTTATCAACTCAATGATTTAATTTTCGTTGGATTGCTAGTTAGTTTTGGCATTAGGAGCCTAAAAAAATAAAGATGGACGATCTTTATGTGTAGGGAGAGAGTTTAATTATTTTTTAATAGTAGACTCATGTGAGAGATAAAAGAAATCATTAAAATTAGGAAGTAATGTGACCCTCCATCTAAACTGGGGCTGAAAGTGAAATTACAACTTCATTGTTTTTGCTGGTTTGGTCTTGTTATAGAAAGTTGTTTCATTAGGTGGAGATTTAAGATGACGAAGAATATGATGACAGCACAAGGACTATACCCCACGACAGCCATGTTTTCATGCACATCCATTCATTCATCATGCATGCCTTATCTTACAAAAGGGTACCAAGTGATGACTATTTGAAGCTTTTCAGTGCTGAGGTCTTTTTCTTTTTAATGATTAAATGGATTTTCATGGTCATGCCACTCTAATGATTGTACTCACTCTTCCTTTAAAGTTAATTCACTACTGTGTCTCAGCTTCCTTTTCTGTCTTTCACCTCTCTTTTCCTGCCTCTGTAGAGCATCTTCTACTTCTGTTTAAAAAAAAAAACATGGTGTATTTAGTAAATGGTGTCCCTCATTATTATTTTGTATTATACACCCGGGAAAGAAGCCAAATTGTTGCTCTTCCATTTTATCTATAAATAAAAATTGCACCCAGGTATAGTTGGCCTAGTTAAATTCATTGTGAAAATGTAAAATAACCGAAGACAAGGGAGAATTGACATTTTACAACATGCCAAGATGGTCTCACTATGTTGATAGGACATGTTTATTACTACTGACTAATGTATATTGTTATAAGTGAAAAACAGGTCCTCATAGTCTTAAAGCACATACTAAATACATTAAAATAGTAATAATAAGATTTTGATATATAATTTATAATGTATATAAAAATTTCATACTTAATATTTCCATACTCAAACCAGGTTTCTTAAAATTTTGTTATTATTTTCATAGAGACTAGTATTTTGTGTTTCAACCTTGGTTATAAATTTTATGGAACGAAACCATCAATAGTATAAAACGGTAATGAAAATCAACAATAAAAATGCAACCCTCTGATTCAAAATCTTAAGTAACAAATTACCTATTAATACGATAACAATAACATAAGAAGGAGGTTAATTTGTTGAGCTCATATGTATGTGAATGAAACAACATTTGGACAAAATCTAAATAAGATTCAGGAGCAACAGCGGAGGTAACATGATATGACCTCTGGGTGAGGAAATCTAGGGCTTAAAGCTTGTGAATCAAAAGTCAAAAGGTGAAGCAGTGGGCTGGGTGCGTTCAGTGGTCCTATTATCTTTGGAGGGCCCAGACTACTTCCATGGGTTTCTGTAGTCTAACTTTTTGTGGGCATGAGGCCGAATTAGAATATGGAAAATTAAACATGGGACCCCATGGGTACAGCCATGATAAAAGGGCAAAAGCAGCCACATGCTATAAAGTTTACCCTTTTTTTTATTCAATGGTAACAATCAAAAGCCCACTTTCCAATGTCATACCAATGGTTTATTTTATATCCATATATTCAATATAATCATAATAATATGAAACACATAAAACTTATAAAAATAATAAACATATGATTTATTAATTTAGACAAGTGTTGGACACCCTTACTTTAAGACGATATTGAGACCGCATTAGTATTCTACAAACTCGATGACAAACATCTTTTAAGATATAACAATCATAACATGTAATAATAGCACTCCAAATTACAAGTTTTTTGACGAACCAACAATGTAAGAAACAATATTCTTGGATACGAAAATAATAAGAAACTCCAAATTACAAGTCACAACTGTTGGGATAATCGGTTAAAGACAGAATATGTCAAATGTTGACAAATGAAATAATAAATTGGGCTAGAAAATAAATAAGATATACCAAAAACATTGGACTCTGAAATTAAATAAAAGACCCATTTTTTCATATTCTTTAAATGTGGGACAAGAGTTTTAACATAACACTTCAATCAAATTTCATTTTTCAAGTGGGTACTTTGAGCTATAAATTCTTGTAAGGACATTTTTGTCCATTAACAATTTATTATGTCGCACGCCGTTACACCGTTGAAGAAATTCAAGATTCATATATTCATCAACTGATCCGAATATCAAAGCCTCTTCAACATCATAGCCTCTGCGAGAATGAACTTGGTAAAATTTTATTTTTACGTTCCTTAAAGTTCATATTTAGTATTGGGAAATTTTTATAAAATGTTTTTTATAAAAATAAGAAGTAAGTTTTTCCAATCAAAATGAGGCTTTTAAAAGTTTTTTATTTTTTCTGGGAAAGCCGGACCGGTCCGCCTCTATACCGGACCGATCCGCCACCGGAACGGTCCTCCCCTCAACCGGACCAATCCGCTTGCTGCAGATCCAGTATACCCCGGACCGCAAGCGAACCGATGAAGCCTGGAATAAAAGAACCGATCCGGTCACAACCGGACCGATCCGCCTCAGAATAAAGGAACCGATCCGGTCAATCGGACCGATCCGCCCCCAAGCCGGACCGGTCCGCCTGGGATAAACTTCGCCAGATCTGCAGAGATTTTTTAGGCTCAAAGTTTTATTATTTAAGCCAACTTCGGGGAGTTGTTTTTTAAGACTTCCAAGACGATTTTCAGAGTACAAAAACTCTAAGTCTTCACCTATTGAGCCAAAGACTCTAGGTTTTTTATTCACACAATTTACAAATCCTTTGTGAATCTTTTTGTGCAACCCAAGAACACAACTTTGGTTTGTTCAACCCTTGTGGAGAAGACGTTCTCTTCTTCATTGCAGCCCTCCTGGAAAGGGAAAATTCCAGCCGACAAACTTGTGGAGAAGCCGTTTCTCTTCTTCATTGCAGCCCTCCTGGAAAGGGATATTTCCAGCCGCCGACTACAGAATTCGATACCTGAGGGTAATTCTTAGTCACTGTATTTTCATTGTAATCCGAAATTGTATGTTACAATATTATAATGAAAATAAAAGGTTTTGCCCCTTTGGAGGATTTTTCCTGAAATTGTTTGTTTTTATCCTGCATGCTATATTTTATTTGATAAATCATCTAGATGCATGTCTTAGGGTTTAACTAAAATTTGGGATTAATTAAAATTGGTTTTTAATTGAGAAGTCGCAATATTTCCGCTGTAGCTGCCCTCTCAAATTGGTATCAGAGCGGGTTACGCTAATTTATCGCGTGATCCTGTTTTTTAAAGAATTTATTTTTTGATACAATTTGACCTCTCACGTCGTCAAATTGGTATCAGAGCCTGTTGCACTAAGTTATTGTGGTTTGATCCTGATTTTGCACAAAAATGGCTTTTGATGATCTTCGATGTCAAATTTTTGAAAAAATTAATTGGAAAATTCACACGAACTCTTGTTTTAAATCTTCTGTTGAAAACGAATCCGAGAGGTGTCCTTGTTGTGAGGGTGTTGGTCACACGTTACATGAGTGTACCACAAATTTAAAGAAGAAATTGAATAAACCGATTTCTCATGTTTCTACCCTTAGTGATTGTGATTCGGAAGAAGAAGTTTTTTATGCTTCTAGGCGAGAGTTTCCCATCCATGTGATTAGTGATGATAGTGAAGGTGATGGGAGTGTGGATGAAAGTGAGGAGGAAAGTGTAGATGGGCATGACTTGCAAACTGCTTTCAATGAACTTTATGCTGAAACTTTGAAAATAAAGAAAGAAAATTTGAAATTGAAAGCTCAGTTGAAAGAGTGTGCCATAAAAAATAATGATTTTTTAGTTGAAGAACTTAGGGCTCATGTGAAAATTTTGAAAGAGAAGCTTGAGTACGTCGAGGGTGAGAGAGATAGTCTTAGAGGGTTGATGGAGACTATGAAAAAGGAGCTTTTAGAGTTTGAGGATTCTAAACGAGTACTTGAATCTAGGATAGGTGAACTTGAAGTGAAATTGAAAGATTCAAGTAAAGAGAAATTTGATTTGGATTCTAGGTCTGAAAAACTTGATAAGATTTTAGGCACAGTCGAGATCAAAATTGATAGGGGTGGGATTGGTCTTGAAAAATATGTTGCACCCATTCCCACACGTGTGAGAGAGACCCCTAGGATTGTTAAGAAAGAGACACCTAAGGGTGTTAGGAAAGAGCCCCCTAGGAACATCGTGAGAGTGCCTCCTAGGATCATTAGGAGAGATCCACCTAAGAAAATTCAGAAAGCGCCACCTAGGAAATTGATGAGGGCACCACCTAGGAATTTGAGGAGAGGGCCACCTTTAGGTAACACACACCGCCCGATTTACACTTGCACACATTGCGGTAAGCAAGGTCATCTTAGGCGATTTTGTTACAAGCTTTTAAATGAACCTAGGAAGGTTAATAGAAGAATAAATTCGATTCCCCACACCCCCTCACCTCGTTCCATATAAATTTGGGTCAGGAAATCGGATTTAGAGGCCTATGGTTTATTTGTCCACGATTCTCGTTTTCTTGCACGTAATTCACCCCATGTGAAATCTTTTGGTTGATTGTGTTTGCATGTTTGTCATACACTAGTTGTGGTTTCATGATTTATACTTGTTTGCTAGTGTTATGACATGTGTACTTTTTGTATATATTTTTGTTTTGAAAATTTTTGAAAAATTCAAAAAGATTTTGTTTTGACAAAATTTTTGAAAAATCCAAAAAGATTTGTGTTTTTTGTTTGCACCGTTTATGGATGAACACTTTGGATGACCAAGTCACAACATCATTCCATTATTTTCATGTGATTATTTGATAGTGTTTTAAGACAATAGGTCAATTCATCCATGTGCTTTATAATGTTTGGAGTCATTAAGATGTGATTAAGTGTTTCTTCCTACATGTTTAACTCATGTTTCCTTTATTGCACACATGCACGGATTTGTTTGATTATTGTGCTTGTCTTATCACATGTTGGTTGTGTGTTTTCACTTCAATCCTGTCCTTAAAACGAACCAAGCGCGATAATTTTTTATAAGGAAATTGTGCATATAAAAACCGTTTTGTGAGTTTGTGTGATTTGTTAGAAAATGGGGAAGGGCTGCGAAAGGTTCTTTAGCCTTTGCGAATACTAAGCCACCGTTAAAAAGGACCTAAAAAATTGAGGAATTTTATTATTCGAGGTCCAAAGAGGTTAAAAGAGCCTGAAAAAAATTGAAAGGCAATAAAAAGATATTCATGCCAAAAAGGGGCCATTTAGGTTTTTGCACCAATTCTCCAAAGTTTGAGAATTTAGATTACCTCTAAAAAGAAAATATATATGAGGGAGTTTGGTTGGAGAATTAAAACGGGTTTGCACGTCCTTGAAATTCTTGAAAATGTGCTATATAGTTTTGGACGTTATTGGTGTGGAAATCATTTGACTTTGATTTGTTGATTTGCATAAGACGATGTCATCTAAATTCAACAAACTTTTTCACCTAAGGATACCTTTGATGTTCATTCATTAGGAGTACAAGTATGCATCGTGCTCATATGATCGATTGAGTTGATTTACCTATCGAATGTGTTCACACCCATTCATTTCGTTTCCATGACTTGGTTGTTTGAGTATAAATCCATGGTGTGATTTTTGTATCATATTTGTTCAAATTGGTATCCTATCTTTGTATGAAAAATTTGAAAAATCAAAAATAGTTTGTGCTTTTTTTATACCGTGACATCCCGATTTTGCTTGATTGATTCATTCTTCTTATTTGTCTATTTAGGGACATCATAAAAAGGGGGAGAAAGAATTATCTTTTTATGGGGGAGTTTGAATTTTGGGGGAGTTTTTGAGATGTTGCTTATGTTTTTATCATATATTATCTCTTTTCAAACTCGATATGTCACTTGGTATTTTGCTTTTTCTCATGTGTGTAGGTACTACATGGATTATCATTGGATTGCACACCCTGATGAGAAAAGCTTTGAGATTTGATGATTCCTGAAGAATTGAAGAGAAAAAGCTGTAGACTTATTCAATTGTATCTTTCCAGTTTTGGGTTCATGGAAGGGTAGATTTGTATAGGCATTTTTAGTTGTTTGATAATTCGGATGTTTGTTTTTATGTATGTACCGGCATAGACATAGGGGGAGATTTGTAAGGACATTTTTGTCCATTAACAATTTATTATGTCGCACGCCGTTACACCGTTGAAGAAATTCAAGATTCATACATTCATCAACGGATTCGAATATCAAAGCCTCTTCAACATCATAGCCTCTGCGAGAATGAACTTGGTAAAATTTTGTTTTTACGTTCCTTAAAGTTCATATTTAGTATTGGGAAATTTTTATAAAATGTTTTTTATAAAAATAAGAAGTAAGTTTTTCCAATCAAAATGAGGCTTTTAAAAGTTTTTTATTTTTTCTGGGAAAGCCGGACCGGTCCGCCTCTATACCGGACCGATCCTCCACCGAATTAATTAAAATTTGGGATTAATTAAAATTGGTTTTTATTTGAGAAGTCTCAATATTTCCGCTGTAGTCGCTCTCTCAATTCTCATTCATTAATTTTTTATTTAACTCATTTGAGTAGGGGTAGAGCCAGAAACTTTTGATTGCGGGGGCAAATTCAACGGCGATTTCTGGGGGTTCGGGTGAGGGAGCCCCCTAGCCGATTTTTTTGAAGTTTTTTTTAATATTTACAAAAAATAACGTAATTTATTTATTCTAATGGAAAGAGAAACAAATATTTAAACCAATATTTCGGCCCCAAATTTAAACTAACAATTTCAGCCCTAAAATTTCAGCAATTTTACTATAAAATTTCAGCAATCCAATCATAGAATAAATTTCATCAATTAATAAAGGTAATGAGTCATAGCATAAAAATTAGAATAATATTTATATACATAAAAATTAAATTAAATACCTAATGAATGTTGCTTGCTTGTATTGAGGGTTGTTCTACTAACGTACCTGCTTGCTTGTTGTATTTGAGAGGAGAAGAATAAACCTTCTTGGAATAAACCTGCTTGGAAGAATGAATAAACTTAATGAATGGATTGGGAAGGAACTTTGAGAGAAGAAGAGAATGACGGATGATAATAAGCGGCTGTGTCTTGAAAAATAGGGCTCCGTTAGGTATAAGTGTAAACTATTACTATTTATGTTTTTTACTCTAAGCTTTATAAAATTCTATTTTTACCCCTATTTTTTTTCAAAAGAAACTGTGGGGGATCAAGCCCCCACTTGCCCCCACCTCCCTCCATCCCTGCATGCTATAATACCACGTTATACTCCTCACGGAGGAGACATGCGAGTTCCATAGACCAAAATATGATTTCTTCAACTTAAATTTTTACCATAAATTTCAACAATCCCCCACATGTATGAAAATGATTGGATTAACATATAAGACTATGTAGACACTAAAAGAGTTCTATAGAATTTTTTTTGCATTAGGAGAGATAACTTTTAGCCTTGAATCTTTCCTAGTGAGAGACTATCAGATTTACTTAATTATCAGTGAGAGCGATGTCTTGAACCATTCAGTTAATTCTTCGAACAAAGTTAGTTTTTTCGGTTGTGTTCATTCTGGACCTCAACAATTCCAAGTTTCATGAGTTCTTTGGAGAATCTCAACCTTTTAAAGTTCTCATAGGAAAGGCCCATTCAAACTCACACAGGTGATTTCCTAGTAAGTGTACCCTTACTTGATATTTTAAGATATAGGAGTAACTAAAAGTTAAGCTTATCTTTACTTACTTTGTAGGTAACATTGTTTTAACATTGGAATATATATGAGTTTGTAACTTATTGGTGCTCTCTTCAAAGAGTCAATCAAGATTCGATTGTCCCTTTAAACCAAGATCTTAGAATCTCCAGTCAGCTATGTCGGGTTGCCATGAAGACAACTCTTTATTTTGTAACCTTTAATCTCATTCCCATCGATAATTATACACTTGATCTCTATTCAACCCGTTGGTTCATGGATCCTCTATATTGTCCTTAAACTTAATATAATCAATGAAAATAATTCCACTAGAGAGCAGTTGTTTAACGACTTTATGTCTTCTATGTATATATCAAGACTTACCATTATGCATATGATTTGGTGCTCTGACAATTGCTGATTAACTATCACAATGTATTAAAATTATCGGCACATGTTTTGACCACGTTAGAATATCCTCTAAAAAGTTTCCAAGCCATTCTACATTTTATTTAGCTTTATCTATAGCTATAAATTCATATTCCATAGTGGACCTAGCAATATAAATCTGTTTTGAGGATTTTCAAGACACAACAACACTACTAAGGGTAAATACATATCCACTAGTGGATTTATAATCATTTGAATTAGATATCCAATTAGCACCACTGTATCCTTCAAGTGCAGTTGGATATCTAGTGTAGTTCAATCTATTATTAAAGGTATATCTTAAATACCTAATCACCCTTGTTATGACTTTTCAATAGTCTTCACCTGGATTACTTGTATATCTACTCAATTTTCTAACCGAGTAAGTAATATTCGATAGAGTGCGGTTCATGACATACATTAAACTGCCTATGATACGAGAGTGTTTCAATTGAGATATACTATTTTTAACATTTTTATATAAATGAAGATTTGAGTTAGTAGGTGTTTTAGTAATGCTATCACTACCTTTATCAAAGTTATCAAGTATCCTCTCAATATAATGAGATTGAGACAAAAATACCCACATATTTCATATCCAAATTGCCGGAGAAGATTCTCTTAGTAGATTTAATGATATCTTTATCATTTTCAGTTATAACCATATCATCTACATAGATATAAACATTGACTTAAACCACTTTTAGTGTTTTTGATGTAAACACATTAATTGCCCTCATTTAATTTAAATCTATTTGACATCATTATGTTGTCAAATTTATCATATCATTGTTTAGGTGCTTATTTTAATCCATAAAAGCGTACACACTTTCTTTTATTTTTCTAGAACTTTAAAACCTTTTGGCTGTTCCATATATATATCTCTTCATTTAACTTGCCATTAAGAAGGCATTTTTTCATCCATTTGATGTATCTCAAGATTGTATAATTCTACAATAACTATTAACATTCGAATGGATCTTATTCTCATTACATGTGAGTAAGTATTGAAATAATTCAATAATTCATTTTCCTATAGACTTTAACTACAGGTCTAACTTTGTATTGTAATACCCCTTATTTACGAGTAATTATTTTTATATTAATTTTCCATGCGGGTTAATTATATAAAATAAAAGAAGTTGAGGTAAATATTACTTTAAGTGATTTAAGAGATAATATTTACTTAGTTTTGCATATTTACTGTTTAGTGAATGTAAATAGCATCCTATTATGTTTTGTTGCGTCGTTGTGCTTTAAGCGACGGTTATGACTTATATTCCAAGGGGGTTACTATTGATGAATGGATATGACGTTGGAACATGAAATAATTTATGATATCCCAGACGCCATTTTAGAGGGCACAGTTAGTCCGGATATGGTTGAAATGGTCAAAATAAGTACCAACTTGTGTTTTTGGATTCCGGGTACTTTTGACAAGTTATGACTTAATTATGTTGTTATGAGTCATTTTAATTGTGTAGTAGCATTTAATGCTGGACTTAATGTTATTGTGCATTTTATTCATCCTAGAGTATTTATTTCTCATTTATTCCTAAACCTAAAAGAGAGTTAGAGAGAGAGAGAACTTGGGAGAAAAGAAGAGAAAAGAGAGAGAGTTGAAGATTTGAGCTTGGAATTGTTGCTACCGAAAGATAATCCGAGACTACGATCTTAAGGCAAGTTTTAACTTGCATATGTATGATTTAGTGTGGATAATTTGAATTGATAGTTGTGTTGCGGAGATTTAAACCATTGGTGGATTTTGAAATCTTTTAGTGTTTAAACCCTTAGATTTTGATGTATTTATGATTTGAGTTGATGCATTAGCTTGTAGTTGTGTAGAAATGATTGGGGTAAAGTTATTATATGACGAGGTTGAAAGATATGGAAGAAACTAGGGTTAGGGATTTAGGTTTTGTATGTTAAAATGGGGTTTGTCCGTGAGATCTGATGCGACCGGTCGACCGCGGTCCAGAGCCCGGTCGACCGGGCCTAAATAGAAAAGCCCACTGCTTATCTAAAAAAGGCTTAATTTTTTAGTGCGGTCGATCACGGTCCAATGACCAGTCGATCAGGCCTTGAGGAATGGGCTTACTGCTTTTTGTGCAAGGTAAAATTCTAGAAGCATGGTCGACCAGGGGTTACGGGCCGGTCGACCGGTCCCCTATTTTAACCAAAAAATCTAGTTTTCTTTACGTTCCTTTCTTTTCAGGTTTCGACCTAGGAACCTTCTTGCATGAAGTAAAATTAGAGTATTAGGGTCTTATATTAGGGTAATCAAGAACCTAGGTTAGAAAAGGAGTGTTCAGGCTTAGGTCGGGGATCAATTAATTAACTGTTAGATGGAAGTAAGTGTCCTTTTCGTTTAGTAAGCAGGTTTAGGAGTAGGGGAAAGTAGGGTTATAACGTTTTGGATATTTAGAAATTATTATGAGGTAAATTATACTTAGTGGGTTATAGGATTATCGTCAACTCTCAGAGACTAGTAGGGGGACTGTCAAACGTTGGAGTTTATTTCGTTAAACACATATGGTTCGGATATAATGGAATGGACATTTTAAATTGGCATATCTTGTGAATTATGACTTGCATATACATACCTCTTGAAATGCTATCACAAGGGAAGTTACTCAAATGAGGTGAAGTCCTTTGGATAGTGAATGCAAGGTGAATATAATCCTCAGCCATAGGACCGGTGATTATATTATGTTGCTGTTTTATTCGAGGTGAGGTCATTCCGAGTATGGTTATGACTCACTGTCGAAGGTATATGGCCGCTTCCCACGGGACACGATTTAGGATGCCTAGGTGGTCTTGGTTATAGGCCTTGGAAGATCATAACTATATAGGGGCGCATCCAGTGGGGTGACTCCCGGAAGGATGGTCTTAAAATCATTATATTTTGATTGTAATTGTTCTCACGAATGTGGCATTTTATAAATGGCTAAAGCATTTTATAAATCAACTGTATGGAATAAGTTTCCTAATGAGGAATGGACTGGTGAACTCATATTGTACAAACTAAAATGTAAGCTTATTGAATTGGAATTTAGCTATTTCTCTTGCATTGAAGAATAGTTAGCACTATAAATGGCATTGCGTTAGGATGTGCACTTAGATGAGAGGTGAGGAATATTTCTATCGTGAATAGCTATTTAAACTTATTTATGCTGTTAGCACTTCTTAACTGTCATGCATTTTATTCGCATGTATATCATATCAAATCGGGACCTGGCCCGTTTATATTTCTTTGTTTGTAAGAATTCCATTTGTGCTTAGGTTCTCCGCCTTAAGGACGCCTGTGTTAATCTCCCATTCTCAGTGTCAGGGAGCTACAACATTTTTGTGGATGTTGTAGAATATTTGTTATAGACGCATCCATTTTTGTATACTCTAGTTATGATCAGTCTGCACACTCGGGCATGTTGCCCAAGTTATGTGCTTTCCTATACTGTAATATTTATTTGTAATACTTGGTGTAACCTATTTGTATTGATCTGTTGACTGACAACTTATTTGGTTATTATTTTGAGGAATGGTTGTAATATGTTATATGTCTTATTATGTTTATCCGCTTACTTTTCAAATTGGATTGTCGAAATGGTTTTTATTAAACTTGCAAATTAATTTGATATCCATTTTCTATAATAATTGGTGGTTATCTCGTACTACTAATTTCACAATAGTGATGCTAAGAATGGACCATCTATGATTACTGTATTTATTGGATTATTGGGCTGGCCACCTCTTATTTTAATAAGCGGGGTGTCACAGATGGTATCAGAGCATCAGGTTATAGATTCCTTAGGATCTATGCGGACTTATCACGTTCTACCATAACGTTCTTTGATATAGAGCCCTATTGTTAGGACTATTTTATTTGTGCGTGCTTGCGATCTTCTGCAAAGATAAATTATTTTAAATTGTATTCTCATCCAGTGTTTTCTTCGTCTCAGATGCCTCCTAGAAGAGGTCTCCCAACAAAAGTAAATCGAGTTGCAGATAACGTAGAGCCCCCACCACCGCAAGGAATAATAAATGCGGCGGAGGTGGCTAACATCGTTGCCCTGGCAGTTAACGCTTCCATGGCTTCTATGGCCAAACAGTTTCACCAAGCCTAATAACCGGTAGTACATGATATTAAAGCCCATGAAGGACCCTCCCCATAGGAGAGAGTTAGAGAATATTTCTTAAAAGGTCACCCTCCTGAATTTCAGGGTGGCATCAATGTGATTATGTCAAACCAGTGGAAGAAAGATATGCAACGTCATCTCCGAATGGTGGAGTGTAGCGGGGAACGAAAACAAATTCTTGACACTTTCAAATTGGTGGGAGTAGCGTTACATTGGTAGGAGTCGGTGACAACTCCGGAGCAGAGGGACACCATGTCTATATCGGACTTTCGAGTTTTATTCGATCAAAAGTATTTTCCTCCAGCAATTCAGAAGGAGATGCGAAGGAAGCTTCAGGATGTTGTTCAGGGGGAATGGTCAGTTGCAGAATATGAAGAGGAATTTATGTGTCTAGCGAACTTTCTTCCGGATGAAGTAATTCTGGAGGAAAGGAGGATATCGAAATTTATTGGGGGTTTAAATTTGCGAATTAGGCAGCACTTGTTGGGAAATCCAGCATTGCAAACATTTGGTGACGTGATGAATGCAGCCTTGCTCCATTGCCAAGATCACCATTTTCATGTGAAATGGAGTAAGAAGAGTACGAATTCAGGTCAAGCTAGTAAGTAAGGAGGTATCGGTGCTGGTGGAGAACTACCCTCACCATAATAATCGGGATGCAAACAGAAAGAGAGGGACACCCAGGAGGGGGGTTCGTCCAAGAAGCAATGTTTTGGGGTTTTAATTTTTTATGGAGGTGTTTTTAGGCACGGTCAGGGTGCTCAGAAACAGCAGCAGCAAGTGGGCCAATAGATCCAGGCAGGCCGAGGTAATAATGGAGGTCGGGGACATCAGAGCCAAGGCACGGGGCAATTTTGAAATAATAATCGGGGTCGTTATCCAAAAAATTTCACTGATCGCTGTTTTCAGTGTGGTGAACTGGGTCACTTTAAGAAAGCTTGTCCACAATTGATCGGGGGACATTTGCCTAGGGGTCCTCAGCATCAGCAGGCGAATTTATAGCCTCCAGCGCCTATTCCAGCCATCCCTCTACAACAGGGACAACTTCAGTATGGGAGAGTATATCATATTCATGATGCTTTACTCCCTCCATCCCCTCCCGCACCTCCAGCTATTGAGGGTAAGTTTCCCATTCACGGGTATGTGAGTCAAGTGTTATTTGATACGAGCGCATCTCACTCGTTTATTGCTAGGCATTTTTCTTATTCGACGGGGTTGATTAAGTTTGCTGAGAGTACTTTTACTAGTGTGGAATCTTCCATGTGTGATGGTTCGCTTATATTCTTTATTTGTAAAAGGGTCGAAATAGACCTTGGTAATTGGCGTTTTGAGGTCGATTTACTCGTCCTGGATATGATCGGGTATGACGTTATTTTGAGTATGGACTGGTTAGTGAAATACCGAGCCATGGTAAATTATTATGGGAGGAGTATAGTCTTTTCCATTTCGGGGTAGGAAATGTTTTCAGTGGCTATGCCTCTTTCGGAGGGAGGTTCGAGCACGTACTTATACTGTATTGAGGAGGATACTTCGCTCAAAATAGTTGTTTCCCTAGACTCGATTCCCATTGTTAGAGAATTTGAGGATGTATTTAAGGAGATTCTGGTCTTACCACCCACTCTTGAGATTGAGTTTGTAATTGATTTAGCACCGGGAACTCGTTTGATTGCGAGAGCTCCATACCGTATGGATCCTGTGGAAATGAGGGAGTTAAGGGATCAAATTTAGAAACTATTAGAGAAAGGGTTTATTTGTCATAGTACTTCTCCATGGGTGCTCCTATGTTGTTTGTGAAGAAGAGAGATGGTTCCCTCTGATTATACGTTGATTACTGGGAATTGAATAAGGTCACCATCAGGAACAAATACCCTTTACCTCGGATCGATGATTTGTTTGATCAATTAAGGGGAGCGTTGTACTTCTCTAAGATAGATTTGAGGATTGGGTATCATCAACTGCGAATTCGAGAGCAGGACGTATCGAAGACTGCATTCTTGACTAGATATGGGTCCTATGAGTTTTTAGTCATGCCTTTTGGGCTAACTAATGCCCCTACCTTATTTATGGACCTTATGAATAGAGTATTTCGAGACTTCCTAGACCAGCTTATCATAGTGTTTATCGAAGACATTTTAGTCTATTCTTAGACTAAAGCTGATCATGCTGAACATCTACGATTGGTCCTGTAAACACTACGGGATCATCAATTATATGCTAAATTCGAGAAATGTGGTTTCTGGTTACAGGAAGTGCAGTTTTGGGGGCACATTGTGACTGCTGAGGGTATTTCGGTAGACCTGAGTAAAGTTGTTACGGTGAGATTATGGGGTCAACCCATGACGCCCATTGAGATTCGTAGTTTTCTTGGTTTGGCAGGTTATTACCGCCATTTCATTAAGGGTTTTTCCAAGATTGCTAGCCCTTTAATGAATCTCACCCGGAAGGGAGTGAAGTCGACTTCTGTTCCTATACTCGCATTTCCAAGACCGATAGTAGACTATTTAGTCTTCACTGACGCGTCTCTACAAGGATTGGGAGGTATGTTGCAACAGGAGCATCGGCCATGGCTTATGCATCTCGTAAGCTAAAGCTCCATAAGAAGAATTATCTCGTACATGATTTGGAGCTTGCTGTGGTAGTGTTCGCCTTAAATATTTGGAGACATTACCTCCTGAGGGAGAATTTTAGTCTTTTTACGGACCACAAATCATTACAATATTTATTCTCACAAAAATATATGAATATGCAACAACGTTGATGGTTGGAGTTCTTGAAAGACTATCAGTTCGATATTAACTATCACCCAGGCAAGGCCAATATGATAGCGGATGCGTTGAGTTGAAAACCTGCGGGGGAGCTAGCAAAGGTATGGAAGGCTAAATGGAAAGAGCTTAGCCAGGAGGATGTTGCAGCAAGATGATTTATGTCAGTGTTGACTGTTACACCTACTATTTTGATGAGAGTCGTGGAAGCACAAGGAAGGGACAAAGAATGCCAAGACCGAATGCACCAATTGTTGACCGAGGGAGCGGAGACTTAGTCTATAAGTTTTGAGGCTGGGTTACATTTCCACGGGAGGCTTGTAGTCCCCGACGAGGGAGATTTGAGATATGACGTCATGATAGAATCTCATGGATCTAGATTTACGTTATATCCAGGTGGAGACAAAATGTACCAAGACATGCGCCGTCAATATTGGTGGGCAGGTATGAAAAGGGACATCTCTGAATTTGTTTCCCAATGCACCATTTGTCAATTGGTGAAGGTAGATCACCAGTGACCAACGGGATTATTACAACCGTTAGAAATACCGGTGTAAAGATGGGAGAGTATCTCAATGGATTTCATCACGGGATTATCGATGTCACAAAACGGTCATGATTCTATTTGGGTTATCGTCTATCGTTTGACCAAGTCAGCACATTTCTTACCCGTACGGACGGATTACCATACGACACGTTACACCCGTCTCTTTATTGCGAAGATTGTGAAAATCCATGGGGTACCCATCAATATAGTCTCCGATCGAGACAAGATTTTTGTGTCCCTTTTTTATGAAGTTTCCAAGAAGCAATGGGGACCAAATTAAAGTTGAGTACCTCCTACCACCCGCAAACGGACGGACAAACGGAGAGAGTTAGCCAAATATTGGAGGACATGCTTCGAATGTGAGTACTTGACTTCAAAGGAGGATGGGAGCAATAACTTTCATTGGTCAAATTTGCATATAATAATTCGTACCAATTCACCATAGATATGGCACCTTATGAAGCATTGTATGGATAACTGTGTAGATCACCTACTTATTGGTTGAAAGTAGGAGATAATAATCTCCTTGGACCTGAAATGATCCAAGATACCTCTTCGAAGATTAAGATTTTTCGAAAACGCATTCGAATTGCATAAGACCGTAAGAAGAGCTATGCCGATGCGAATAAAAGACATGTGGAATTGGAGGTTAGAGACCAAGTTTTAGTGCGGGTATCCTCGATGAAGGGTATAATGCAATTCGAGAAGAGAGGCAAGCTTGCGCCGCGCTACATAGGCCCTTTTCCCGTTATTACAAAGGTAGGCCCCGTACTATATCAACTTGCTTTCCCAGAACGCCTAAAACAGATTCACGATGTGTTCCACATTTCATCCTTGAAGAAGTACAAAAGGTGTGAGGGATCTCATTGGCACATTCCTTTAGATGATATCGAATTACAACCCAATATTTCATATGAGGAACAATCGGTTGCTATTTTAGATCACGGAGAGCATAGGCTAAGGTCGAGGGTGGTGCCCTTGGTTCGAGTCCAATGGGGACATCAAAATGCTGAGGAATCGACTTGGGAGCGTGAGGAAGATATTCGAGAGAAGTATCCATATCTCTTTTTACAAGGTACGCCTGAATTTTGAGGGCAAAATTCCCTTGTAGGGGAGGGGGGAAGTATGTAATGCCCCTTATTTATGAGTAATTATTTTTATATTAATTTGCCATGCGGGTTAATTATATAAAATAAAAGAAGTTGAGATAAATATTTCTTTAAGTTATTTAAGAGATAATATTTACTGAGTTTTTCATAGTTACTATTAAGTGAATGTAAATAGCATCCTATTATGTTTTGTTGCGTCGTTGTGCTTTAAGCGACGATTATGACGTATATTCCAAGGGGGCTACTGATCGAGTGAAAATCGAGCGTTTGTGTAATACGCTAGTCGTTGTTATCGGCTTCCAACCTCAATACAAAAAAAAACTAAACTTGTAACTACACTTCTTAAGGAGTATAATGGCGAGTCTGGGTATCGAATCCATAGGAAATTAGGACGTGTGAACGTGACGACAAAGGTAAGGTAGTTTAATCCTAAAGTTGATGTTAAAATAAAAGAAAAGAAAAAGATGATTGATTTTTATGAATTTATCTATGAATTAACTAGATTTAATTAAATTAACCTATTCATGCGAAATTAACTAAATAAGAAGGAATTAATATGAATGAAGAAATGGGTTAAGAATACACTCCCCCAAACCCTAGTGTGTATGCCAGTACAATATTAGTCATAAATTAGATAATTGATCAGACCCAGTCTTTAGTACACCAAAGCATTACATATATGAGGTTCAAGCCCGCATCATACATAATCAAAGAATGAGTAAAGAAGTGTTGCAATATTTCACGCACGTTGCATCCTTAAGCACCCCGGTTACCTAGGGCAAACGAAGTCAAAAGTTCTACAATGGTTGTGAAACAATACAAGACGATGTAATCACTTATTTAATTTAGAGGACAAATTTTATATCTAAGCATACCACATCGGGTTGGGTTCATGCATCCCCACCTTTAAAAACTTAGCTTAACATGATTAAAATAAAAGAAAACTTAAAAGTGAAAGTGCAGGAATTCATAACTAAATCTAGAAAATTGAGAACATGACTTGAATTGGGATTGGAAAACTAGAAAGCAACAATTAATTAAACTAACTAGCAAAGCAGTAAAGACAATAAATTAAAATTACTTGAAATGTATGAATGGTGAATCTTAAATAGAACCTTGAATCTTGAATAGTAGCCAAACTTCAAAACTAGGGTTCTTGGTTACAAGAATCCACTAAAAATTAACTACTAGCCTCCTACAACTTGATAAAAACAACTCTCCCCCACTTCCTAATAGGGTTTTCCATTTTATAATACCTAAATGAGACTCTTCCCTTGCCTCCCCACGTTTTACAACTAATAAAAATGAATTAAACAAGAAATTTCAAGAGTTTTGACTCTTCAGTTATGAAAATGACTCTTCATTTATGAAAATGACTCTTCATTATCTCGCAACTTCAAAACCTCATAACTTCTTCACCGTAGCTCGGATTGAGGTGCCGTTTTCCCACTGTTCTTGTAATTGGAATATTTTCAACTTTCCAATTGGACCCACCTCCGGACTAATGCTGCAAAATTATGAAAATGCCCTTGAACTTCTCATTTCTTACTTTATTCACTGTTTTGAGTTCTCCTTCGCACTAACTCGCATGAAATACCTATACAGCACATGAGAAATACACAAAACACGGAATACTTGCTAAAAGAGGTTAGTAGCATAAATACGAGACAAATTCAAGCTATTTACACTGCACGGGATCATAAAAATTCCAAAACTAAGGGGATAAATATGAAGAATATGTGCCTAATCAGTTTCTAATAATGAATGAATATGACGCTGGAACTTGAAATAATTTATGATATCCCGGATGCCATTTTATATGGCGCAATTAATACGGATATGGTTGACATGGTCAAAATAAGTACCAACTTGTGTTTTTGGGTTCCGGGTACTTTTGACAAGTTATGACTTAATTATGTTGTCACGAGTTATTTTAATTGTGTAGTAGCATTTAATGTTGGACTTAATGTTATTGGGCATTTTAGTCATCCTAGAGCATTTATTTCTCATTTATTCCTAGACCTAAAAAAGAGTTAGAGAGAGATAGAACTTGGGAGAAAAGAAGAGAAAAGAGAGAGAGTTGAAGATTTGAGCTTGGAATTGTTGCTACCGAAAGATAATTCGAGACTACGATATTAAGGAAAGTTTCTAACTTGCATATGTTTGATTTAGTGTGGATAATTTGTATTGATAGTTGTGTTGTGGAGATTTAAACCATTGGTTGGTTTCGAAAGATTTTAGTGTTTAAACCCTTAGATTTTGATGTATATATGATTTGAGTTGATGCATTAGCTTGTAGTTGTGTAGAAATGGTTGGGGTGAAGTCATTATATGACGAGGTTGAAAGATATGGAAGAAAATAGGGTTAGGGATTTAGCTTTTGTATGTTAAAATGGGGGTCGGCAGTGAGATTTGATGCGACCGGTCGACTGCGGTCCAGAGCCCGGTCGATCAGGCCTAAAGAAAAAAGCCCACTGCTTCTCTCGAAAGGATTAATTTTATATCGTGGGGATTACTTCATTTCTTGCAAGGAAAAATTCTAGAAGCGCGATCGACCGGGGGTCAGGTGCCAGTCGATCGGTCCCCTGTTTTAACCCCGAAATCTAGTTTTCTTTCCGTTCCTTTTTTTCACGTTTCAGCCTAGGAACCTTCTTGCATGAAGTAAAATTAGAGTATTAAAGTCTTGTATTAGGGGAATTAAGAACCTAGGTTATAAAAGGATTTTTCAGGATTAGGTTGGGGATTAATTAATTAACTAATAGATGGAAGTAAGTGTCCTTTTCATTTAGTAATCTAGTCTAGAACTAGGGGAAAGTAGGGTGATAAGATTTTGGATCTTTAGAAATTAGTATGAGGTAAATTATACTTAGTGTCTTATAGGATTTTCGTCAACTCTCGGAGACTAGTAGGGGGATTGTCAAACGTTGGGGTTTATGGCGTTAAACACATATGGTTTCGGATATAATGGAATGCACATTTTAAATTGGAATATCTTGTAAATTATGACTTGCATATACATACCTCTCTAAATTCTATCATAAGGGAAGTTACGCGAATGAGGTGAAGTCTCCTGGCTAGTGAGTGCAAGGTGAATATAGTCCTCGACTATAGGACCGGTCGTTATATTGTGTTGCTGTTTTATTCGAAGTGAGGTAATTTCGGGTATGGTTTTGACTCACTGTCAAAGTTATACGACCGCTTCCCACGCGGCGCGATTTAGGATGCCCAAGTGGTCTTGGTTATAGGCTATGAAAGATGATAGATATTTAGGGGCACATCCAGTGGGGTGACTCCTAGAAGGATGGACTTAAAATCTTTATATTTTGGTTGTAACTATTCTCATGAATGTGGTATTTTATAAATAGCTAAAGCATTTTATAAATCAACTGTATGGAATAAGTTTGATAATGAGGAATGGACCGGTGAAATCGTATTGTACAAACTGAAATGTAAGCTTATTGAATTGGAATTTAGCTTTTTCTCTTGCATTGATGAACAATTAGCACTATAAATGGCTTTGCGTTAGGATGTGCACTTAGATGAGAGGTGAGGAATATTTCTATCATGAAGAACGATTTAAACTTATTTATGCTGTTAGTACTTCTTAACTGTCATGCATTTTATTCGCATGCATATCATATCAAATCGGGCCCTGACCTGTTTATATTTCTTTGTTTGTATGAATTCCATTTGTGCTCAGGTGCTCAGTCGCAAGGACGCCCGTGTTAATCTCCCATTCTCAGCGTCAGGGAGCTACAATATTTTTGCGGATGTTATAGGATTTTTGTTATAGACGCATCCATTTTTGTATACTCTAGTTATGATCAGTCTGTACATTCGGGCGTGTTTCCCAAGTTGTGTGCTTGCCTATACTGTAATATTTATTTGTAATACTTGGTGTAACCTGTTTGTATTGGTCTATTAACCGACAACTAATTCGGTTATTATTTTGAGGAATGGTTGTAATCTGTTATATATCTTTTTATGTTTATCCACCTTCTTTTCAAATTGGATTGTCGAAATGGTTTTTATTAAACTTGAAAATTAATTTGACATCCGTTTTCTAAAATAATTGGTGGTTATCTCGTACTACTATTTTCACGACAGTGATGCTCAGAATTGACCATATATGATTCCTTTATTTATTGGAGTATCGGGCTGGCCACCTCTTATTTTAATAAGCGGGGTGTCTCATGTATTTTTAAGTATTCCATCAACTTTCAATTTTTATTGAATATCCTCTTGCATCAGGGAGGTTTACTTCTTAGTGGAAGGTCAACCAGTTATCATGTATGGTTTTGCATGATGGATTCAATTTCACTATTGACAGCCTCATTCTAGAAAGAAAATTCTGGAGTTGACAATACTTCTACAAAGTTACCAGGCTCACTTTCTAACATATAAGTTAGAAAATGTGGATAAAATGACTTTGATGTGTTTGTCCGTTTGTTGCATCTATGTTTGAGGTCATCATCTTTCTCAATACATTCATTTTCTATATTATCTTGATGACTATTAGATGTAGTGTCTTAAGTTCTTTTATTAAAACTTGAATAAACCACGTTATTATTATGAAATATATCTTCAAAGAAATATGCATTTCTAGATTTAATAATAGCATTTACGTATATATCAGCAACCTCAGATTTATGTACAAGAAATCAATATGCGCTACTATTAATTGCATAACCAATGAAAGTGTAATCAATAATTTTTGGTCCTGTTTTAATCCTTTTAGGATTAGAAACCAACACCTTTGTAAGACAGCCACGCACTTTGAGGTATATGTAATAAGGTGTTCGACCTTTCCACAATTTATACAGTATCTTAAGTATTTTCTTACGTAGCATTTTATTAAGAAGGTAGTTTGCAGAAAGAAAAGCTTCCCCCCCCCAAGTTCTGAGGTAAGCCTGAACTTATTAACATAACATTCATTATCTCTTTTAGAGTTCGGTTTTTGCATTTCGAAATAGTGTAAGATTGAGGTGAGTAAGGAGTTGTAGTTTGATGAATAATTCCATATTTTGAACATAATTATTCAAATAGGGAATCATATTAACCTACTCTATCAATCCTAACTCCTTTAATATTTTTTCTATGTTGATACTCAACTCTATTTTATAATGTTCAAAAACATTTACAACCTCATCCTTGATTGTATGAAAGTACACATAATAATATCTTTTGCAATCATCAATATAAGTAATAAATACCTTTCCCCACCTCTTATTTGTTCAAATCTCAAACCACATATTTCACTATGAATTACCTCAAGAAGGTTTGTACTTCTTTCAATAGTTTTAAAAAGAGTTTGAGTTAACTTTGATTCCACGCATGTTCCACACTTGCGATTTGAGTCAATACTAAATTTTGGTATTAAATCTAAATTAATTAATCTATGAATAATTTCATAATTGACATTACCTAATCTATCATGCCATATATTAAAAGGCTCAAGAAAATACGCAAAAGGTACATTCTTATTATTATTAATAGGCAATATAGTCATTACATTGAGTTTGAAGAGCCCATCACTCAAATATCCTTTCCCTACATACATACCGTGCTTAATTAGTACAAAAGTTTCAGATTCAAATACAAATTTAAATCCCTTCTTATTAAGAAAGGATCCCGAAATCAAGTTCTTTCGAATGTTAGGATATAAAGCACGTCGTTGAGAGTAAGCTCACTTTTCAAAGTCATATTGAGTATAAGTTTTTCTATCCAATCAACCTTCAAAGTAGACGAACTTCCCATGAAAATTTTCTCATCATGATCAGTGTGTTGGTAAGATGTAAACGTATTATTTTTAAAACATATCTGATGAGTGCCCCAGTGTCCACCCATCATTCCCTAATATTTCACACCATGTTGACTGTTATTCCATCAATATATATATATTGCATATTTGTGCCCGTTATCTTTATGCATTCTAGAACTTTTGTGTTTCTTATACTTATATTTATACTCTTTAATCATACAACCTCTATTATATATGTTTATATGTTTTGCGAGGTATAATTGAGCTTTTGTAGGTATGTGAATGCTTAACGTTTGGATTGGTTGCTTTTGGAGTAAGTTTTGTCGTCTCAATCAACTTCAAGGGCAACTTAGTCTTTTCATACTTTAACTTCGGCTCAGTAGAATTCCACAGAAGCATAGTTCATTGAGTTAGATCCGTGTCATCGTAAATGACATGTCGTTTCAAGTTCGGACGAAGCAGTTAGAGTCGTTTCCACTTGGCACATTTTCTTCCATGTGAAGACCAAAGCTTCCAAGAAAATAAAGTGCCGGTTGACCGCCCCTGAGACCCAGTCGACCGGTCTTTCAGATTTAAGCCTACGAGTAAGGCAAGTGACTTCAAACACTACACCCGATCGACCGACCCCTTGTTCATGTTCGATCGCTCTTCCTAGTTATCCAATGCTTCTTTCTTTTTTATTTTCTTTTTCCTTTATTTCTTTTGTGACATAGTGTATAAGTGGGGCTTTGAATTATTTGTAAGAGATCTTTTTATATACTTCATTTTAGCATAGTTTTATGGTTTCATTTAGGGAACTTACCTCTCCTTGCCTCTTTGGGTTTGTACCCATTTAGTTTTTGTTAGTTAAATAGTTGTCTTCATTTGGTAACTAGGTTTATTTCTTGTTTTAATTATGTATTTTAGCTAGTTTAAGGTTTGGGGTCATATTTCCGTCATTAATGGGTGTTGAGCTTTGAAATCTAGGTTTTGGGTCAAAACGAATTTTACTGAAACCTTTTGTATTAAAGTTGGAATATTATGCGTTTAACTTTCTTTGTCAGGCAACGTTAGTGTTTAAAGAGATATTGTGAAATTAATCCATATGTGACCATTTTCGATTAAATTTTTAATCTTTCATTGTTGAATTAATTTTCTTCATGATTGTACAATGAATTGAATATGCTCAGTTAAATGTTTTCGAACCGAAATCCTTTTTACGCATTGTTTAGCCCACGATGGGGATGTGACGCTAATCCCGTTTTATTGTTCCTGTGTAGTTTTATTTCTCTTTCACCCCTTTTTCCTTTTAAACCATCATCACCTTTTACACTTTATTTTAGAAGTAATAAATCAATTAAAGTATGTCAAACATTCCTTATGGATTTTTGATACCTGGACTAGACGTTATACTCGCATAAAGTGTATAGTCATAGTTTAGTTTTTTTTCATTACGTTCGGAAGCCGATAGCAACGATTAGAGTATTTACACAGACGCTCGATTTTCACCACATCAACATATATAAATAAATAAATATATATATATATATATGACAATACAGAATATACTAAATATAATTTCAACAAAAGAAATTTACTTTTTTTACAAATGATAAATAGGAGTGAAGATGATTTAATTCCATCAACAATGCATAAGGTTATGAGTTATCGTCTCCCAAGATAGAATGAATTAAGGGTTTGAATAAGACGCACTTTAATCTTTTAAGCCCAATGAACTCAAATTCTGTGTTTTTACTCGAACAGACCATTATGGAATGCAAAGGAAAAAGGATGAGATAATTATGATATTTTCGTGTTTTAGAAATGAATAGGGCTGTTCAATTTATAGTTTTTCTAGGTGACTGTTAAAAAAAAAATAGTTACGAATGGTTGTAACTCTTGGGTCTAAACAAAAAGCCAAACGGGTTAAAAAATGGGTTAAGACTGATCCCAAAACTTAATTAATTTGGCTCCTAAAAAATAATTTTTCTAAGCTCAAGCCCAAACCCATGCTCGAGCTTAATCCCGGACCCGACTGAGCCGAGCCGAGACGAACCGACTGGATAGCGCGTGTGTGGTTAACCCACATGCATTTAATCCCTCTGCCTTTCACAAAGTGGGGTGCCCTTGGGCTTAAGCCTTAAGACCAAATATTTCGTATATGAACACTTCACTTTTCCAACAAAGTTCTAATGTGGGAAAAGTTATTTACATAACTAAGTAAGTTTCATTCATTTCAAATGGGTCTCTTTTGAAAAATATTTCTCATTTATTATATAATGGTTTTTGATAAACAAATTACGTTATACTCCTCACGGAGGAGAACGTATTTATGTGTGGTCTTGATTAAATTAAAATGTCGGTCCCATATTAAATTGAGATTAAAGTTTCTCCTTTACTGTTTTTCAAAGCTCATTTTCACCAATCGCTCACATGAATGAAATTGGAATTACAACATGCAAATGAAATGCAAACACTAGTTCGAGTAAATATGGGAAAATATTGCACTGGGTTAAGTAGCCTAGTGGCCTTGAACTTTCCCTAATGATATACTATCGGATTTACTTGGCTAATTCGTAAACTTGATGTCATTAAACTGTCAACCATTTTTGTAAAACTAGAAAATACTATTCACACAATATTTTTCAAAACACAGTTGGTTCTCATATTTGTGTTCATTTTGGCCATGAACACCCCTTTATTTCGAGACTATTTTAGAGAACTTTTCCTTTCAATTTTCTCATAGAATTGTTCCACTTCTTACTCACGTATGTGATTTCCATAAGGATTATCCTGCAACACCACACACACATTTTCTAAGGTACAAAAATCATTAAAAATGCAACTTATCCTATTTTTCTAAAGTACACATAGATTTGCACTGTCTTATCTATCAAAATGGGTAGGAATAAAATTCTCCAGTGTGTATTGAATACAATATAGTTCGGTTAGCCCATTGAACCTAGATCTTGGGATCTCTAGTCATCTAGGTTGGGTTTCCACTATATTGACACTTATTTAATGCATAGGCGTTAAAGACACTCGCAATGACCTTCAAGTACAACTAGATATCTTAAATAGTGCAGTCTATAATTTTGAGTATGTTTGAAATAACCTAAAACTCTCATTATTGCTTTCCAGTGATCTTTTCCTAGATTAATCATATAACGACCTAACGTACATATTGAGTATGCTATATCAGTTCTACCGAATTTCATGACATATATTAATCTTCCTATTATACGAGAGTACTCTAATTGAGATATAATGCTTCCACTGTTTTTGGCTAGATAAAGATTTATATTCACCGGTGTTTTATTAGGACTAATATTATACTTCTTAAAATTTTCAAGTATTTTTTCAATGTAATGATATTGAGATAATATAATTCCATTGGATGTTCTAGAAATTTTAATTCCTAGTATCACGTCGACGACACCTAAATATTTCATATCGAACCGACTAGCCAACATATGCTTGGTAGCTATAATACTATCAAGGTTGATACCCATTATTAGAATATCATCTACATAGAGACATACAATGACATATCCATTTTGAGTGCATTTAGAAGAAGCACATTTATCAAACTCATTGATTTTAAAACCATTTGATAACATAGTATTATCAATTTTTTCATGCCACTGATTTGGTGCTTGATTTAATTCATAAAGTGATTTAACAAGCTTATATACTATTATTTCTTATCTTGAAGCAATAAAACTTTCGGGTTTTTCCATATATATTTCTTCATCTATCTCATTATTTAATAATGTATGTTTACATCCATTTGATGTATTTCATATCCATTTAAAGAAGCGATTGTTATAACCATTCTAATGGATGTTATTCTTGTGACCGGTGAGTAAGTGTCAAAATAATCCAACCTTCTTTTTGCCTGTAGCCTTTTACAACAACCCTTGCTTTATACTTATCAATTGATCCATCTGCTTTCATCTTCTTTTTGAATATCCATTTGTACCCTAAGGGTTTATAACCTTGTGGAAGATCCACTAGTTCCTATATATGATTTTGCATTATGGATTCAATTTCTTGATTAATTGATTCTTTTTAATTTGAAGCTTCTAGCAAAGATATTGCTTCCTTACATGTTTACGTATCATTATATAACAAACATGTTACAAAATTTTGACCAAATGAAGTCGACATTCTTGCACTTTTACTACCTCTCGGCTCATCAATTGGTGACTCTTGATGAGTATGGCTAGTTGTATCATCATTTGTCCTTTTGTTTGGACTTAACTTTCAAGCCATGTTATATGGAAATTCATTTAAAAAAAAATTAAGCATCTCCTAATTCAATAATCGTATTAACATGAATATCTAAAATCTTAGATTTACAAACAAAAAATCGATATGCACTGCTATTATTTGCATAACCTATGAAGATACATTCAACGATTTTTGGTCCTATTTTAACCTTTTAAGGTTTAGGAACCATCACCTTTGTTAAACACCCCTACACTTTTAAATAATTATAGAAAAGTCTAAGACCCTTCCATAATCCATAGGTTATTTTGTGAGTTTTCTTGTGAGTTACTTTGTTAAGAATACAGTTGGCGGAGAGTAAAACTTCCCCCTATAAGTTCTGTGGTGCTCCATAACTTAGTAACATGGCATTATCATTTCATTAAATGTACGGTTCTTGCATTCCACCACACTGTTAGATTCAGGGAAGTAAGGAGCGGTAGTTTGGTGAATAATTTCATTTTATGTACAAATTTCTTCAAAAGGTGATTCATATTCACCACCGCAATGACTTCTTATTGCCTTTATCTTTTTGTTAAGTTGATTCTCATGTTCTTTTTTGTATTGTTTAAACATACCTATGGCCTCATCTTAACTTTTTAGCAAATGTACATAAAAATATTTTGTGCATTCATCAATAAAGGTAATGAAATATTTTTTACCTCCCCTAGTTTGTAAAAACTTTAGATCACATATATCAATATGAATTAGGTTTAAAGGTTCACTTTCCTTTGCTTTCAATGAAATGAAATGTGTGTCTTGCTAATTAAAATTACACACATATATCACATTTATGATTATTATCAATGTCAAATTTTAGGAGAAATTATAAGTTAATTAATCTACGTGACGTATCATAATTAACATGTCCTAATATAGCATGCTATATATTTGAAAATTCAAGAAAATAAGCGAAATTAACTTTATTATTAAAAGATTTTGATACAACAGTCATTACATTCATCTTAATAAACCCTTCGGTCATGTAGACCTTTCACACATACATATCATTCTTAGAGAGTACAAATATATCAGATACAAACACCAACTTGAAACCATTTTTGATCAGTAAGGAACCCAAAATCAGTTTCTTACAAATGTCCAGAACATGTAGCACATTATTTAGACATAGTTCCTTCCTGGATGTCATTTTCAGTACAATCTTTCCATCCCCTTCAACTTTGGAACTTGATAAACTACCCACAAATAGATATTCTTCATTTTTCATAGACTTATAGTTAGCAAACATTCATTTATTGGAACAAATGTGGCATGTAACACCGGTATCCACCAACCATTCATTGAGTTTTCCCATTAAATTATATTCAGATATACTTATAGAGAGATTGATATTGGCCATGCTGTCTGAAAGATTTCACATTTTGTCATGTCAACTTGAGAATTATATTAGTTGAAATTCTTTATCTTATGACCTTCATTTGAACGAAGTCCAGGTTTGCCACAATTATAACATTAGACTTTGAACTTCTTTTTAAACATTGAAGTGCATTCACCTTCACATTTACTCTTATTAGTTTTTGGCCCTTGATCCATAACATTAACCTTGTCTTCTATGGAGTTTTTTCCATTCTTCTTTTCGGATACACAATTGTCTTCTTCAATCCCAAGCCTCATAATTAGTTCTTTTTTCAATATTCATCTCCTTGCGTTTGGGCTTTAGATAATTCTTGAAATCTTTCCAATAAGGCAATACTTTTTCAATCACTTCAACCACTTGGAAGGAGCCATTTAACACATCCTTCAGTATGAATGTCATAAATATTCATTTGCATTTTTGAACTTGAATAGTTACTATCTTAGAATCCACCATTTTGTAGTCAAGAAATTTACCGACTATGAATTTCTTCATATCGGCATCTTTAGTTTTATAGTTCTTGTCTAAAGATTACCATAATCCCTTTGTCGTTTTAATGGTACTATACACATTGTATAGTGAATTATCCAATTGATTATTAACACAATTTCAACATAAGAAATTTGCATGTTTCCACACATCCACAAAAACAAATCTTTCTTTATCAATTTTCCCTTTAATAATTGTAGGAGATTCCTCTTGAAGGAACCTTACTAAGCGCATAGTAGTGAGATATAATAGCCTTTTTTGTTGCCAATTCTTGAAGTTCATCACATTAAACTTTTTGATCTTCTATCCATGAGATGCAGTCAAGGGCTTCTATTAATTACCTGTTTATCATTTGTATAAATAGTGTATTTCAACCCCTAGTGAACTCAAATTTTGTGTTTTTACTCGAACTCAAAATTATGGAATGCAAAGAAAAAAAGGAGGAGAGAATTATGATATTTCATGTTTTAGAAATGATCACGGAAATTCAATTTATAATTTTTCTTGGTGACTGTTAAGACAAAATAGTTACGAATGGTTGTAATTATTGGGTCCAAACAAGAAGCCGAACGGGTTAAAAATGGTTTAAAACTGACCCAGAAACAAAATTAATTTGTCCTAAAAAGAAAGTATTTTTATAAGCCCAAGCCCAGGCCCAGGCCCAGGCCCATGCCCAAGACCGAGATAAGATCGAATCGAGCCGAGTCGAGCCGATCGGATGGCGTGGACGCGTGTATGTTTGGTTAATGCACATGAATCTAAGTCCTCTCCCTTCAACAACAGTGGGGTGCCCTTGGGCCCAAGACTTAAGAGACAATATTTTGTATATAAACATTTCATATTTTCAACATAGTTCTAATGTGGGATAAGTTGTTTACATACCCAATTAAGTTTCACTCATTTGAAATTGTCCAGTTTTGAGACAAATTTCTCATTCATTATTTAATGGTTTTGGATAAACAAATATATTATGTTATACTCCTCAAGGAGGAGAACGTATTTATACGTGGTCCCGACTAAATCAAAATGTGTATCCAACACTAAATTGAGCTTAAAAGTTGGTCATTTATTGTTTTTCCAAAGCTCATTTTCAATATTGACTTCATAAACTATGACCGAAAGGATCAAATCATTAATATCGTCATAACGTTTCTCATCTTCAGCGGCATTGACTTGTGCACAGTTATATTTCTCATTCCCTTGATTTTTTTGGTTATGGCAATCTTTAGCACGATATCCCCGCTTGTCACACACAAAGAATTTTCCATTAAATGTTTGAAACTTTCCAATTATTGGTCCTTTGAATGGACCACCTTGGTTCACATGATTCCTTTTCGTGTTCTTGCTATTTTTCCTTTCTTCCACAACATGTGCTTTGGATTCCATAGAATTTCTAGTTTTCTTCTAGGATACATGATTATCCTCTTCAATCCTTAATCTCACAATTAAGTCCTCAAGCCCTATTTCTTTATATTTATGGTACGAATAATTTTTGAAATCTTTCCAATATGGTGATAATTTTTTAATCATTTCAGCCACTTGGAATTATTCACTGAGTTTCATTTTTTCAAAAACTTTTATGATATCAATTGGATCTCTAGCACTTGATTAATGATAATCTTTGAATCAACCATTTTAAAATATAAGAATCTACCGACAACGAATTTCTTTATTCCGGCATCTTTTGTTTTGTATTTATTATCCAAAGACTCCCATACTTCTTTAGCCATTTTAAGAGGGCTATACACATTATAATATGTGTTTTCTAGATTTTTGAAGATATAATTATTACATAGAAAATTAGCATATTTCCATGCCTCCACTATATCAATTACTTGCCTGTCAGTCTTTCCTTGTTTCAAAGTTGGTGCCTCTTCATTAAAGAATGTATTTAAGTTCAAAGTTGTCAAATAAAACAACATCTGATGTTATTAACATTTGAAATCAGTACCTTTGAAATTTTTGTACTTTTAACCATATCCAAACTTTATTGGTACAACCGCGATGAGCAAATATAGAAGTAGATGCCATTTCTATTTTAAACATAAATAAATATGTATTTTTGATAGGATATATGAGTGGACAAAGTATATTAATATAATGACATTATTTTTAGTGTATAAGAACTTGCAAACAAACACTAAGTCTAAAGTAAATAATACAAATGTAATAAAAAGTTGACTATTTTTCTAACTAAAATAGAAATTATTATAACACAAAAATTCTTGCAGTTTATATAAATAAGTACTCACTATAAAACAATTTTATAAACAATTAAATATGTAATAATAATGTTTTGGTGCTCATAAAAAATTGTAACGCAGATAACAAATAAAATCGTTTTGAAGTTTTATAACAGTAAATAAAAATATTGTCTTTAGATTGTTATATATATATTTAATATAAACACAATAATATGAAACAAATAAAACGTACAGGGACAATAAATGGAGAATTTATTGACTGAGACAACTATTCGACACTTTGACCTTAAGAAGATATTTGTCCCGTGTTGGTGCTCTACGGGCTCGATGAAAAACATATCCCAGGATACAACAATCACAACATGCAATATATCACTCCATATTGAAATTTTTCTAGCAAAAAAACAACGAAAGAAGCTCATTTTTTGCACGAAAATGAGACATCCCAAGACAAAAGTTGTCTGAAAAAACCAACACTAAAAATAGAACCAAAGCCATGTATGTATAACACATAAGATGTTGTTAAAAAATAATTAGAAAATATTCTTATAGTCACAACTATTGGGATGAAATGCTAAAAATAAAATATCTAAAATGTTAAATTCCGAAATAATAAATTGGGCCAAAAAAATAAGATATACAAAAAAAATTGACTTTAAAATTATAAAAGGCCTAATAAATTTTTTCTCAAAAGTTAATACTTTGGCCAATTCGAGGCCCGTTCACATGTCTCCCCAAGAGCACCAAGCCTTGAAGCCAAAATGGATTATAATATATTGCATCCACTTTTTACATTCTTCTTATGTGGGATCAGATCTTTAACATAAAATTTCAATCAAATTTCATATTCTAAGTGGGTATTTTGAGCTTCAATCTCTCATTCATTAATTTATGGTTCTACACATGTGAGTATATAATTTTATACTCCTTGTGGAGAACACGTTACACCCTTTAACCATCTCGAAAGATATGCACGTTCCATATTAAATTGACCCTAAAATTGACCAAAATATGATTTTATCAACTTAAATAATTAGCATAACTTTCAACATTATTTTCCATCCCAATGTGATACCAACCATCTTTTTTAATAGTTTATCTTGTGCGCTACAATTTTATTGCCTCAAATATACATGTTTATCATTCGCGATGGGAATGCTCTTGCTTTTGTATCTTGTCATGCCCCACTTTATCACAATATTATCTCAATATATTTTAAGAACAACAACAAATGTTGACTAAATCAAGATTATTGTGTAACATAAAATTACTCAAATTCATTAAGTTGAAAACCTTTAAATCAATATTAATGTGCTACGAGGATATAAGACAATCCCTAATTATTAACCAAAACGGTATAAAAATAATTAACATTATTTTGTACGTTTAACATTTATAATCAATGATTAGTATAGCAGAGTCCTCATATATATGGACTACCATACTTTAGTGTAAATATTTTTTACTATTTCGCGAAACCTGAAGTATTGTGCAAGGAAGAACTATATAGATCACATGCGATACTTGATGTGTTGCGTGATATAATAATACAATTTACTTAAAAATGACCCCAACTGATATAAACAACCATTTACATGTTAAAAGAAAACAACTATTATCCCAAAACCTCTTGATTCTTGCCATATCAAATCTTGGTACTTATTTTTGGCTTGTAAAATTAGTGTCTTCTCCTTCCCAAACTCAGGTTGGAATTTATGGTATTTAGTTGAGTTGATAAAATCAGATTTGGGTTAACTTTAGGGTTAATTTAATATACGACCCACATGTCTTTCGAGATGGTTCAAAATGCTAACACATTATCCTCCATGAGGAGTTTAACGTGGTTTACTCATATGTGTAAAACCTTAAATTAATGAATGATAAATTGTGGCTCAAAGTTCCCTCTTCGAATATGATATTTGGTTGAAGTATTATGTAAAAGCTTTTACCCCACATAAGAAGAATGTGAAAAATGGGTGTAGTATATTATAACCCATTTTGGCTTAAAGGTTTGGTGACCTTAGGTTATTCCAACTCTTTAAATGAGGAAGGACTTACACTTGCGCGTTGTTGTCGCCATCCCAACCCGACCCAATCCATCTCGGCTCATGGGCCTTGGGCCATGAGCTTTGACTTTGATAAAGTATAAAATTTTAGGGCCAGTTTTATTGGACCTTTTTTTCAATTTTTGAATTCATTTTTTTCTAGTTTATTTTTATTATTTTTTGGTCCAAATTTTTATTTCATTTTTTATTATTATCTCAACAGTCAACTGTTCAGATATTTTATTTTTCATCTTTGTGACTGTTGGGATATTTTCCAACCGTTTTTAACCGCCACTTTAGTATAAATAAGTGGTTTGGTCATTAATTTTAAAACATAATTTTAAGACAAAAACTGTCTTAAGTCAGTGCCGTTTTAGTCTATACAAAAATAGAGTTTCTCATTGTTTTTTCACCAATGATTTGCAATTTGAAGTAGTACTAATGTCTTAAGTCAGTCCCATTTTAGTGCATAGAAAGGAGAGTTTCTCATTATTGGTTCACCAGTGACTTGCAATTTGAAGTACTACTATTGCAAGTGAGATTGTTGTATCCTAGCAGAAAAATGCCATTGGGTCCATGGACACTAGTGTGGGACAAATATCTTCTTAAGGAGAGAGTGCTCAACACTTGCTTTAATAAAAAAACTTTTTATCCATTATCACTGTAAGTTTGTATATGCTAATTTCAAATTATTTTCATATACTAATTAATGTTTATATATCTTGTAAGGTAATTAAAAAATGTTTTGGATAACAATAATAAGACGATATTTATTCTACAGTTATAAAACTCCATATTGATTTTTTGTGTTAATTAGACACAATTTTTTTATATTAATCTGCGTTACGAAGCTTTTTTCTATGCTCAAAAAAATTATTTTACACCTTTTATTATTTATAAAATTAATTTTATAATCAATACTTCTTTATATAAACTGCATGCAATTTTGCGTTATAATATATTTTATGTTTAAGTCAGAAATATAGTTTAGCGTTATTGCGTTTGTATTATTTACATCAAATTCAGAGTTTGTTTGTAATTTTTTATATAATAAAAACAGTGTCATTAGATTAATATAATATACCCACTTACATATCATGTCATATATACATATTTATTTATGTTTAAAACAAAAATGACATCTACTTCATCATTTCTCGTTACGGTTATACCAACAAATGTTGAACATGGTGAAAAGCCTAAAAAGTTCATAGGAACTGATTTCAATGTTCGCAACACGAGATGTTGTTTTATTTAACAACTTTGAACTTGGCTGAATTCCTTACGTAAGATGTACCAACTTTGAAAGAAGGCGAGACTAACGAGCACGTAACCACTACATTGGATGCATGGAAACATGCTGATTTTTATGCAAAAATTATATCCACAACAATCTAAAAAATGCATTATATAATGTGTATATTCCTCTTAAAGTTGCTAAAGTGGTGTGAGAGTCTTTGGATAAAAAATATAAAATAGAATTTTTTGGAATGAAGAAATTCATTGTCGGTAGATTCTTGGATTTTAAAATGGCTGATTCAAAGACTGTCACTAGTCAAGCGCAAGAGATCCAATTGACTTATCAGATTTTTTTTTGAAAAAACATAATTATGTGAATGATATTAAGTGGATGTAGTGATTGAATATTTGACACCATCTTAAAAAGACTTCAAAAATTATTTGAAACATAATCATAATGAAATGGGACTTAAGGACTTGATTTTGACATTAAGGATTGAAGATTGTGGCCATCCCCCATCCTTGTGTGTGCGGGCGGGCGCGTGGAGGAAAGGATCCTTCGGGTCCCGCGCGTCCCTCTTGGGAGCGCTTCGACTGGCGTCGTTTGAGATGTGGTGTAAAAATGTAGAGAGATTCAGAGTCGCCAACCTATTTTACTCAAAACAGACAAAAGAAAAAGGGGAAGCCACCCCGAAGGATGGCATCCAAAGACATACTGGTGCATGCGAAACCAAATGATTCGAGAAGGATTCAGAGGCTTAGTTACGAAATGGGAAGGTGTTAGGCACCCATTCCCCCCTTTCGGTCTCTCATGGATATTTGTTATTTTCCTTTTATTTCTCCCCGTGATGGGGTTCCCAAACTTGGAATAGAGTGTGTTCTATCAGAGACAAAGTTGAGGAGTTTATGATGTGGCATATAGGAGAAGGTAAAATTAATGTTCTTAAAGATATTTGGGGCATAGCTGATTGTAAGAAAGATACAGAAGTCGAAGTAGGTTTTATTAAAGACTTTTGGATTCCAGGTAGAAGATGGAATAAGGAAAAGGTTATGAATTTCTTCAAGCCAAACATTGCTCTTCAGATGCTAAATTATCAAGAATTTTTCCCCAACAGTCCAGACACTCTGATCTGGAAGCCATCTACTTCCGAATCTTTTTCCACTTCTTCATCTTGGAGTCTAAGTAGAACTAGAGGAGTTTCCAGCATGAGTACAAAATTTATCTGGCATAGCTCCCTCCCAGTGAAAATATCAGTGTTTATGTGGAAACTCATGAATAAATTGCTTCCATCAGATGAGAAAATCAAATCTATTGGGATTAGTGGTCCATCTAAATGCCTATGTTGCTCGCGACCGCAAGAAGAAACAAATGACCATATTTTCGAGAAAGGACACATAGCAGACTCAGTTTGGGATATAATTACTAAAGAATATGGCATCCAACAAAGTAAAGGTGGAGGATTTAGAAATCAATTATTTCAATGGTGGATGTATGGGGTCAAATTAAACCATGGTGTCTCTATTATAGTCCCTGCCATAGTTTGTTGGTGCTTATGGTGTTTGATAAATAGATGCAAGTATGATGAAGGCAGCCCTAGTGTGTCTACTATTCTTTTTCAAATCCATCAGCAGATTCAATCTATTTCAGTTTCAAAAATTTTAAAGTTTCTTAATAAGAGGTTGAAGATTAAATGGGAAATTCCCCCATCAGGAGTTCTAAAGTTAAATGTTGATGGCAGTTCTAGAGGGAATCCTGGTTTGGGAGGAGGTGGTGGTATTCTTAGAAATCACTTTGGGGAAACGGTTTGGGCTTTCAATTTTCATTTCGGAGAAGTTACAAATATGGAAGCAGAGGCCTTAGCTCTTCTGAAAGGTTTGGAGTTATATAGGAATTTGTCAGATTATAATCTCATTATAGAAAGTGATTCAAGAATCCTTGTAGACGGTCTTACAAGCAAAGTTTCTGTTCCATGGAGAATTAAATGGCATGTTCACAAGATTCAAAGTATTCTAAAGGGATTAAAGTTCAAGATTGTTCACATCTACAGGGAGGCAAACCAAGTTGCTGACTTCCTTGCAAAATTAGGTAGCTCCCAACTATCAAACACTAGTTCTCATTCTATAATTGACTTTCCTAAGGATCTAAAGGGTTTAATTACAGTGGACAAATGGAGTTTTTCTTCATTTAGGAATGTGTAAAAGCCATTGGTGTAAAATATTCTTTTTAGGTTTCTATAAGCTTATTTTAATTTCATCTATCATTTATTTCATTGTAAGGGTTCTATGTCATAAAGAACCTTATTTGCATTTTCATTCTACATTTTTTCTTGGTTCTTCTAAGGATGTAAGCTAGTTAGAAGAGTCAAGTTCTTCTAGCCCTTATGAATAAATTATAGTTCCTAAAAAAGAAAAAAATATGTGTGCATGTGTATATATATAATGGAGGTAGGAATCCTCGACTTGTATCATGGAAAAGATAAAGCGAGTCATCCATAGGAAGATATAAGAATAATATTAGAAAAATACGATTTACACGATTACCCCTACGTTGATCGTTATAATGGAAAGATAATGCATATGGAGTAGTACGTCACTAAGAACATATACATATATATATATATATATATATATATATATATATATATATATAAGAAAATTGAATTAGAGAAAATAAAAAATAAGAGAAAAGGTGAGAAAAAGGACTCGAGTCTCGGGTTTTACCCCGAGACGCCTACGTAGCCTATAAAGGCATCAAAGTCCACATAGTTCGCATACAAAATGAGGGGTGGGGTTTATCCCATAAATACAAATGGGGAATCTCTTATTTGTAAGTGTGTGTGCAGAAAAAGTGTTTTGGTTGTGAGAAAAATGTGGAAAAAGTGTGAGAATCCCTACTTGGAATTTATGAGCAAACCCTCTTTTTCTTGTTTTTGGGGTTTTATGAAAATGAAGAATGTATAATAATACTAAATAAAAAGTTTATTAGAATGTGTGAGATGAGATAATAAAAGTGCTAAATAAGAAAACAAGTTATTGGAATTTTAAGAGAATTTAAGAGAGAGTTTGAGAAAGTTGGACTTTCTTGAAGATCTTGAGCTTGATCTTGAATGTTGGAGAGCAGCCCTTGCACTTGGATGATGATGGAGAATGTATAATTCACCAAGTTTGATGAAAAGGATGATGAAAAGTGGAAGTAAAAAAGGGATTTGGAAGTTGAAATCACGCTGCCTTCGAGAGAGGTTTCTGGGATTCGTTCAGAGAGATTTTTATCAGATCTGGGCTCCTCTTGAAAATGAGGTGAAGGCCTCTTTTTATAGGCCCAGGTGAGTACCGATCGACATAGACCTATCCTGCCTATCGGCAGGTGCCGATAGGCAGGGTCTGGAACCTGCCATTTGGCAGTGCGCTTCAGACTATTTTGGAAAATTGGCCGTCGAGGGCAAACTATTTGTTATAATCGCTCACGGGGCATAATATTGGAAAGGTCATTCATAGACCTTAGAAAGTCCTTTGGACCGCTCATAGGTTTGGGAGTTGACTTTGGGTCAAATATGGCTCAGAGGCATTTGTCGGTCCATTGGACGGGGAATAGCTCGGATGCAAATAGATTGTTCGTCCGTAGGGTAAGTCTGAATCGCACATGGGGCAGACCATTGGAAAGGTTAGGAGATGTAATTTGACATTCCAAAGAGTTTGACCCGATTTGGAGAGTTGACTTTGGTCAACCGGGCCCGAGAAGCATTTGGTGGCCTCTCAGAGTCAAACGGATCGTGTACGGGGGAGACCGTTGGAAAGAGTATTCAGTGCCCTTCGAAGATTCATTCAGCTTCAGTTAAGATGAAGAGTTGACATAGGTCAAACAGAGCCCGGGAGCGCCCGGTGGCCTCTTGGTCAGGTTTCGAACGCAAACGGATCGTTTGTCCGCATGGTAAGTCAAAATCGTGCATGGGGTGGACCATTAGAAAGGGTATTAAGTGCCCTTCTAAGATTCATTGAGTCTCAATCGAGACGAAGAGTTTGAATTTTGGGTCAAACTGAGACAGGGAGCGCCCGATGGCCTCTGGTTCAGGTATCGAACGCAAACGAATCGTTCATCCGCATGGTAAGTCAGAATCATGCACGGGGAAGACCGTTGGAAGGGGTATTCAGTTCCCTTCAAATATTCATTGAGTCTCGGTCGAGATGAAGAGTTTGACTTTTGGGTCAAACTGATCCGAGGAGTGCTCGATGGCTTCCAGGTCAGTACTCGGGACGTGACCTGAGTTTATAGTAATGAAGGGAGGTACTAGGGACCTAAGGAGAGTTAGGGGGGAACAGAATGGGATGTCTACAGAGCCCCTCAACGGGTGAGTTTGGAACAAATGATGACCGTCGAATAGACACCAAATCATGATTTTAAGGGAGGATGACCGATTCAGAGGGTCGAGGTCGATTCTGAGGACCTAAAGGGTGTGCTGGGGATGATCAATTCTGTGGATCAAAGCTGAATCTTCGGGCTTAAGTGATGAGGGTGACCGATTATGCGGGTCAAAGCCAATTTTGTGGGCTTAGGGTGAAGTTTTAATAATCGAGGTCAATTACGACCTAAGAGTGGTAACGAACGAGGAGCTAGGTCAATTCCGATCTAATTCAGGTGATGATCCAAGACCGGGTCCAATTCTAACCCAAGAGTGGTGACGACCGAGGAATGAGGTAAATTTTGACCTAACTCAAGTGACGATCCAAGATCGGGGCAAAAGTGGTGACGAGCGAGGACCGAGGATAATTCTGACCTAACTCAGGTGACGATCTAAGATCGAGGACAATTATAACCCAAGAGTGGTGACGACTGAGGATCGAGGTCAATTTTGACCTAACTCAGGTGATGATCCAAGATCGAGGCCAATTTTGATCCAAGAATGGTGACGACCGAGGACTGAGGTCAATTCTGACCTAACTCAGGTGACGATCCAAGACCGGTGTCAATTTTGACCCAAAAGTGATGACGATCGAGGACCGAGATCAATTCTGACCTAACTCAGGTGACGATCCAAGACCGGGGCCAATTCTGACCCAAATGTGGTGACGACCGTGGACGGAGGTCAATTCTGACCTAACTCAGGTGACGATCCAAGACCGGGTCCAATTCTGACCCAAGAGTGGTGACGACCAAGGACCGAGGTCAATTCTGACCTAACTCAGGTGACGATCCAAGATCGGGGCCAATTTTGACCCAAAAGTGGTGACGACTGAGGACCGAGGTCAATTCTGACCTAACTCAGGTGACGAACCATGGCCGGGGCCAATTCTGACCCAAGAGTGGTGACGACCGAGGACTGAGCTCAATTCTGACCTAACTCAGGTGATGACCCAAGACCAGGGCCAATTCTGACCCAAGAGTAGATAAAGATTGGATTTTGATTATGCTAGAGAAAGAGCTTTGTGATTTTGATCTGCGTTGGGGAGCTGATAGCTGGGGAAGCTTTTAGGAGACCTCGCAGGGGGGAATAACCTATTTTGCGTGCTGTAAGAGAATTTCGATGGGTAAGTGATCAGGTGATCCTTAGGGATCCTTTGGAGCTTTGTCGGGAGGAGTTTTCACTTGGTTTTTGAGGATTCCGCTGTGGAAGAGGGGTTCCACTCGAGGGAACGTGAAATTTCTTGGTAAGAAGGCTTTAAATCCTTCTTGGGATTTTTGGGGATTTCCTGGGGATTTTTCGAGGTTTTCTGGCATTTTGTGGGAATTTCTGTACGAAATTTAAGGGGGGTGTCGGTCGGCATAGTATGAAGGGTGCCATTCGGCAGTGGCACGGACTTTTGGGCTACCTCAGAAAGGCAAGGGGTCAGTGCCGATCGGTATAGTAGGGGGTGATGCCGATCGGCATGGCACTTGGCATCCTATATAAAGGGGAGAATCCCCTCATTTTTTCACAGCTTCTTTTACTTTCTCTCTCTCTGCAATTCTTCTTTAAATCGTGCTAGCATTCCGATTTTCAAAAAATGGACGCCTTTGTGACCACTGCAGTCCACCGAGAGTGGTTGAGCATTGATGATTGGGCGAATGTGGAGTGGAGGGATAGGGCGCCTCTTGCCTTGGGGAATGAGAACTCCTTTGATGCGTTTGAGCCTGTTGCGGATGAGTGGACCCTGCTGCGGGATCCGTCGCGTCATCGCTATTCGAGAGTGATCCCCGGCGGTTATGTAAGTAACCCAAACTTTGGCATTCTTTTCTTTTTGGTGGTTTTTCTTTCTTTCTTGACCTTTGATGAGACTTTTCTTTTTTCCAGTCTGATATTTATTTGAAGAACATGCGTGCCCGCGGGACAACGGGGCTCAAGGATGTCTGGGAGCATCTCCCACCTGTGGTGCGCAGGATGGTATCATCAGCGAGTTTTGGGCGATTGGCATCGGCGCTGGATGAGACGCCTCATTCGACAACGGTCTTGTGCGCTTTGGGAGAGAGGTGGTGGGACACTACCCACACCTTTCATTTTGGATTCGGGGAGATGACGGTGACTCCCATTGATGTGTAGCAGCTGCTGGGGCTGGATTATAATGGAGAGCAGATAGAGGTGGATCTCTCTTTACGGGTGAGATCGGAGGCAGTGCGTGCGGCACTTGGTGATGCGGGGAGGATAGTTTTTGGGGATTCTATCCGTCTGTCACTGCTGAAGGATGTTCTGTTGGGTTGGGAAATCGATGTGGATGATGAGCTGCAAGTGAGGCAGATGGCTCGGTTATTCATTCTTCTGGTGTTGGGAGGTTTCATGGTGGCGTCGAGCGGCGACGTCATCCATTTGTGGTTTCTGCCGTACTTAAGGATGCTTTTGAACATCCCTTTCTATGATTGGGGGAGTCTGACCTTGGCGACCCTTTACTTTTCTCTGGATGCATTCAGCCGGTGCTGCCGATAAACTTTTACTGGGGCCACGTACCTTCTTGAGGTATTCTTCAATTTGCGCATTTCTTTTCATGCATTCTCATTTTCCTTTCACGCACTCACATTTTCCTTATGCGTCTCTTTTTTTCTCGTGAATTCAGACGTGGTTCTATGAGGTGATTGGGTGCAACACCCCGTTGATTGCTTTGAAGGATGACACTGTTGGGGACTTCTACAGATTGTATCGATGGCATAAGGCCAACCGGAAGTCGAAGGCTCTCTCTCCCTAGAGCCGGTGCGTCAGGTCTTGAATGGCCTAATCAGTGGTAGGGTACGACTCTTTCCATTTCAGTCTTGGTTTTGGCACCTTCTGATCTTGTATTGATTTATGCTCGCTTGGAGATTTTCAGGTGACCTTTTACCCGTGGGGGACAGTCATTCAGGATGCGGGGGCGACTAGGGTGAATGCGCGGATGAGGCATTTGCTGGTGCATGAGTTCGTCCATTCCTGGTACCTTGGGGAGAGGGTGGTTCGTCAGATTGCTGAGGAGGAGGTGGTGGTGCCACCCGTGCAGCCTCTTACGTCTATGAGGCAGGAGCGACTGATGTTGGAGGATGAGAGGATCGCGGCGATGATTGGTGAGTCCTACTGGTTGTACACCGATACGATTGCGCCGTATGACTATATGGACTTTGTGACGAGCTGGTTGATGGCACCCAACATATACGATACACCGCCCCTCCCTCCGGCGAGTTCGAGTCAGGCGGTGGGATCTTCCCACAACGGTGGTGGTCCGTCGGTATCTATGGCGTCGGCGACATCGGAGGTCCCTTTTGTGCGGTTGCACACCCCTTTGTATAACATTCGGTGGGCTGATGGAGGGATGGTGCCTATGTTGCACCGTCCTCATGCGATGAATCCGGAGGAGTTGGGTTTTGATAGAGGAGGTCCTTCGACCTGCGGTATACCTTTCTGTTCCTTTTTTTTTTCTGTTTTGGTCATCCATGCCTTTGATACTGATTTCCCCTTTTCTTGCAGCAAGTCCGAGTGTCGACCACTTGGCTCAGGGACATCAGAGACTGGATATCTTCAGCGACTACCCATATTTGGGATGCGGTTCCCATTCCTTCTTGCTTGGTGCTGTCTGCCTCACTTGGGGAGGACTCTGACTCGGCTAGTGGTGGTGCGTCGTCTCGCCGTAGGGGGAAGAGAGTGCGTCGAGTGGGTGGAAGCTCTTGAGAGAGAGAGAGAGTGTGGGTTCGGGTTGAGTCCCGTTGTTTTTGCTTTTTCTTTTTATTTCCTGAAAAATCGATGCAACACAGAACATAAATATATGCAATGCAATGGGTTTTTTTATTATCTTTTATTTATGATGAATGAATGCATGCACATGCTCTTTTTACTTTGCTGCTAAGACCGTAAAAAGGAATATTTTTGAAGGAATTTTTTTGATTTAAAAAGGGAAACTATATAAGGAGAAAAAGGATTTTGAAATTCTATTGAGAATATCAATTTATTTTTATTGAGTTTTTTGATTTGAGAAATGCGAAAAAAGGGAAATTTCCAAAAATGGGGGGGGGGGTGCCGATCGGCAAGCACCCTGACCTGCCTATCGGCAGTTCAATCCAGTCCCATCAATTCAAAGTTTTGAATGGTACCCTCTTTAGCCTTTAGTACATTGTGGGGTAGGATTCCCTCCGATTTCTGCAGGGATTATGTCCGTTGTGAGGATTTTCAAGTATAAAAAGGGGTAAGGGTGGAGTGTTTTCATCACACCTTTGCATTCTTACTTACTTACCCATTATCTTTTAGCCTTGCAAGATGGCTCTCCCTGGTAGCATTGAGTTTGCCAACTACCTCGAAGCCTTGGAAGCTATGTTCTCTTATAATGTCGACTATGATGCTTTCAACATGCGTCGAGTCTCCTTGTGGCGCAATCGCCCTATTGAATGGAATATGCTGATAGCGGCGGTACAATTCTGGTACCCCGAAGACCATGTATTCCGCTTTGGGTTAGAAGAAGTTTGTCCTACCTACGAGGGTATGAATCCTAGTGTTGCTGCGACTTTGTTCGAATTTTCCTATTCTCCTAGGGATTTGTTGGCCAGGCTTCTTCACATTTTGCCTTCGGCGGCTAGATCATTGGTTGCTGGAGGACTGATCTCCCTCGCGACGGTGTTGCGGTCCATGCATTTGCGAGAAGTAGGTGATGCTGACTATGCTGGAGCCGTGGTTCTGGGCCCGGTTTCAAAATTATTGCTGGTGACTGGAGAACTGCAGGTGGACCCGCAACTTGCATCCATTACATCATGGATGTCATATCGTCGCAATCCTGCGACGGTGATACTGGCGGAGACCCTGAATGGCCTGGATGCCTGGAGAGAAGGCCGTTCTGACTTTTTGAGGGGTAGCCCTGTGATGCTGTTCATGTGGTTTTTTGAAAGATTCCATTTATCAACTCCTCCAGAATATCTCTTGTCGGCCGTACCTAACTTCTTTTCGCGCTACTTCATCCGCATTTGCCTGTATGTTGAGAACTGGGAGAATTGTCTTGTGGAGCATGGGGCTTGTGGGCTGTATTGGTCAGTGCCTTGGTGGGGGGCAGTTGCAGCCCGTCCTGGAGCTAGGAGAGTATTCATATGTGCGGATGGTTGGTCTCAAACAAAGCTCCTTTTATTTCCCTTGGCGGCTTTTGCGCCAATTTGGCTGGGCGCAGGTCGTGCTACCCCGGATACTAAATTTCTTTCTGGTAGAAGATTTGACTGAGCGCCTACGTCTGTTGCTTGGATCTATATGGGAAAATCGGCACCAGTCGAGCCGTCCCTCTCAGTCTGTCGGGAAGGTTTGGCATGTCCCCAAAGATTATATGAAGTGGTTGTGGAGGAAAGTAGTCAGCAAGATGTTGGAAGTAAAGACTAGACAAAGATGGTTTGTTTTATCTGACACCATGGAAGGGGGTGTTGTGGTCTTTTTGAAGAGGGTTAAGGCTCATCGATCCATGGAGTGTTTATGACACTCTATTCAAACAGGGGAAACTTGGGGACCTCCGGATGTAGATGATGAGGGTGCAGGCTCCTCTGGTAGCTATGGGTAGGACTCCTGGGGAGTTTATTTGTGCGATAGGTGTGGGGGTTTTATTTGGCTTTTATGGTAATGGGGAAGGGAGTTATCTGTTCCCTTTTCTTATGTAATCCGTACTGTAATTTCTTATTAATGAAATAAATAAGTTTCTGATCATCCAGCTGTACCTCTCGATGAATTTTGTATTTTTGAATTATCTATACTGATCGCTAAGGCATACTGACAGGCATCATCCCAGATAAATAGTACCCCTTTACTAGTTAAATAAGTCAATGGACCCACTATTTTGTAGAATCCCTGAATGAACCTCCTGTAGTATCCTTCTAGGCCCAAGAAACTACGTATCTCTGTCATCATTCTGGGCTGTCCCCACTCCCTAATCGCTGACACCTTCCCTGGGTCCACGGATATCCTTCTATCCGAAATAATGTGACCTAAAAATTGGACCTCTTTTAGCCAAAATCCACATTTCTCATATTTTGCATACAACTCGTGCTGGCCCAGTGTCTGCAAAACCCGTCTTAAATGTTCGGCATGCTCCTCCTCTGTCTGGGTGTAAATCAAGATGTCATCTAGGAATACAATGACAAACTAATACAGGAACTCTCTGAACACCCTGTTCATCAAGTCCATTAACACGGATGGGGAATTGGTTAGCCCGAAAGGCATAAACCTAAACTCATAGGAACCATATCTCGATAAGAAAGAAGTCTTCAACACATCCTACTCCCTGATCCTTAACTTATGGTATCCCGACCTCAAGTCAATCTTAGATAAGAAGGCATCTCCTCTCAACTGGTCGAATAAGTCATTGATTCGGGGCAACGAATATTTATTCCGTATCGTGACCTTATTCAACTCTCGATATTCAATACAAAACCATAACGATCCGTCTCTCTTCTTAACGAACAGCATAAGGGCACCCCAAGGTGAAGTACTTGTATGAATAAACCCCTGGCCCAACAGCTACTCTATCTGATCCCGAAGCACTCTCATCTCCGCTGGGGCCATATGGTACGGTGCGCGGGCTATCCGCCGAGTGCCCGACGTAAAATATTTAACAAAGTCTATCTCCCTACTAGGTGGTAATACCGGAATATCTTAGAACACATTAACAAATTCCCTCACCACCGGTATCGAATCAAGAGGTATCACTACCTCCTTAGAGGTCTCCTCCTCTATATAATACAAATGTGTGGATGATCCTCCCTCAGGTTGAGGCATCGCCACCAGGAACATTTCCTGATAAGGTAAGGAAAAAATAATAGTTATAGTAAAATAATCGATAATGGCCCTATATGCAACAGGCCAATCCATACCGATGATTGCATCATACTCGGTCATCTCTAATACTAGCATGTCGTCCGGTAAGGTAAGTCTCCCAATATCTATACCCACACCTCGACATATAAAGTGAATTGGTGAACCACTACTCAAAGGTGAATCTACCGAAGTAACAGTAATCTCTGCTGTAACTAATAACCCCAAAGTAAGTGCAAACCTTGTGGCAATAAAACAATGTGTGGCCCCCATATCAAATAAAATGCGCCCCAGATTCCCCTAGATAGAAAACATACCCTCAATCACGGGTGGACCCTATGGGGCTGCGACCTAATGGAGGTTATAAACATGTCCATACTGAAGTTGCCCTTGCTGAACTGGAACTGCTGGAATAGCTGGCAACGCTGACATCTGAGGTGGTGCTAGGAGGGTGGCGGGAAAAATCGGTGTCTGGGGATCCTGTCGGGCACCCTGCTGCTGCTGTGGGGCCCTTCCCCTCTCAGGACAGTCATGTCGCTTGTGGCCAGTCTTGCCACATATAAAACACTTCCCACTAAAGTTTTCGCCCCACTACCCTTACTATCCTTAGCCCTGCTGGTCGTTCCCACCTCCCCCTTGGCCCTGCCTAAACTGCTGCTGGCCCTGATGCCCCTGTTGGCCATACTGGCTAGGCCAAAAATCTCCCTGACCCTAACGAAAACACCCTGACCTGAATCGCTTAGAATTACCCTACTCGGAACTTTGACCAACCTGCCTCTGGAACCATTACCTCCTATCCCGCCTGGCTGGCTGGACTCCCCTGCTCATTTGTTCCCAGTCATATGGAGGCGGTGGTCTTGGCAATGCAGTAATGCTGCATTAAGCACATCAGAATAGGTCTGTAATGAGAGGTTACCCATAAGATGCTTCCTGATCCTCTAGGTGAGGCCATCCATGAGCATCAGAATGTGCTTCTTCTCAGTAGGAACCTCATCCGGTACCATATTTGCAAATTGCGTGAACTCCTCCTCATATTCCTCAACTGTTCTCCCTTCCTGGGTGAGGTCTAAAAGTTTCTGCCTCATCTCGGTCTTGACGGTGGAAGGAAAGTACTTGTGGTCGAACCTCACCAAAAAATCATTGATCATCATCAAATCTCGCTCCTCAATAGTAGTAGTAGTAGTGGATTCCCACCACTGTAAGGCTTCCCCTCTCAGCTTGAAGGTAGCCAAAACTTGCCTCTAAACTTCAGTTGACTCATACATACGGAGGTGTCGCTGTATGTCCTTCTTTCATACACTGGAACTGGTGCTACTGCCTGAGCCTGGGGTGGGGCCTGGTGCACCACCGCTATGGCTGCATTCACCGCTTATGCAACTATTGCAACAACCTCTGCTGCATTCATTGTCCCCTGAGTCTACAGTGCCGGCTGTTTTGGTTGGATCTGTTTGTTTCTTGGTGCACGTCGAGGAGGCATATGAGATGAGAAAGAATTTTATTAGTCCACAATTATTACTAAATCTCAAATAGCTGAAGACGAAATTGCAAAATTAAGATCACAACAGTCCTAAATATATGGCTCTATATCAAAGGAAGCAAAGCTAAAACGTAGTAAGCTGTACAGACCCTAAACGACACTAGAATCTGATGCTCTGATTCCACCTGTGACACCCCGACCAATTAAATATCGGGTGAGCAGTCTTTTATAAAATTTAAAATAGAATGTTTGGTTGGTTCATTCTTAGCATCAATGTCAAAAGCATAATAACCTTATTAACCACCTAATAATTAATTAAGCTAGTGTCAAACTATTTTCCTTTAAAAAAAAATAATCCTTCAATTATTAATCTGAGAATATAAACATCAATCATCCACCACAACTAATTAATGTAAATACTAAATCTGAATCACAAACTGAAATAGATAAGACTGGATAAAACATTCCAGTTTTAAAACTCTAAATTAAGTACCATAGGAACCATAAATTCAACTGAAATGAAAAGAAAATAAACTGAATACAATCTCAATAATTGTCTAAGGAATGGGCGACACATGACCTAAATAGAAAGTCTAAATAGAATGGAAATGAAATGATGGGGGTGTCTAATGCAAAGACCTACAGCTTCCACAACAGCTGCAACACACCAAACAATTCGAATCTTTAAGACTGGTGTCCCTATGGCTGAGCACCTGATATAATACATATATATAGCAAGAGAGAAGAGATGCAAGAAACGGGTCAGAGCCCGATGTGTAAAAATATTTGTTTTAGAAAGTATTTAAAATTTTCATTAAATGTATGTTAGTTCGAACTCTCACATGAGATTCTCACCTCTCGTCTATTGTGCAAGCCTAACGTACATATATTCTCACCTATAGTAACCCGTGATTACCAGTTTTCCACATTATTAATACCATCATTTATTAATTCATTTAAGTGTTATCACACTAAGTTAAGTATTCATAGCTTACGACACTTAAGACTATACTATCCCAGTAACCTACAATTATCTCACAGTAGGAATAACACAAGTATATATATAAACTCACCACCATAATATACATATACTAATAATGCACCCCAAGGCTAAACCTGCAGTGCATTGCATACTCTGCTATCATGTCCCGGTACATCTCGTACTCTAATAAGGACTTTCGTTTCGGAAGTCTCCCACGAACCATATACACAAAACACACATAGTGGCGGCGAACATAGTTCACATACATATGGATCACACACATACCTACGCTCCCATAGTAAGCTGACTTCTAAACTCACAAATAAGTCTTCACAGTACTATGTTCTGAGATACGAGTCAAATATCCCCCCGAAGGTCACCCAGGATAAGACCGTCTCTACACACCCCCCCGTGATAGCAAGTAGCTAGGTATGTCATATAAATAATATTAAACAAGTAATAGGTATTCACACATCCTATTAATATTTATAGGTATTCTCCCTAACCTTCATGTATATATTCCATACGTATTTCATTCTCATTATTACCTATTTTTTTAGTATTACTAAATTACCATAATTCTTTAGTAATTTCCAAAGTAACTCTTCTTTCTGGATTAATTTAAGTATAAAACTCACATAGTTTCTCGTGGACCTGCCTTGTTTCAATTCTGTTAACTAGTAATATCTCTCACTCATAAATACTAGAAAATTCCTAAACTGCCCCTAAGAAATTTCCCAAAAATTGACCCTGTCTCTCGAACCAGATGGCATGTCGTTCGAACGACTGCCACGTGTCGCTCAAGCGACTTCGCATGAGATGCAATCTCG